>JARHVA010003533.1:1512500-1552500 GCA_037957365.1 Torreya grandis | reverse complement strand
GAATGCTCAAACAATTTTATCTATGGATGTGGTAACTACATTTAAATATTTGATTGATTATTTTTATAAGTCTATTTGGACGATTGGGTTGTTTTTTATTTATTAAAAGATCATTTATATAAGTTATGACTCATTTTATAATGTTAATGAGACCTATGCATTGCATCAAATCCGAAGAAGTGATTTTTTTCACACCTTTCAATGTTATTATGGCTTAAATCATATGTAGAGATGGAATCCTGGTAGACTAATCTAAAATTGTAGTAATAATGAGGATGCCACCTCTATATAGTTCCACATAAGTGTGAACCTTTCTTGGTCATAAATTTTACTATAAAAAATTCATCAAGGGATACACAACCATCTCTATGCCACTAGAAAAGATATTGCATAAATATGTACATTTTTTTTGGACATCAAAATGTGGAACAACATTTACTGATCTCAAGCAAAGGTTAGTAACAACACCTCCCTTAAAATTTCATGATTGGAAAAATATATTTCATTTACATGTGGATGCTTCTAGTGTCACAATAGGAGTTATCTTAGCAAAGCCAAGGGATGGTTGGTTGGATCATCCTATACACTTTACCATCAGTAAACTATCAGTAGTAGAGAAAAATTATATGACTATAGAGAGGAGTCTTAGATATGGTGTTTACCTTAAAAAAAATTAGACATTATCTTTTGGTCATGCCATTTGCGATTTTTTAAAATCAATCATCATTGCAATACTTGGTTAATATTCCTATGTTGGGTGGACGGATATGCATATGGTTAATGTTGTTTTAAAATTTCCAATTCAAAATCAATGTGCATCTAGGTCGAGAGAATGTGGGACTAGATCATTTGATAAGGTTATATAATGGAGAATAAATATAGTAAATACATGTTGAATCTCTAAATGTGCATTTGTTTAGATCTTATACAATCAATGAAAAAATGGAATACAATCCATGACAACATGGAGCAAATTGTGAGCTTCCTATAATAAGGCAATTTTACTATGCACTATGTTGAAAGGGATAAAAGGAAAATGGTTATATGAGCCATTACTTATAGCCTAATTAATGGATTTATGTATAATATCATAAATAATGATGTGCTACATAGAGTAGCCTCAAAACATGAGCAACCACAACTTATTCAAGAAGCACATTAAGAAGACATAAGAAGTTATTTCACAGGAGAGTACACTGGGAGGTAGATATTTTAGACCAATATTTTGTGGCCTAATTTGTTTTAGGATACACACATGGTGAAAAATCACTAATATGATTGCTAAAGATTGGGAAAAATAAATGGGAATGATGATATTCCCATGGTTCTAATACTACCAAAAAAACCATTTGAATAATGGGGAATTGATTATGTAGGCCCTATAACTCATCTAATCAAACATAGGCATGTGAGATATATCATTACTATGACTAACTATTTCATGAAATATGTGGAAGCTATTATGACACCAAGTTGTAATGATTAGGATGTTATTAATTTTTTGTATGATAATATCATCACAAGGTTTAGATGTCCAACAAATTTGGTTAGTAACATAGGTAATCACATCCTAAATAACATAATAAAGACTCTAATTAAGGAGTTTATACTATTACATCACAAGATCATGACCTATCTTCTACAAGCAAATAGGCATGTTGAATATTTGAACAAAGTATTCAATAAAATGTTAATGAAGATATGAAATGTTTAAAGTGATGATTTTGAGGATCACATTCCTATGATTATTTGGGAATATAGGTAAAAATATATGTGTGTGACATGATTCACTCCCTTTTAACTTGATTATGGTCTCAAGGTAGTTATGCCTATAGATTACATTATTACCAGTTTGCTTATTGTAATGATTAAAAGGCTAGGTGATCAAATCTCCCTAAAACAAAGATTGATGGATTTGGTCAAGATGGAGGAAAATGGACAAAGATCATAATGGACATAGTAGATGAACATGTTAAGTCAAAAAGTGTGGCATGATCACAACTTGAAATATAAGGAATTCTATCCCAAAGAGGAAATATTACTCTATGACAACATATTTAGATATTTATTAGAAAGTTTTTCATAAGATGGACATGATCCTATATTTATTAGTGAAGTTTCAAAATAGGATATAGTTATTTTAAATTATTTATAGGGAACCATTTTACCAATTCCTATCCATAATTTTAGACTTAAGCCTTACCATAATTAATCTCTATCATGCATCATTATCAATGAGAGAGGGTGGTAATTATCATCATGTATTTGTTATTTTTATTAAATGTTATTTTGATTTATATTTTTTATTGGTAGTGTGTTGGTATAGTGTGACATTTATGTCACATCACATTGCGATGGAGTTGGACAATCAAAATTAAATAGCATAATCGATATGCAAAGTCAGTCTATAGGAGAGATAACTAGTAGCCAAAATGTGGTGGTCATCAATTAAGTATAGTAATGGTAATATGACAAGATATGTATGGATAAATGAAAATGAGTGGTTGTTAAAAACCATTAATGATAATGAACATCAGAGATTGCATCTTTCTTGAAGTAGACCATATTGGTCTAGATAGTGACCAGGGAAATAATGTTGGGGAAAACATCCATGTCTATGGTGTTCAGTTGAAGATATTTGGATAAGAACTTGAAGTGATGGTACAATATTAAGTGCATGAGGTAAGATAGATATCAGAAGGTACATGTTAGAGAGAAATTTTACATCTCTTCTCTTATGGTGGGGGTGATGGCTTCAACGAAATACATCTAAAAAGCTTCCACATTTTCTACTATGGTCATGAGAAATATTGCTCCCAACTAGAACTATTTGATGTTGGCATTAGCATCCATGCCCAAGACAAATGCTATCATGAACATGGTATTATTTACATTTTGTGTGGGGAAAGCCAATAGGTGCAAGGGTATGGGAGGCACCTCTATGATCTTCTAGTTGAGAAGGGATCTAAATAAACATACCTTATCTTCAAATTTGGAGGCTCTTAATTCTACAAATGACAAAATTGGGATCGTGTGGGATTTAGAATATTGCTCTTTTATTATCCACATTTATCCTAATCCTAAGGTGGCACCTCCTATGATTATACCATTCCAAGCATTATACTTTTTACTGTAGAGGGTGATGATCTTAGGATAAGGGTGCATGTAAGGTACCATTTGTTGTGCTAAGCTGTAGTCCCAAATTTTGCATCCAAAATAGCGATACTCCTTCCTACTAATTTTGTCGAGCTTTCAGACATAGGCACCCTACCTCTGATTTTTAGGGTTGTGGGCTAGGTTTAGATCAAAAATATCATTTTTTTAGTCAATCACCAAAGCTTTATCTTTGTAGGCTCTCTTCATGGCCGTCAAGGTATTGGGGACTTTCACTTTTTCCTGGGTGGGGGCCAAAGCATAGGATTTGCTCATGGTGTATGTAGGGGGAGGGGCTCCTCCACTGATTATCCATGATCTCTCTACTTTGATGAGTGTTTTCCAATTTCTAAAGAGGATGTAGAAGTTTACATTACCTAAGAGGATGAAGACTAACTCTCAAGATAATTCTCTACTTTTTCTAGGAAAACTAGGTAGATGTTTTTGCTACTTCCTTTCAATTTTTAGGCTTCCTTCTAATTGCTTCAATTGTTCAATGCTCTCTTCAAACACAAAAATGACAAGTGATTGATTTTGGGTTGGAAGGGGTGGATTTATGCACTGGTGCTACTAGGTAGCTCATCATGGAGAATTTAAATATGATAACTACCATAAATGATAAGAGTAGAACACACGCTTGAAGCATTGCTTTAAAAAATTTGTGATGATCCTTATGGGGAACCATGTATAATAGATCATATTAACATTAATGATAAGGGAAGTAGGTAAATAACCATTTTTAAGAGAGTGTTTTGAATATGTTGAGATATTTAGGAGAAGATGTGTGGTGATCCCAATAGTCACTTGTGTCAATGGCACTTATTTGGAAAAGAAATAATAAATAAATAAAAACAAGGGGGAAAAAAATGATGAGGAGAGGACACACAACAAAGGAGAAAGGAAACTATTTAATATGTATAGGGGATGGTAGGAAGTCAAATGAAATGCTTCATGTCAATATCGTTAATGGGGATCTCTAAGGCATTGCCATCTAAATCATCTAGTTAGAAATCATTTCCTCATTAATCATTGATGATGTGAAAGAGTCCTTTCCAAAAATAATTGAATTTTGCATGTTACCCTAGTTTAGTGGTCTTTTGGTCATATTTAAGGACTAGCTCCTTAGGTTTGAGTCCTAGATCTGATGACTTCTTATTAAACCACTACTTTACTACTTGCATCACCTGTTATCTCCCTTGACTCTTGGTGTTTTTTATAATTTGGTGAGCCAAACCTCCATTGCTTATTTTTCTTCAATATTGGTATCCTTCAATAACTATTACATGGGGATTTCTAATGACACTGACATCACTACTTTTTGATGAAAACTAGCATGGATAGGGATCTTTAAAGTGCTACATGGGAAAAGTCAATAGGGATATGGGCAACAAAGGCATCTTTGTGACCTCTTCCTTAAGGAGAGATCTAAGGAAGATCACCTTGTCTCTGAAGGAATCCTAGATCATATAGAGGCTCTTGATGCTATAGATAGTGGCCTTAGAATTGTATGGGATTTGAAGCATTGCATTGATGTTATCTATACTAATTTTAACCTTTAGATGGGCATTGTTATTGATCATGTAGTACCAACATCGTATCTCTCTGTGTAGAGAATGATGACCTTAAGACATGGGTATACATATGGTACCATATGTTTTGCTAGTGTGAAATCCCATATTCTACATTTAAAATATTTATACTCTTTCTTGCTGACCATCCCAAGAATTTAGGTATGGGTTCCCTCTCTTAGATTCTTGGGATTTTGGGCTAACTCCAAGTCAAATATGTTGTCCACAAAATCAATTTACAAAGTCTTGCCCTTACAGAGCCATTTGGTTTCCTTCTTAGTATTTGATACTTTTTATTTTTCTTCGGTAGCAGCTAAAGCGTAGGATTTTCTCATGGTTTACTTAGGGTAATGATTTTCCCTTCAAGGTATCTCCTAGGAGATACCTTTGAAATAGGCACGAGAGTGGATTTCTCCTGCAAGGAACAAGTGGAATTTTCCTTTGCATGAAAGCCACTACTGAGTGATAATTTGAAAAATTATGTAATAACTTCAATTTATCTCTTAGTATATACCTTTAAAACATGCACAAGAGTGGATTTCCCCTTCAAGTTATCTCTTAGGAGATACATTTCAAATAGGGACAAAATTGGATTTTCCCTTCAAAGAATAAGTGCAATTTTCCTTTACATGAAGGGCATTACTAGGTGATATTTTGAGGTATCTCTTAATAAATACCTTTCAAACATGCATAAGAATGGATTTCCCCATCATGAAATCTCACAGGAGATACCTTTCAAACAGACATAATAGTGGATTTATCCTTTAAGGAATAATTGGAATTTTCATGGAAGGAACTACTGGGTGATATTTTGAAGGCCTTTGTAATACCTTAAGGTGTGTCTTAGGAGATAAAATTTAAACATGCATTAGAGTGTATTTCTACTTCAATTTATCTCTTAGGAGATACCTTTAAAGTAGGCACAAGAGTGGATTTCTCCTACAAGAAATAAGTGGAATTTTCCTTTGCACAGAAGACACTATTCAATAATAATTCAAACAAAATTATAATACTTTCAAGGTATATATTATAAGATACCTTTCAAACATGCACAATACTTTATTTTCCTTTCAATTAATCTCATAGGAGATACATTTCAAATAGGTATAACAATGGATTTCTCCTTGCAAGGAACAAGTGTAATTTTCCTTTGCATGAAAGGCACTATTGGGTGATATTTCAAAAGCTTTTATAATAAATTAAAAGTATTTATTAGGATATACCTTTAAATCATTCACAAGAGTGTATTTCTCCTTCAAGTTATCTCATAAGAGATACCTTTCAAACATGCACAAGAGCGGATTTATCCTTCAAGGAACAAGTGGAATTTTCCTTTACACAAAAGGCACTATTGGGTGATATTTTTAAGGCCTTTGTAATACCTTCAACGTATATCCTAAGAGATAAATTTCAAATATGCAAAAGAGTGGATTTATCCTTTAAGGTATCTCTTAAAAGATACCTTTCAAAAAGGCATGAGAGAGGATTTCTCCTATAAGGAGCAAGTGGAATTTCATTTACATAGAAGGCACTATTGGGTGATCTTCTGAAGGCCCCTATAATACCTTCAATCTATCTTGTAGGAGATACATTAAAAACATGAAAAAGAGTGGATTTCACCTTCAATGTATCTCTTAAGAGATACATTTCAAATAGGGACAAGATTTGATTTCTCTTTTAACAAACAAGTGCAATTTTCCTTTACATGGAAAGCATTATTGGGTTATATTTTGAAGGCCCTTATAATACCCTCAAGGTATCTCCTAGGAGATAACTTTGAAGCACAAGAGTGTATTTCCACTTCAGGGTATCTCTTAAGAGATACCTTTCAAATAGGCACAAAAGAGGATTTATCCTTCAAAGAATAAGTGGAATTTTCCATTACATGGAAGGTACTACTGGGTGATATTTTGAAGGTCCATGTAATACCTTCAAGGTATATCCTAGGAGATACCTTTCAAACATGCAAAAAAGTGGATTTGCCCTTATATTTATCTTGTGAAATACCTTTCAAATAGGCACAAGAGTGGATTATCCATTCAAGGTATAAGAATTAAAATGTACCACCCAAGAGCTCACTACAAATTAAGGGTCTCCAAGTGGTGAGAAACAAATGTGCCATCATGAAAATATGCATTCCAAGAATATACGAGGCAATCAAAAGGTGCCATGTGTCTATATTTTAGGACAACTAGAAATCTTAGTCATATTCATGCCATGTGAGTACTTAGCTATATCTAAGGTGGCAACCACATGTCAAAAGGTGGCAATCTTTAGCTTTAAAGCTAAAATTGATGGAAAATCAAATTTAAATTAAAGATAAATTGAATATTGGAGTGATTAATTCCTAAATTAAATAGTTCAAAGTTTGAAAAGATTGACCATTAATAGGGTAGAAACTAGGATCGCCATAAGCATTGCATTAATCAAGCTTGCCAAAAATGTCTACTATGCATTCATCCTACATCAAGATAATAAATGACTTCATAAATCAAAATTCAAAATCCATGGCAGAAACAAGAACATCTACAACCACCAAGTCAAACTTGGTTCCACTTATATATTCATATAGGACAAACTCCATCTCAACCATTACCTCGATCAATAGAGCCCCCAATTGGTTATTTAGACAAGACAAGGATTAAGTAGATGCAATTGGCTACAAATACATATAAACAACACTATATATATATATATATATAAGGCTATTTAGTTATATATATAGGCTGATAATTATATATATGTTTTTTTAATAAATTAGGTGGTTTATATATATAAGGTGCTTTATACATATATATATATATATATATATATATATATATATATATATATATATATATATATATATATATATATATATATATATAAAATTCTGAATGGACTACAATTTTACTCCAAAGTATGAAGGTTTAGCTCCGAAGACTAGTGACTTAGCTTCAAAGACTAATAGCTATCCTCCTAAGATGAAAATTAATGAATGGGAATAATCCACCTCCATCATTGAGGATAAAAAAATGCTATTAGACCAACAATGCTGCAATCCATAATTTGATGTGATAGTGTTTTCAAAAGATCTCTAAAATATTGATGTGATAGTGTTTTATGATGATGTTTCCAAATGGTCTTCTCAAACAAACTTGATGTAACTATGTTTTAAATAGAGGTTCTTTAAAAAATATTTGGTATCACACATAATTAATTATGATTATTTCTCCCAGCACTGCCAATAATGACCTTTATGACACAAATGACTAATTGACCAGATAAATCACCTTCTAATTATATCTCACATGCTCTGAAGAGATAACCATAATTACAACCATCATTATTTTCACAATCACATCATATAACTTGCTTTGTTATTCAGTTTTACATTATTGTTGCTAGAAATTATTATGTCATGTGCTAGCAATTATTATGTCATGTCTCTAATCTTTTTCTTCCCCTATTCCTTGTGTGAATTCAAGATCTATGTTTTTACAGTATAGTCAAATTTGCAATTAAATAGTGCTTACTCTAAAGATGGGTGGGAGAAATAAAAAAAGTGAACCAGAATCCTTCAATGCATTCCTACAAGATGAAGTTTCCAGAGACATCTTTAAAATAGTAGGTTGGTTGAATTTCTTAAAAATATTTCAGTGATTACATGAAGAAATTGTGCAAGAATTCTATGAAAATTTTGATGAATATAATGTTATTATTAAAGGGAATAACATTACAATGAATCCCTCTGTAATCAGTGCTCTATCTAGGATTCTTGAAGAGGGAGTAGTTGACATTGAAAAGATCAAATTTTATGACCTAATTTATATGTTTTTTGAAGGAAATGAGCCATACCCAAGACTGGCCAAATCTCCCCAAAAAGTCACTAAGGGAATTTTGAGATAAATTCTTCCTCAACCTTGGTAAAATGTTATTTTCTAGATAATGAAATATGTCACTTTTGATGATTAGTTTATAGTAGTGGGTAGACATGTTATGATACTCCTTCATTTGAGCAAAGGAGTTTTTTGAGAAGAATATAAGATCAATCTTCCCTCTTTCCTTCACAATGCTTTGACTAATGTTTCTTTGAAGAGAAGATGAGTTACTGGGTCTACCCACCATCATAAGCTAGTTACACTCATTTATTTCCATTTTTTCTCAGTAAACTAAGGGGTGAAAAGGCTTGGTCCTCTTTCCTTCAAATTTTTTTTCCAGTTCCTACCAAAAAGACACTATGCTCTACCTCTCCTCCTTCCAGTACAATCTAGATTGAAGAACCCACAATTAAAATTATAGAATGACCATCTCCATCACAAATGGTTTCAAAGATACTTTGCTAGAGATCAAAGTGACAAATGGGACTTTCTTTAGACGCCCCTCATCATCCTCTAACCAAAATCTAACACATTCTCTAACTTATCTTATAAGAAGAAGATGAAGAAGAAGTGTAGGCTGTAGAAGAAGTTGTATTTATAAAGGTAACCCTAGTAGAAGAAGTTATAACTCGAGAAGAAGAGTGTCCTATGACCTCTATTACTGATTAGGGTAATGCACTCTTGATTGAAGAATATCCATCTTCTCCACGTTCTATCAATGAATAAAAAGAATTACAGTTTACCATGGCGTTATCACACAATGAGGAAATAATCAAACTACAACAAACAAAATTAGGATTTCTCTGTTCAACTTTGAAATGTATAAACTTGATGATCTATAATTTGAAACAAAGGTGGGAAGAATATATTAGTAGAGTTAATAACCAAGAAATAATTATTTAAGGAATACAAGATGAATAGACTATGGTCCATAATGCAATGTTTTCACAAACCCAATAATTGAGAAATTTGTAGATTTTTCTTGTATCAAGGACACTTAGATTACTATTTTATTAATTTTTGGAAAATAAGTGTTTAATTTCCTAATTAGTAAAGGGTCTGGATTAATTTGGAAAACATGTAATACAATATGCCTAAATTAACCTACTAATTTGATAAATCTGGATTTGATCAATTAATTACTAAAATAGCAATCAAGGGCATATAAAGTGAACTTAGCTAATTTTTGGACTGAGACATAGGGATTTGAAGCTGTAAATTAATGAGCTAACTGGATAGACTATAAAAAATAAGACCTAAAAGTCTATCTTTTACCTAGATAGTAGTGGTAGGAATTAGACACTTTAGAGTCCAATGCTATAACCTTATTTTTAGCATTATAGTACTTTTGATCTACTTCCTATAAGATTTTTGGGTTCTATTTTTATGCTTTTGGAGTCTCTGTGTCTAAATTTTCAAGTCCCGATCATCTATCGAGCTTTATGCGCAACTTATTCTATCTCCTAGGGTCCTAGTTCCTCCTTAGGCTTCATAAGTGGACTTAAATCAACTAAAAAAATGGGTTAGTGTGTATTATGCACTGAATGTGTGATCACACCCCATGTGTGGATACACTTCCTACATACCAATACTCTAAATAGGGATCAAGGCCAATGTAGTTCTCCTAATTTTAATGTGTATATTGCCCCCAATAACTAGTGTTTGGAGCATAGATTCTAAAAAAAAAGTTGTATCAAATGCCATGTCTGAACAATAAGTGGAAACCCTCATGCCATGCATGATGCCTACTATATTTGGATTCTTTGAATAAATAAGTGCTAAAAACTACTATATTTTGGACTATACTATTATGGTAAAATCATGACTGAACTCAACCCTCTACCTGATTCTATAAAAACTAGGAATTCTATTATATGGACACTAGTGCTAGAAACTAGACACTTTGGGGTCTAACACTATAGCCCTATTTTTGGTGCTATTGTCCAGAGCCAAAACTAAAAACTTGACTATGTTATTTGTTGTCTTCTTGATCTAGCCTACCTATGTTAAATTTTGGAATCTTGACTGAACTTTTCTAAAACTGCATTTTTGACCGGTAGGAGCTCTGATCTTTGTGACAAAACCCCTAATTATTACCCCCTCTTTTGAGGGTAGAAATGAATACCCTAAAATGAATTCCCTCAAAATAAGAATCCCTATAAGTGTGTTAAGCTATAAAAATGTTTGATATAACATTGATATTCATGCTCTCAAGATATAGCAAAAGTTGTAAAGAGAGATTATTATATCCACAGGGGTATGCCTAGATAGATATAACAATATAATAGCATATGCATAGGAGAAATCCTAAATGTGAGATGTTAGTTGTTATTATTTAGTGGCATGGAGGAATGGAGCATAATGTCCATCATGGCATATAAAAATCAAGGTAAATGCATGATTGAAACCATGGAATTGCACACAAAGAGAAATGATCAAGCAAACAAGCATACAAAGCAAGAAGAAAGAAACATGCAAGAGTTGTCAAGGGACCAAATGATCATACAAGGCATACAAGGCATGTTCAAATGATGCATATACATATAATAATAAAAAGCAAAGATTGTCATAAGGGCCATAAGTATAAGAAAGGCACACACAAAGGACATTAGTAAACGTCCAAAGGCACACACATATAGACAAAAACAAAGGACATTGGCAAATATCTTAAAATGCAATTAGGAATCAAACAAGAACTAAAAATGCAAATACATCGACCTAATCAAATCAAAGAGTAGAATCACATAAAGTATTGGAAATGTAAACATGCATGTAAATAGGGGAAACAGGAAGCAAGAGTATACAAGATATGTAATACAAGACTAATGTATATGATATGAAATACAAAAGTGTGATATATGCTAATAGATGTCAATGTAATATATGTGTAAGCAAGTAAAGAATGTACCATGACAAGATGTGTAGAATATGTAGTGTAAGGATGACATAACTTGGATGGTGTAGTCACTTATAGTGTGCCCCTAGTGGGTAGATGTATCGATATGTATATAGAATGTATAAGTAAGATGTCCCCTCCATGGGTGGAGTGAAGAAATCAAGGATCAGGATACACTGTACACACTCAAAGAAGATCAAGTAAAGCATGGTAATATAGAAAAATTGATAAATAATAACATAGAATAGCCTAATGTAAGTCTAACATATGGATTGATAATGTAAAACATAGATGATGCATACAATTGACATGTTTTTGTATTTTTTTTTTGAAGTTTTTATTGTTTATTTTATTTTTGAAATAAGTTATGTACAATCAAGCAAAAGAGATTATGTACAAGTAGGCTTGGAATAGGAGATTATGTATAAGTAAGGATGAGAAAGAATGATATTAACTAATGAGTCTCATGGGAGACTCCCTATTATGGTGTCCTATATCAAACAAAGGAATCATGCATGATTCTAAAGCATGAGAGAATGGATGTGAATATGACTCTAAATACCTGTATTCATTGTCGGTATCTTGAAAATCATAATAACCTAGATTGTTCCACTCATCATTATCATCTTGATTTTGAACCAATGGAATGCTAGTGTTTAAATTTGTTTTATCTAGATCTTTTCCTTTGATAAATTTTGTCTATGATTGTTTTATCATAGTATGTACAATAAATCCCAAACCTTGGTGACAAACATTAGCAACGGCTTGAATAGGAGTAGTATGCCTTGAGCATGCTTGCCCAACCCTTGACCCTGAAAATCAAACTATTGTAGATATTTTTGACCAAACCCATACTATTTTGAAATTTGAGCCTCATTATGGAGAGGTAGCTTTACATCTTGTTCATGATTTACATGTGCTTGTGAACTTATTTCTTGTTCTAATTTTTCTTTTTGATCCTTTTGTTGTTCGGAGTTGTGCTTTGCTAACCACTTTTGTATTGTTTCTAGATTTGAACCTTTATGAATGTGTTCTTGTGTCACTATATATTGATTGAGTGATTTACCTTTTATAGGGTGCTTATTATCATTTATCTATTTTATATGTTGTTTCAGTGTCAAACATGACTCTATATGATGCCCATACATTCTATGATATTCACAATAATATCTGGATCTTCTCACTGGATGTAGAAGAGGTAGTTTGATCCCACTTAAATTTAATTAGTCTAATTATTACCTCACTTAAACTCTTATTTGGTCTTTGAATTATTCTATAATCACTTGTTATAGAGTTACTATGTTGTGATTTGTTGTTTTGGTATGTAACATTACTTGCAACCAATTAACTGGGTGAAGGTGCATATACATGATTGACACTAAGATGCCTTTAAGGCTTTTAAATTATGATATAATTTTCCAATGTTGTGATCTTTTCATGTAATATCTTATTTTTTGTTTGTAAATATGACATTAACTTTCTCATTCTAGTGATTTGATCCCTTAGAGTCTCACAAGTGCAAACCTTAGTTTCTTCCGATTGAACATGTAAGCACATATGTTGAAGATAGTTTGAAGAAGCTATAGGATGAATGTATGCATATAGAAAAATGGTATAGGCTACCTTACCTTTTGGAGGAGTGATAACATGGACCTGGTTAGAGGGAAAGATGTTATCACCCTCTTGAGGGAGAGGAGAAGGGATTTCTTTCTTTTGCATGAAATATGACATTGAAACAAGAGTAGCCAAGGAGGCATATACATCTAGGTAGAAACCATATATATGGGATAAAATTCATATAAGTGGAGTTATAAATTTTATATCAATATGATTATAGAGAACATTACACACGAAAGATAGCAAACAAGGTATATAAAGTATGAATTTGTGCATGTATGCATAAAGAATGTTGACATGTCTCATAACATTTTGAATGTGTATAGCATGATAAGCCTAAAAAAATTTCCATATGAAAGATAGAGATAAAAAGGGTTGAGAGCATGGATTTGTGTAAGAATTCATAAATATCTTTGACATGTATGATGACATTTGTAATGTGTTTAACATGATAAGCTTGTATATTTTTCCCTATGACAAAGAGAGAGTAAAGGATAGAGAGCATGAATTTTTTCATAAAGGCATATAAACTTTGGATATTCAAAATGACATTTTAAATTCATTTAGTAAGATAATTTTGAACAATTTTCCATAGGAGCTAACGAGAATTCATTAAAAGAATTTTGGAATCTTGTGCATGTTTAACAATGAATTTTGTAATATCATCCCATATAACGAAACATAAAAATGAAATGCAAAGGACGAAATATTGTACTAACATATTATATACTTCATCATTCATGTACAGGATGGGACCAACGATGGTTTCCTTATTTTGTGCAAGAAATAAGTGTAAATAAGTGAGCATCATTTTTGCAATTTGGCTATGGATGTAAGGTGATACCTCAAGATGCAATAGGATCTATTGTATGAAACTAAGGTATTCTTCAAGAATATGATTGGAAATTACTATGAATTTTTGAATTTGAAAATGATTTTTTGATTTTAATATTCAATCAAAATTTGTAGAAAATAAGAGGATTATTTTGGAAAATTACTAGAAATTATGTGATTTAACTAGAGTGTGAAATGATTTTTTTTCAAAATTAATGTAATATTTTGAAAAATTTACTAATAATTTGTAGATATTGACTTGAAATATATTAGTAAAAATATAAAAAAAATCTAAAATTAGCATAATACTTTTCCTAGTGGACTAGAAGTGGTTTTGTGCAAAAAGGACCTAGTATGTGGAAACTAGGGTTTGAGTGAATTATTGAAAATGTTTCACTTAAATTTATAGTTTACTAATTTAAATTATGTTAAAATCATAAAAATATGTAAAAAACATTAAATAAATAGCCCTAGGTTTTGTATGGTTTTTATGCAAAGATTCAAAGTAAGTCGGGTTCACCAAATGTTTTACTATTTTTAGGAAAGTAAGTGTTTAATTTACTAATTAGTAAAAGGTTTGGATTAATCTAGAAAAAATGTAATATAGTATGCCTAAATTAACCTACTAATTTTATAAATTTGGATTTGATCAATTAATTACTAAAAATATCAAGCAATGGGATAGAAAGTAAACATAGCTGATTTTTAGACTACAATGGAGGAATTTAGAACTAAAAATTAATTAGTTGACTGGTTAGACTACTAAAAATAAGACCTAGAAGTCTATTTTCTACCTAGATAGTACCACAAAAAACTAGACACTTTGACGTCCATCACTATCGTCCTATTTTTGATGTTATAGTCCTTTTGATATGCTTCGTCTAACATCTTTGGGTTTTATTTTGATGCTTCTAGATGCTCTATGTATGAATTTGTAAGTCTCAATCATTTTTCAGTCTCTGTGTGCAACTAATTTTATCTCTTAGGGTTCTAGTTCCTCCTTAAGCTTGATAAGTGGTCTTAAATCAGCTGGAAAAAGGGGTTAGTGTGTATTATGCACTAAATGTGCGATCACACCCGATGTGTGGGCATGCTACCTACATACCAATACTCTAAAGAGGGATCAAGGACAATGTATTTCTCCCAAATTCAATGTGTATTATGTAATTTTTTGCATGAAATACAAGTATCATGTGAATCTAGGAAATCTTGAGATGACTCATGACTTGCGCGAGAGCTTGAGTAGGCTAGAAATAGTAATGGTTCATTGTATGCAGAGAATAGGAGGATTTCCCTGAAGGTGCTTAATGTATTTCTAGCTTGTGTCTTTTGAATGATTTCCAACACTTGTAAATGTCCCTTGAATAGGATTTTATATGGAAAATTATGATCCTAGGTTAGATGACTTTATGTTAGGCCAATAGGGAAAAAGATAAAGAACTGGGTAAATTTGACCATTTGAGGCTAAGAGTGACTTAGACAATAGCATCAAAAAGTGGACACCCTAGGGTCCAACACTATATTCTAGGTTATGGTGCTAGTGTCCAAGTGGAAAGGGACCCTATGGATATGTTTGTGCATGGGAGAAGAGTTCAGGATAGCTGAGGCTAAATCTGGAAGGCTTCAGATGATTGGGAAATAGTAAAAAAAATGCCTAGTGGGTTGTGCAAGGAAGCAAGAGAGACCTATGGTTTGGGTGTCACAAGTCATGCTCACGTTATACAAATTACATTTTTATGTGATTACAATTACTTATTTTTAAAAGTCTCTTAGTATCAAAGACATTAATCTTATTGATATATAAAATGTCAATATTGATAAGTGTAATTTGCTTAATAATCTAAGAGAAAGTATTTATGATAGAAATATAATGATTTCCTAACATACTAATAGAATAATAGAGCTCACCACTCAAAATTTTGAGTTACAAACCTCTATTTATGCCATGAAAAGAGAAACACAAGAGTTTGTAGTTTAGATAGAGGGTCCAATAAGATTTGTTCCCTCTTTCCCTGTTCCATTACATGAAACAATCTCTGCCTGGCATATCACCCATAAAGAAATTCAAAAATTGAATGGTGAAAATACCAAACTTAAGGAGTGATCTAAAAATCAATTGGTAGAATCCTAGCTACAATTGTAGAAAGTGCATGCTTCTATCCAACACATTTGTTCTATTTTTGAGAAACTATTAGTTGCAGGCAACCTTCATTAGTTTATATTCTTTTCTTACATGAGCAGTTTTAGAGATGGTATATTCAATTAATTTTCCTTGGTTTTTCACATATCATTAAATATGAGCATGTATTTAAATACATTTTTATAAATATCACTGAAGAAAGTCATGATGCCATTTATGAGTTCTATACTTTCAATTTGTTGTTAGGATATCAATCTGGTTTTTTGATAAATTTATTTATTGGAGAGACACAATTACGTGACTTTCTCTCCACTATAAGGAACTAAATGGCATGGAAATAATCTAATAAAAGATTTATGGAATTATAAAGCACCACTAAGTTATGCATGAGAACACAATTTCTGGAAGTAAAGAAAATTATTTCTTCTTTTCAACCACTGTATCATATGCATATGAATAAAAATTATCATGAGATATTGAAATCTAATATTGATGCTTTTAGAGATTTTATAAACCACCATTATACCAATGGTTTCAATGCAAGTCTTTCTAGTTGGGAGAAATTACATGTTGAGTTGAAGCACAAGGAAGTCCTCAACCCCACCAATATTAAATGGAGTCTAAGATGAGCCAAAGTAGTTTGCTAGATAATCACTCAACACTTAGAGGAAAGAGGTTCATATGTCTAGATTGGTATGAGGTTTAGGCCTTATATCATTATGTGTCCTATATCTCCATGGTGGTGTTAGAATTCTCAATAAAAAGTTGAATTTGATGCCTAGGTGCATATATTTGTCAAAGATCTTGGATTCTTGCCAAGAGGCCACCTTAACTAGGGCCATCGTGTTGAAGTTTATGATTTGAGTCAAAGGTTTGAATCAAGAAATTTAGATTAAGGATTATTCATCTCACTTCTTTATGATAGGAATTGTAAAAGGTAAAGTATGAGGAAGAATTGGTGATCATTTCATATAGCTCATCATATTTATATAAACTATCCCTAAAGTGTTACATTTGGTTATATATTGTATTTCATTTAATTGTTAAAGTCTAATCTAAGTAGGATATGAATGTAACTTGTTCATTGTTTGCATGTAATTTATTACTAACTTTTTACCTTAATATTGTGTCTTACTTGGATGAATAGTGTAGTTTTTAGTATAGTAACACATCCCACAAATGGGGTAATTTTGAGAAGAGGAACACATCCCAAGGATAGTGTAATTTTGAGTAAAATAGAACATATCAATGAGGGGTAATTTTGAGAAGGCAACACATAATTTTTATAACTCTTTTGACTATAATTCTAAGGATTTTATAAGTGATCTCTGATGATTGAACGCTCAGAAGACACTCTAAATATGATTCAAAATCGCTCTGGGTGTGCTCTGAAGACATACATAAGATGCTATGAATAAGTCTAAGAATGATTTGAAGATTCTTTATAGGGTGATTAGAAGACCTATACCAGATGCTTTGAAGATATCTGGATGTGCTCCAAAGACTAAAAAATATATGTGTAATACATGTTATTGAGATAAATTAGGAGCATTTTACTACAAAAATTTTATTTGGAAAAAATAACAAATTGATTGGATGCAAATGATAGCTAGCAACCAAAAAAAAGGAGCATCCATACAAGTCTTCAGCCCACTATTACTTCCTACCCCTCAAAAACATCTCTCTAAATAATAGATGCTCCTATATAATAGGTGAAAATATTTTATAAGCAATTTTTTAATATATAATGATGCATAAGACCCCTCTACCCAAGAATATCGATGCACAATGGAAATTTTCACCACCCCAAATAATAATGTTAGGTGTTATTTAATCATTTATTCATTAAATTTTATGACACAACATGAGGGAAAACTTCACCACCCCAGAAAATGACTTTTCAACTCATTATAAAACAAAAACAATTCAACTCAAATAATAATAACCTAGAATAGGATAAAAATGACTTTTCAAGTTAGTCTAAAATAGAAACAATTCACAGTATCTAAATAGAGCCAACAGATGAATTATGTGATAGGATAGAGATGATGGAACAATTGAAACCCTCTCGCATCATGGCACTTTTATACTATAATTATTTTCTTACAGTTTATAAAAAATGTTTTCTCTCCCCCCACATTCACCATTTGAGTCCCTATTGAATAGAAGTAAGCAATAAATAATCCTAATCTCTATCATTTCATTTTCTCAACCATTTCATTATTTTCTTATAGTTATTAAAAAATTATACTTTCCCCTCACATTCACCATTTTAGTCCTTATTTAATACAAGTAAGTGTGAAATAATATTAATCTATACCATTTCATTATCTCCTATTTCATTATTTTCTTACCGTTAATAAAAATGTCTACTTTCCCCTCACATTCACCATTTGGGTCCCTATTGAATATAAGTAAGCCCTAAACAATCATAATCTCCACCATTTCATTATTTGCTTACATTTAATAAAAAATGTTGTCTTTCTTCTCATATTCACCATTTGGGTCCCTATTGAATTTATAAATAAGTGCTAAACAATCCTAATCTTTACCATTTCATTATCTAGTCCATTTAATTATCTCAATCATTTCATTATTTTCCTATAGTTAATAAAAAATGTATGCTTTTCCTTCACATTCATCATTTGGGTCCTTATTGAATACATGTGCTAAACAATCCTAATCTCTGCCATTTCATTATCTTGAACATTTCATAACAAAAATCTAGGTATATCTGAATCTAAATGATTTCATAACCTAAGCAGTAAACAATTTATAACTAGTTCATGTCAATCCAAATAAATCACAAATTTTAGATACAATAAAACAATACATTACATATATTAAATACCTGACAAGAAGCATATGCAAAAATGATAGTGAACATGGGGTTAAAGCTTCCACCACTAATGCCATACATGCAAAAATGACAGTGAAAATGGGTCAATGCTTCCACCACTAATGCCATAGTTAACCTAATAGTCAATAAAAGAAAATTTTTTGGCCTTCAAAAGGGAGAGAGAAAAATTGAGAGAAAATAATGGAAAGAGAAAAATATAAACTTAACCCTAATGTTAAACTGCATGGGAAAATTATTTTTTAAAAATATTTATATATTTAAACATATTGAACATTTAAACAATTATGTGCATTATTTAATAAAAATATTTAATGATTTAAACATAAATAAATAATAATAATAAACTCATATTTTTTTAAATATAAAAATATTTACCAATTTTTATTGTTTATATAATTATTCTAATTTAAAAAGTTTATTCGTATTTGTTCATTAAATTACATGATTAAATTATGTAATAGGCATTTGACTCCTTCATTTTTAGACCTCCCCAAGAATTTTACCTTTGATATAATTTAATTCATCAATTCAAATACATCTGAGGGTGAGTCACCTTTCTTGAACTTACAAACTAATATTTGGAGATGAATTTGACCCCATAATGGTAATTCAAATAAGTGACATAAAATCATACCTATTAACTCAAAGACCTCTTGGCAAAGGAGTTTGTGTGCTTATCTAAATTATGGTTATTTGATGGCATATTAAGTAGTCTACCTCAGAACACTTACGATATATATTATTTTTATATATAGATTTTGAATCCATTTATAAATTGTATTTAAATGTAGATTTGTATAATTTAGGAAATTTAATTCCAATAACATAGTAACAGATTCATCATAATAAATTACACTTGATGGGTCTCCTATCATGGGTTTTTGGATCACATCCAGGGGATCATCAGAATTAGAAAATGCTCAATAATCCACTACAAGACCATAGTACAATGAAAATTATAGAAGTTCAAATATAGAAATAGAAGTAAAATTATTGTCATGAAACTTTGAAACTGATGGTAATGATTTAGAAATAATTATTAAGCTCTTGCATAATAAGTGGAGTTTCATCCACATTTTTTGAAGATGTAAAATTATTAATTATTAGGAGTAAAAAGTGGTGGTTGTATAATAGTAGGCATACACATTGGAATAGATTGTGTCTTTCGAACATATATGTCCACTTCAAATTTTTATCATATTTCTAAACCCAAAATTCTTCTTAGTCACTTATAATTTTATAACGTCTTTCTAATAAAAACAATTCTCCATTATAATGACCAAGATAAAACTTGATCACCCATAAATATGCTCTTTATTCAGTGAATACGAATTCCCCCTGATCAAAACCAAGGTAGTTCTAATTTTGACATAGACATTATGCTCATGATTTAGAAATAATAGGCTCTTGCTTTATAAGTGGATTTTAATCCATATTTTTTGAAGATGTAATATAAGAAAATTTTCTATTAGGGATTTGAGTCCTTAATTTTTAGACCCCATCCCGTAATTATACCTTTGACCTAATTTAATTCACCAATTCAAATACATGTGAGGGTGACTCACCTTTCTTGGACTTACAAACTAATATTTGGAGATGAATTTGACCCCATAATGGTAATTAAAATAAGTGACACAAAATCATACATAGTAACTAAAAGACCTCTTGGAAAAGGATTTTGTGTGCTTATCCAAATTATAAAATAAAAATAGACCCATCAAAACAAATTACAAATTATGGGTCTCCTACCACGATTTTCTGGATCACATCCAGGGGATCATCAATATTAGAAAATGATTAATAATCTACTACAAGACAATAATACAATGAAAATTATAAAAGTTCCAATATGGAAATAGAAGTAAAATTATCAGCATGGAACTTTAGAGCTGATGGTAACAATTTAGAAATAATTATTAGGATCTTGCATAAGAAGTGAATTTTCATCCATATTTTTTGAATATGTAACATTAATATTAATTATTAGGAGAAACAAGTGGCAGTGGTATAATAGTAAGCATACACAATGGAATAGATGGTGTCTTTTGAACATATATATCCACTTCAAAATTTTATCATATTTATAAACCCAAATTCTTCTTATTCACTTCTAATTTTTTTAACACCATTGTAACAAAAAAAATTCTCCATTACAATCAACAATACAAAACTTGATCACCCACAATTTTTCTTCTTATTCAACAAATATAGATGCCCCTTGATCAAAACTAAGGGAGTCACAATTTTGATGTAGAGATTGTGCTCATGATTTAGAAATAATAGGCTCTTGCATAATAAGTGGCGTTTCATCCACATTTTTTGAAGATGTAACATAAGCAAATTGTCTAATAAATATTTGACTCCTTGATTTTTAACCTCTCCCATGAAATTATATCTTTGATATAATTAAAATTCACCAATTCAAATACGTGTGAGAGTGAGTCACCTTTTTTGAACTTACAAACTAATATTTGGAGATGAGTTCAACCCCATAATGGTATTTAAAATAAGTGTTACAAAATCATACCTAGTAACTAAAATACCTCTTGGAAAAGGATTTTGTGTGCTTATCTAAATTATAAAATAGCAACATATTCATCATAATAAATTACACTTGATGGGTCTCCTACCATGGGTTTTTGGATCACATCTAGGGGATCATCAAAATTACAAAATGTTAAATAATTTGCTACAAGACCATAGTATAATGAAAATTATAGAAGGTTAAATGTGGAAATAGAAATAAAATTATCATCATGGAACTTCGGAACTAATGGTAATGATTTCAAAATAATTATTAGGCTCTTGCATAATAAGTGGAGTTTCATCCACATTTTTTGAAGATGTAACATTATTAATTATTAGGAGAAATAAGTGGTGGTGCTATAATATTAGGCATAAAAATTGGAATAGATGGTGTCTTTCAAACATATATGTCTACTTAAATTTTTTATTGTATTTTTATAACCAAAATATTTCTTGGTCACTTGTAATTTTTTTAACGCCATTGTAACAAAAAAAAATTCTCCATTGCAATCACCAAGATAAAACTTGATCACCCATAATTGTGCTCCTTATCCATCAAATACAAATTCCCCCTAATTGAATCCAAAGGAGTTATGATTTTGATGTAGAGATAGTGCTAATGATTTATAAATAATAGGATCTTGCCTAATAAGTGGAGTTTCATTCATATTTTTTGAAGATGTAACATAAGAAAATTATACAATAGGGATTTGTGTCTTTAATTTTTAGCCACCCCCAAAATTATACCTTTGAGATAATTTAATTCACCAATTCAAATAACTCTGAGGGTGAGTCACCTTTCTTGAACTCAAAAAATAATATTTGAAGATGAGTTTAACCCCATAATGGTAATTAAAATAAGTGACACAAAATTATACCTAATAACTAAAATACCTCTTGGGGAAGCATTTAGTGTGCTTATCTAAATTATAAAATAGCAACAAACTTGTTGCAATAAATTATACTTGATGGGTCTCCTACCATGGGTTTTTAGATCACATATAGGGGATCATCATAAATAGAAAATGTTCAATAATCCCCTACAAGACCATAGTATAATGAAAATTATAGAAGTTTAAATATGGAAATAGAAGTAAAATTATCATCATAGAACTTTTGAACTAATGGTAATGATTTAGAAATAATTATTAGGCTCTTCCATAATAAGTTGAATTTAATTCATATTTTTTAAATATGTAACATTAATATTAATTATTAGGAGAAAAAAGTGGTGGTGGTATAATAGTAGGCATACACATTGAAATAGATGTTTTATTTCGAACATATATGTCCACTTTAAAATCTTATCATATTTCTAAACCCAAAATTCTTTTTGGTCGCTTCTAAATTTTTTAATGTCATTGTAGCAAAAGTAATTTTTCCATTACAATCACCAAGACAAAACCTAATAACCCACAACTGTGCTCCTTATTCATCAAAAATAGATGCCTCCTAATTGAAACCAAGGTATTTATAATTTTGACATAAAGATTGTGCTAATGATTTATAAATAATAGGCTCTTGCATTATAAGTGGTGTTTCATCCACATTTTTTGAAGATGTAACATAAGTATATTTTTCAATAGGGATGTGACTCCTTAATTTTTTATCCCGCCCATGAATTATACCTTTGAGATAATTTAATTCACTAATTCAAATACCTGTAAGGGTGAGTTTCCTTTATTAAACTTACAAACTAATATTTGGAGATGAATTCAACCCCAAAATGGTTATTAAACTAAGTGACACAAAATCATACCTAGTAAATAAAATAACTCCTAGGAAAGGATTTTGTATGCTTATCTAAATTAATATGGTTATGTGAGGGCATATTAAGCAATCTACCTTAGAATACTTACTACATATAGTATTTATATATATAGGCTTTGAATCTATTTATAGATTGTATCTAAATGTAGATTTGTATAATTTAGGGAATTTCATTTCAATAAAATAGAAATAAACTCATCATAATAAATTACACCTTATTGGTCTCCTACCATGGGTTTTGGATGACATTTAGGGGATCATTACAATTAAAAAATGTTCAATAATCCACTATAAGACCATAGTAAAATTAAAAAAATTAGAAGTTCAAATATGGAAATAAAAGTAAAATTTACATCATGGAAATTTGTAACCGATGGTAATGATTTAGAAATAATTATTAGGCTCTTCAATGAATAATAAATGGAGTGTCATTCATATTTTTTTAAAGATGTAACATTATTAATTATTAAGAGAAACAAGTGGTGGTTGTATAATAATAGGAATACACATTGGAATAGATGGTGTCTTTTGAACATATATGTATACTTGAAAATTTGATCATATTTCTAAACCCATAATTCCTTTTAGTTGCTTCTAATTTTTATAGTGCCATTGTAACAAAAATAATTTCTCCATTACAATCACCAAGATAAAACCTAATCACCCATAACTGTGGCACTCCTTATCCAAATAATACATATGCCCTCTAATCAGAACCAAGGGAGTTACAATTTTGATGTAGTGATTGTGCTAAGAGGTTATCTCTTTACACAAAGAATGGAAGCCATCGTAGACAAAAACATTGCATGGTGATTTAGATTTCGATAAGTTTGTGCCCACAATTATTTTTAAGTTGAACTTATTTTGACATAAATGTCATGGGTTTGGAGTAAATAGTAGGTTTAATTGTCAATTTTCACTCTTTCGCTTCACATAACCCCTCTTACCCCTCACACACAAAAATTATATTAGTTATTAAATAAATATATTCGACATATTATAATATAATAATATCATAATATTTTTATATATCAAACTAATTTATTATATATTAATATTATATATAAATTATATATATTTTTAAATATATTTTAATATTAATCAATATTATTATATCATATAATATATATGTTAATATAGATTATAAATCAATATTATATATTATATATTTCAATACATCTATTTATTGTGAATATTACATAAATAATATTATATTTTTAATAAAATTAAATGAATTTTTATACCTTTAATCAAGTGTATAATGCCATGTAACATGAAAATGGGCTTTAACATTATGGGGTCAATAAATGTGAATACTAGCACAGATTTAAAACTCTATGGTGCTTCATCATGTGTGCAACAGATTAAGTCAAAGAGTAAATCTATTGATCATTAATAAGTAATAGGAATTAAATTAAAATAATAAGGTATCATCAAGGTTAAATCATGTATCCCTTCTCCATTATAAAAGTTTCAATTTAAGGGCCAAATCACATCAATGATCGAAGCATCATTATCAATTAGATATGTAGTGAAGTGATTTTAAAATCATCATTTATAGGGCCAAATCACATCAATTTAGTAAAAATCAAGAATCACAAAAACTTTATTTTTCAAGATTATAGAAATTATAATATATCTATATATTATTGTTAATGGTGTGGAAATAATATTAAATTTTTAACAAAATTAAATTAATTTTTATGCTATATAATACCACATAACATTAAAATATGAGTAAATGCAATCACGGGTAGGGATTTATAACTCTGTAGCACTTCACCATGTGCACAACAGATGAGGTATATTACTTCAAAAATTGAATTTATCAAACATTATTATGTTTGGGAGGAATTAAAATAAAATTTCAATCACATATCACCAAGTTTTCACAAGCATTAAATTTATTATTACAGATGACACTTAGCATGGGATAATTAGTAGTAAAGCATGTGAATTATTAATATTTTGTTGCCCTTCAAACTTGGTTATAAAATTTTTGTGAACTGTTAGATTACATAAATATAATACAAAGGAATCGAGTCTATTCTAATTTTATACAAAATGACTATCAAATTTTAGTTAACAATCAGGGCTTTTGACCTCCAATTTAAATTAGTGACACATGATTCTTCTATTCAAAATATTCAAATTAAGATCAAGTTTAAATGAATATTTGTCTTGGTGTGTTTATTTCTCCACTCCAATCCTTTTGTTTATTTCTCTAGTTTATAAGACCAAAATTATAATTTGATCACTAACTTTAATTTTGAAGTCTAACTGTGAGATGTGTTTATTGGTGTTTCTAACTATAAGTGCCACAAAGTGAGCTAGATATGTGTTCATTAATTCCCATAGACAAGACTATTTGGTATTTTTTGACTTGTGTATACCGAGACATTGTTCATGGTTTTTTTAATCCATAGTTACTAAGATTCATGTATTTGATACACTTATTTACAAAAGTAGGAGTACAAACATATGATAACCACCCATTGTAATAGACTAAGAGTAGTGATAGTTAGCATTTTTCATTTTTTCAACCTTAGCAGGTGCACTTCATGAATGTGACTGGATGCTTTGTATATGCCCTTGCATCCTTCTATAATCTATTATCCATCTACAAAGATGTGATGTTTTACGTCATTTGGAGTGGAAAATTATCTTTGTTTACTATTTCTTTTTTTTTTTTCTTCTATAGTTTTGGTCTTTGCTCACATAATAGACTATAGTTCATGTTTTATACTTCTTTATGATCTGTGATGCTTTAGGATCTAATATATTTTAAAAAATAAAAAAAGATTTTTATAGGATAAGTTGCGTTCATATGTAGTTATGGTGGTGTTTCTAATTAGATTTTATGTAAACCAATTATGGTGCTCTATGCTCTAATAATTCATTGGAATAGATGGTGACCTTGGAACATATATGTTCACTTAAGTTTTGACGTAGAGATTACATGCTAAGAGTCTTTCTCTTTACATGTAGAATACAAGCCATTAAAGACTAAATCATTGTATGGTGATTCAAATCTTGATTGGTCTGCACCGATAATTATCTTTAAAGATGAACTTAATTAATATTTTTACATTATCAAGGGTTTGGAACTACAAGGTCTAACTATAAATTATAATTTTACCCCTCTCACCAATACATATATACATACATTATATGTTATGATTTGTATGTGTGTGTGTGTGTGTGAAGAGCTGTGCACATGGACAACATTGAGCACACAATGAAGAAAAATAAATTTTTATATCTGTACGTCTCTACCTTTTTGACCCCATCCTATGCAAATGAGAAAGATAAACCAAGTGAAACTCTACAAATTTCCTAGTTATGTGGCATAATATAACAAGTTGAAAGTATAAAAATTGATTTGATTTTATTAAAATATGTGTGGTTTGATGGAAGCTTACATCTGGCCTAGGTAGCAATAAAACCTACTAGGATGTTGAGTATGGCTGGGCCTAGGGCACCCTTGAGCACGCTCTTGGATGGCTTTTTGTAGTATGTGCATAGGATCTATATATATATATATATATATATATATATATATATATATATATATGAGAGAGAGAAAGATTATATATAAATTATATATTTTATATTAAATATATTAGAGGAAAGGTCCCAATAGTTGTGAAAGTTCCAATTATCGAATAGGGATTTTATTAGCATGTATTCCATCGATGGATCATATTAGTGTGTATAAATATTAAAGTGCACTAGAAGCTGAACATGTAGTATCTAATACTTGTTCAAAATTTATTCTATAGAATTAAAATTAACCAATCACATCTTGACAAGTAAGACTCAAGTATTGATACTCTTATTCACAATTATTGGTGCACCAAAGGTTAAGTTTTGGTCATAGGTTTAAAAATGCATTTTGTGACCTCTCATGATAAAATCAGATATATAACAAAATGTATAATGTGTTATACCTTGAAACCTTAGTTATAAGTAGTTAAGATGACATATTAAAATTTTCAAAATCTAATGTAATGTTATGGCACCTTAATTTGATGTCCAAAGTTAGGGTGCACGGCTACTAGTACCTTTATCCTATACTAAAATATATAATTATAATATAATTTATAAACTATATTAACATATATATTATATAATAATAAAGAATACATATTATAAAATATATAATATAGTAATATTATATAATATGTAATATTTTAATATTATATTTAATTATATAATATATTTTTTATTATATATTTTAATATAATATATATAAATATTATTTTAATATATAAATATATCACTCACCTTCCATTCAACTTGACTACTCAAGGTGCATTTGTGTTTAGAAATAGGTGAATTTGCTCTTATGACCTCATGAAATCTTTTTGGGATGAAATATTAGGTTTATTCTTTTCCTTAAAGAAAATGTTGAGAATCTCTACCTTTTTCTTCTTGTCCTTGAATTATTTGACACCATAACAATACATATTGATAGTCTCTCTGATGATCTCCTTAGTGATCAATATTCTCAAGCCATGCATACAGACTTCATGATCTTTCTAGCCATGCTAGAAGTCCTTATAAATCCCTATGTCATACCTAATAAGCCATTCAATGAAGGGAGCCAATCTACCTTTGACTATTTTATTCTAAATTTATTCATTTTCCTTGACATCAGAGCATTAAATTGGTTCAAACCAATTTTGGTCCCCACCCATATTGTGAATTTGTAGACATCTTCTACAAGCTTCATTGTTTGAGTTTTTATAAATGGAAATGGATAGGTTATGGGACTAAGATTAAAATAAAATAATGTGATGTGAGCTCATAGAGCCCCAAACATGTAGGGCCTTAGAAATAATTACCTTGCACATGTTAATATCTAAGATCTTTATCCAAATTTGTGTCATAAATAAAAAAACCATCATGACAATGTGGGGTGTGTCCTTTTTCCAATTAAATAATTGGGATGATGTCATCCGTAAAATCCCTCTCATTCCAATTAATAAAATCACTATGTTAGACATTGAGATTAGCACATATAGGGATTTGGCATTGGTAAATGTGTTGATTAAGATAGTTGAGTTAAATATTGGTGAACATGTTAATTAAGATAGTTGAGTTCATGTTGATTAATATTTATTGATGAGTACTAGTGCTTTTATTGGTGTAGTTTCTTTGTGCACAATATCTACCTTAGATAATTCAAAATCCTGAGCTAGGTTTTCAAAATTATTATATAGGACTTTGGGTCTTCAGACTTTTTTGTTTAGAGTTTTTTCATAAAACATTTTGTGTAAATAAATGTTCTAAATGACTTGTGTGAAAAATAGTGGATTTCCCCTTCATGGTATCTCCTGAGAGATATATTTAATATTTGATAACTAAATATTCATGTTTAAATCTCAAATCTGAAGACTTCCTATTGCACCATCGATTGTCCACTTATTATCAAATGAGATTTTCATCATTTGTCTATTCCCTCACCTAATGCAGTTAAAGTAATTTAACAAGCTGAACATCCTAGGAGATACATTTCAAACAAGGTTAAGAGTAGATTTCTCCAAGTTCAATTTTCCTTTACATGGAAAAGGCACTCCTAGGTTATATTTTGAAGCCCTTTGTAATACCTTCAAGGTATATCCTAGGAGATAGCTCTCAAACATGCGTAAGATTGGATTTTACCTTTCAAGGTATCTCCTAGGAAATACCTTTCAAATAAGTACAAGAGTGGATTTATCCTTCAAGGAACAAGTGGAATTTTCCTTTACATAGAAGGCACTACTGGGTGATATTTTGAAGGCCTTTGTAATATCTTCAAAGTATCTCTTATGAGATACCTTTAAAACATGTACAAGAGTGGATTTCCCCTTGAAATTATCTATCTCTTAAGAGATACATTTCAAACATGGACAAGAGTGGATTTCTTCTTCACGAAAGGATTATAATTTTCCTTTACACAACTATTCATCTAAGGATAATGTTTACAGTTATGAGGTAATTATGATTACACGGTAAATGGGCAATATATGTATTAATTACCTTCAATACAGAGGTGTCTTACATAATTTCATTATAAATATTTACTCTCTCATAATTTACATGATTATTCCATATAATCCCTTTCATACATGAAAAAATACTCTTATCACATAATTATCTCCTTGTTTCAACATATAGATCCTTTTTTACCCTCTAAATAGGGATTCTTGAATGAGTAACAAGGTTATAAAATAGGCTTTTATATATAACAATCAAGTTTTTGTCTTTACACAATTGATAATATGTTCCTATAAAAAAAACACATGAACATTAATACCTTACCAAAAATTCCACATAATTCTTCGAGACTTATCTTTTCAATGCACTCATATATCACTTTCTAGTTCAACACGTGGAGCACCTCTAATAGAATAATAGGTTATTTTTCTAGTGTTACTATTGGTAATCTTTGTCTGATAATCCATATTTCAAATTTTTCTATCATTATTATCTAATTTCTCCTTCTTGCTAACTGTGACTTACAGTCCTACACCCTATAATATTGTCAACATACACTTTACACATAGACTAGCACATTCAAGGTCTTGAGATAATTTAAAGCAATATGAAATAAATACAATGAGCCACAACAAACTCTTTATGTTATTCCAAAACATTGTTAATAATTACAAAATAGTCCTTTCAAGGGCTTGAATTCCATTTTTTAAGGAGTTTTGTTTACAAATTATTCTTTCTTAGACACTCCCCTCTCCTTAGAGACCACCTACCTCTCCTCTAATCCATCTATCTCTCTAATTACTTCTCTTCCCTATTTTTCAACATAGACATGGAAAGTAGTTACAAACCAATTCTTGATCACTTTAAGAGTTTTACAAATATGACACATTATCATCCATTTCATACATTTATTATCCATAACAAGTAGTGCCCATTAGGTGAAGTATAGGGGCACGATGACACACAAGGATACACTTGTCCCTCTAATTGAGTCAAGAAAAATTTTCATGCATAGAGGTGTCATGATTATCGAATCCAAATCTTCATATCACTCACATTTTGATATGGAAATAGATGATATAATCCATAGATACCATTGTCTAAATGAGATCCAATATATTTACTTCCACTTCCATGGAGATGTCTTTGGATCTTTTGTAGTTACCATTATCCAAGGAAATTGACTAAGCAGATGCATTACAAAAATCCATTACGTGAAAGGATTCAGACTTGGAACATATGGTTTTTTAATTGTGCAAGGAGAAAGTGGAAGCAAAAAATCAAGTTATTAAGGATAATTAGATCATTAATGCATTTTGTCCTACTTTGGTTGCATAAGTCCTTGGTGATCAAGTAATGTCTGAGGATAAACAACTCACTACGTTGCTAACTCAGTGAACAAAATATTGGGTGAGCGCACATAAATTATGCACCCAAGGATAGGATATCCACATTGATATGAAAAGCATTTTCAAACTGCTAGAGAAGTATGTATAGGTCCTAGACACACTTGCACATGAGGCTAAATAGATTGTGCAAGGAATTCTTGATTGGAGACAAAATATTAACAAATCCTTGGATTCTATTAAACCATAGTTCACAATGATAGATAAAGCTAAATTTTTAGTTAATGATTGAATGGCTACTGGGGAAACACTAAATGACACATTTCAATAGTTTTTAGAAGCCAATGATACTGTGACGAAGAAGCTTTAGGTCTGGCAGAATGAGACAATGTGCAACACATTTATGTCAATTCAAACTCAAATGACTACAGATATATTGGATGATATTATGTTAGATATCAAACTTAAGCTATAAAATGCTAGAGACATCTTTATCATTGCAGAATAATTAGATGTGTAAAATTTGATGGTCATTTAGATTCCACTATGCATGTTTCTTACCATGGTGTAGGAACTACTTTATAATTGGAAAATGCTCAAGTATAAACTCTCATAGGTTGAACCAGCTATTGTGCATATCATAGATGAACCTAGGATCATTCCAACATAGGATCTCCAAGAATTTTTTTAAAATAGAAAGATGGATATAAAGGCAGAATTTGGGCAACCATAACCTACATAGTAGGTAAATGTGTTGTTAAAGTTGTGTGGTTTAAGAACTACAAAGGGTGGTAGGCAAGTATGAAAAACCAAAAAACCTGAAGAGATTACTACCAGTTTTTTGAAAGGCTAATGTTTTCTAGCTTCAACCAAGCTTAGAGTTTAGATTTTATATTAAGATGAAACAATAGTTTAAGTCTATGAAAGTGATGGACATGGAGCAGGGATATGTGCATAGGGTATCATTTTGTCATCTATATGATCTTTTGGATATCTTCGACCTTATTAGACAAGTGATAGATATAATAATTCCATGTCTCTTTTATTTTTATATGCCAAAAAGCTTTAATGTGAAGAGATAGAACCATGTAAAAAGATATATATAGTGATATGATGTAATGTAATATTATTTTGATGTTATTTTTTTCCTAAGATTTTTTTACCTATGCATGGTGTGTAGTGTTTACTCTATTTTTTTAGCTTATTCTATATTGTATTATGTTATTTATGATCCAAAATTCTTAACGTCATGTTAGATTATATTTATACTTTCTACGGTGTATAAAATTGAATATTGTGTAACTTCACTCATGATATTATGATTCTTTTTCACTTCCTACTATGAAAGCTATACCCTTAATATCCATGTTGTAGATAATTTCCATGAAAATTTGATATCATTCTTTTAACATGCACATGATTGGAATTTTATTTCAAGGTATCTCTATCACTGGTCTAATAAGGTCGAAGATCCCTAGTCATACTAAAGGAAATAACAAGTGAAAGTATGGAGGCATTCAATCATTAAATACAACTTTAGCTTTATCTATCATTGTGAACTATGGTTTAATAGAATCCAATGATTTGTTAAGATGTTGTCTCCAATCAAGCATTCTTTGCACAATCTATTTAGCCTAATGTGTAAGTGTATCTAGGACCTATATATATTCCTCTATAAGTTTGAAAATGCTTTTCATATCAATGTGGATATCCTATTCTTGGATGCATAATTTATGTGTGCTCACCCAATCTTTTGTTAGTTGAGTTAGTAACTTAGTGAGTTGTTTATCCTCAGACATTACTTGATCACCAAGGACTTATGCAACCAAAGTAGGACAAGATTCATTAATGATCTAATTAGCCTCAATAATGTTATTTTGTGCTTCCACTTTCTCCTTACATAGTCAAAAAGTCATATGTTCCAAGTCTAAATCCTTTCACGTAATGGATTTTTGGAATGCATCTACTCATTCAATTTCCTTGGACAATGGTAACTACAAAAAATCCAAAGACATCTCCATGGAAGTGGAAGCAACCACAATATATCTCATTTGCATAGTGGTATATGGGGATTATATCATCTATTTCTATATCAAAATTTGAGTTATCTAAAGATTTAGATTCGATAATCATGACACCTCTGCATATGAAAAAATTTCTTGACTCCACCAGAGGGACAAATGTATCTTATGTCTCATCGTACTCCTATACATCACCTAATGGGCACTACTTATTATGGATGGATCTCTAAAAGATACCAAACATTTGAGTATAGTGATTGAAGGACTCACTTGATAAAGACTATGTTTTTTGCACATCAGTGGCCATACTGAGCTCCCTTCCTCTAGTAGATCTACAAACTACGTAGATGATGAATCAAATTCTAGATATTTTTCATAAATTTCTACCATAAGTTTAGGTTGAGATTTTTATTAACCTATAATATCCATAATAATAGTGGGAGGGGTTTTCATAATGTCAACAAAATGGCCACTGCTTTATTATACACTTAGCAAGTGCACACTACTTTCCAAAAAAATAACTCCTCCTTATCATAGACCTTTTAACCATTGTCTTTGATCATGCATTGAAGAACTTCATATTCATCAACCCATAACATTGTAAGATCATACTCCTAGGTTGTCCTTGGCACATGTGGGTTCTCCAACCAAGACATGATTTGCCTTGACCTCTTTCTAGCTGATGGTGGTGAGGCTTTCTATGTAATTCCCTTTTATTTGTATTTTTATTATTGTGGAAGAGTTGTAGATGACTGGGGTTAAGCCTATGTTTATATAGCTAGATATGGTTTTTTTTCTTATCACCCTTTTTTGTGACTAGGGATCTATGCCTCCATACTTTCACTTGTTATTTCCTTTAGTTGGAATTTTATTTCAAGGTATCTCTATCACTTGTTATTTCCTTTAGTGATAGATATAGATAAGTATCACCCTTTTTTGTGACTAGATATAATAATTATTTCCTTTAGTATGAATTCCCAAAAATTGATCGTTATCTTCTTCTTATCTTTTGCGTTTGAGGCTGGTAGACTATATGTCCACTTTTTCCTCCTCAAGATCCATATTGGTATCCTCCTTTCCATTTCTCTAAGTTGATTTATTAACTTAGGGAGCGCATTTTAGATGATCCTTGCCCAATTTAGAGGCTACTAACATGTGATTCAGGAGCCCTTTTAACTTTTTGAAATCATCCATGATTACATTGCAAAATAGTTTCTAGATGCAAATCTTTATGTGTAACCTTTTAAGGGAATTCATGATATCTACCTTGATATTTAAATTCAAGAACCCCTCTACCTCTAGTAGATAGTGAAGGGACATAGGTAGGACTACCCATGTCTAGTCTGGGATCCTCCTACATCAGTTTAGTAGAATCCCTGACATTCTTTTCCTCTAGTTCATGATTAGAAGCAAACTCTATGGAAAATTTTCCCCCTTCAGTTTCTTCCTTCTCACTCAAGATGTCAATCAACTCAGTGATGATTCTAGACCATTACAATTCCCCTCTCTTAATTAGTAGCAAAATCAAACCTTGGTGAATTAAGTCTACTGAAGGGTTATTCTTTACATTTTGTACCAAAGGTTCCAATGATTATAGAAGAGAAAATGGAATGCTAATGGTGTGGCCTTTGAAATTAATGAGTAAAAATAAGTGATGGAAAATAATCATAGTATGTTTTATTTCTAAGGTAATATACCTCATTATTTAGAGGTAGACTTCAGGCCATTTCCTTAATAGTTATGACCTCATGAAACCTTTTTGTGATGAAATATTAGGTTTATTATTTTCCTTCTTGAAGAAAATGTTGAGAAGCTCTACCTTTATCTTCTTGTCCTTAAATTATTTAACACCACAACAATAAATCTTGGTAGTCTCTATGATGATCTCCTTAGTGATAAATATTCTCAAGCCATGCATATAGACTTCATGATATTTATATCCATGATCGAAGTCCCTATAAATCTCTATGTCATACCCAATAAGCCATTCCATGAAGGGAGCCAATCTGCCTTTGACTATTTTATTCCAAATTTATTCATTTTCCTTGACATCAGAGCATGAAATTGGTTTGAACCAATCTTCGTCCCCACCCATATTTTGAATTTGTAGACTTCTTCTACAAGCTTCATTGTTCAAGTTTTTATAAATGGAAATGGATAGGTTATGGGACTAAGAGTCAAACAAAATAATGTGATGTGGGCTCGTAGAGTCCCAAACATGCAAGGCCTTAGAAATAATTACCTTGCACATGTTAATATCTAATATCTCTATCCAAATTTGTGTCATAAATTAAAAACCCATCATGACAATGTGGGGTGTGTCCTTTTTCCAATTCAATAATTGAGATGATATCATCAAGAAAATCCCTCTCATTCCAATTAATAAAATCACTTCTTTAGACATTGAGATTTGCACATACAGGGATTTAACATTGGTAAATGTGTTTACTATGATAGTTGAGTTAAATATTGGTGAACATGTTAATTAAGATAGTTGAGTTCAAGTTGATTAATATTTATTAATGAGTACTAGTGCTTTTATTGGTGTAGTTTTCTTTGTGCACAATATCTACCTTAGATAATTCAAATCCTGAGCCAGGTTTTCAAAATTATTATATAGGACTTTGGGTCTTTAGGATTTTTTTTTAGAGTTTTTTCATCAAAAATTTTGTGTAAATAAATGTTCTAAATGACTTTTGTGAACAATAGTGGATTTCCCCTTCAAGGTATCTCTCAGGAGATATATTTAATATTTGATAACTAAATCTTCATGTTTAAATCTCGAATATGATGACTTCCAATTGCACCATCAATTATCCACTTATTATCAAATGATATTTTCATCATTTTCCTATTCCCTCATCTAATGGAGTTAAAGTAATTTTCCAAGCTAAACATCCTAGGAGATACATTTCAAACAAGGTTAAGAGTGGATTTCTCCAAGTGCAATTTTCCTTTACATGGAAACAACAATCCTAGATTATATTTTGAAGCCCTTTGTAATACCTTCAAGGTATATCCTAGGAGATACCTCTCAAACGTGCATAATATTGGATTTTACCTTTCAAGGTATCTCCTAAGAGATACCTTTCAAATAAGTACAAGAGTGGATTTCTCCTTCAAAGAATAAGTGGACCTTTCCTTTACACAGAAGGCACTACTGGGTGATATTTTCAAGGCCTTTGTAATATCTTCAAGGTATCTCTTATGAGATACCTTTCAAACATGGACAAGAGTGGATTTCTTCTTCATGAAAGGAGTATAATTTTCCTTTACATAGAAGGCACTATTAGATGTCTTGGATGAAGTAGTCTAGGATATGAAGATTCACTATGAGAAGATATAAATATATCTATCTCTCCTTGCATACATTGATTTACTACCTTATTCTCGAAGAATAAATTTTATGGGGCCCTGGTGAAATTTCCATGTTACACCTTCAATATGTTTTGGTGACTGAGGTTAGGAATTACTTGATGAGCCAAATGAAAGATAGGTGGTGATATCAGGGACTCGTAAGACTATTTTTGGGGGTTGTAATAATCTTTCACCTTTCCTCATATCAAGAAGGATGGTGTAAAAGTGGAAAGTTGTTCGAGAGTATGTGTTGCATTTAAGTTGGACATGTGATAGAACTTGAGGTTTTATTAGTTTCAAGACCTTTTTGGAGATTGCCCCACTTATCTTTTCGTGTGCAAGGTGCAAAGAGTAACTAATGGCCTAAACACCTACATTTATAAAGAAAAGTGATGACATGTGGCATATCCTCAAGGATTTTCAAGCTCTTGGTCCTTTTTGAAAATTGCCTCACTTACCTTTGGGTGGACAAGGTGAAAAGGGTCCCCAAAAGCCCGAAAAGTGCCATAATGAAATTTTTTGTTTTTATGAATCCACACGTTACAAGGAGGATTACTTCGAATAAAATAAGCATTTGCACCTTCTCCCTACTTTGTTGAAAATAATCTCAAATGAATTAAAGAGGGTAGTTTTTAATAAGTCATTAAGCTTCAAATCATTAATGGCAACCCTATTTTCAAAATGTAAAGGATTATAACTAAGGAAATTAACTTCATTCAAATTTACATTTTGAATTCAAATGTTCTAATTGTGTATTTGAGCCATTTATGTGCCTCAGCTATGTAAAAAATGAAAGAGTGATTACGATGAATTCTTTAAAGGTCTTTAGTTTCAATTACGTGTAGTATTCCAAATTATCAGTAAGTGCTTTTCTAGCTCCTTGTATTGTGTTCTTTGATGAGGTTTGAAGGTGTTTCAAGGGTGATTATAGTGAGAGATTCATTTGAGTTCAATGTATTGTAGTAAAAGAGTTAGGAAATAATGGAAGCTACTTCAGCATCTATCAAGAGCAACATTATTTTTATCATGGATGAAATCAAAGATACATATGTTTAGGGGTTAGAATTTATAGCCCTATTCAATGTCTTGCAACATCAAAACCCATTACCAATAGTATCCAACCTTGGAATTAGTTATATCAAACCTATAGAATTATTCCCCTTGGTTTCCCCATACCCAAGTTAGTGATTGCATGTGCCCAAGTATACCAACTAGACATTAGGACTATCATCGATGGAAGATAATTAGTTGTCTGCTATTTCACTCCTTTGGAACTTAGAACCATGCTTGGGATTCTTCCCTATATTGAAATTATCAAACTCTCTCTGGGGGAATGAAAAAAGTATGTAGATAAGAATGACATGACAATAAGGGACATTTTCAACTCCTACTGGCTAGTAAAGAAAAGGTAAAAATTCTCAAGAATATCTAAGAGATTGAAACTAGAAAAATTCAAGGAATTTACCCATTATGTGATTGCCATGTTGATAAGAGTTTATGGGATGCCCAATGTAGATAAAATTTAACCTTGTATGTCCATAATCTTAATATGTGTGTTGGAATAATGAAATAATCTATACTGGGCTAACATTCTAAGTGATAATCTACATAGGTAGATGGTGAAACTCCAAGTTATAATCCACTCAAATGAGGAATTCATAGGTATATTTTACATGTCATCCTACCTAATGTATATCTTGGTGTATAATAGGACATTCTAAGGGCTCACTAGGAATCCCAATAGGATGATAATATATGAGGTTTATTATGAAATAACTCTCTCTGAATGGATTCAAGAAGAATTTATGTAGAGTTTACAATTATTTATTTAATACTGTGATAAATGTCTTATATCCTATAAGAAGCCTAAAAAATATATCCAAGGGGGATAGAGACATATTTGATAAATATGGAACCTCGTATATTCATTTTAGATAATTTACTTATATCAGGGTAAGTGCTTACTTAGGGTCTTCATACAACCGGTAGAGATACCTGGACGATAAACTAGCAGTGATGGAGTTAAGTAGGAAAATGGGACTCTCACATGAAATGATAGTAATGAAGAAGGTAAATAACCATTTAAGTTTCTAATTAAAATTATACATTATTCATGTCCTTCTATTACAAAGCTAAGGGATTAGAGTAAGAGATGCACCAATATGTGATTGAAAATATGCTACCCAAGCCAAACTATGATATCAAATAGTGGGTGAGCATAATGACCAATGTAATTATACATCAATCACATTTTGAATACATATAATCCATTTTAACTATTGAGTAATATGTTAAAAATTTATATAATATGAGACTGATAGTGCATTAAGTTGTCACTTATAATATCATTCCCATCCCCAAGGACATGGAAGATGATAAGAGGACACTATCTAGAGTATATAATCAATCCAATAATAAAGCCCAAGCCATGTCATAGGTGAAGATCATTATTGAGGAATATTATTTAATTTAATGAGGGGCCACATAAATCATGAGAAGAACCTTCAAGTGGTTGAAGGAACTTGGGGTTGATCTTAGTACTTATGACATCATTATCGTCCAAGAACTCAAACAAGTTTGGGGTTTAAAAGGTTTCTTCACTGAATATAGTGGTGCTCCTATGGCTCCACCACTAGCAGTGAAGGTCAAAGGGAAGATAAAGGCTGATTATGTTGAATTCACCAAGCCAATTGATGTGGAATCCATAACCACATTGCAGTCTAAGTCAGGATTGTCCTTCTTAAAGTTAACAAGTCTAGATAAAAATTGGGAAAAAATTTATAATGGGGAGGTTATATTGGATAGTACCACCCCGATATCCATCACATCATAAGGATCCCAAATTGTTCTAGCCATCCCAACAACCATGCTACTAGTTAATTCAACTACTGTCCCACCTTTACTAGCAAAATATCTAACCATTGTCCCTCACCCAAAGATTTATTTAAGGAAGATAAGAGGTGAGGAAGAGGCATAGTATCCCAAGAAAAAAAGACTCAAAAGGGATTGGTAGCCTCCAATTGGGATTCCTAAGAAAAGTAATGAGGTTGTGTTCAAAGACCTACCTTCTAAGGAACTCCCTGTGAAGAGGAAAGAGGATTAATCTTCATATGCCTAGAGACTAAGCGATATGAGTGATGAAAAAGACTCAAATAAAAATATGACCATTGAATAGGTGATGAATAAGCAATGAGAATTCACTCCTCCACAAGTATGAACTTGGCAAAAAATTATGAAAGAAAGACCCCAAACCTCAATGAAGGTCTAAATTATTGTTTTATTTGTAAAAGAGGGTCCATCAAGAGTAGAAAGTAAAGGTGATAAGGAGGAATTAATGGCCTCAATTGATCCCCTCTCTTTTGAATATGTTGTGAAGGTTGGAGTTAAGGTGGACACTCAAGCTTAGGACCCTCAAAAAAAGGAAATGATCTCATCAGATACAGAGACATTTGTTGAAAATGTCATCACCCATCCACTAGGCCAACATAATCAGGGTGAAGTTGAGGAAATGAATAAATACAATGAGAAGTATAAGGTGGAGCCAAAGCAGGACACTCAAGTGACCACTGATCTTGAAGGGGTGGTTGTACAAGAAATACTACAGATAGCTCCAAAGGCATCATAAGCTATCCCTTCCCCTCTAAAGGTGTCAAGTTTAGCACCAAAGGAGAAGGTCAGTACAAAGGAAGGTGGGGGAGAAAACCTATAAATGGGTGCCCCCACCCATGAAAAAATAAATAAAGAATTGGACTACTCTAGTAAAGGTGATAAGAAGAGTGCTTCAAGTAATGTTTCTTCAATTGAAGTACCTTGAGGTCTCCTTCGTCACATCAAGGTCCATGATCCAACCCATAATAAAGGTCCAGATGCCATGATTGGTGAAGAGTTTCCTAAAGGAAATAAAGAGGTCACCATAGCCTCATATATACCTAAGTCTCAAAAAAATAATGAAGGTGAAGTAGGTTTAGATTGATTTATATCAATGGTTCAAGGTAAAGGTAGAATTTTTGAAACACTCATAAAGAATTAAAAAATATGAAGTGGAAAAATATTCTAGGCCAAAATCAAGA
>JARHVA010003533.1:1497500-1507500 GCA_037957365.1 Torreya grandis | reverse complement strand
CTACTCCAAGTTAAATTCTCGAATAATTTATATCTAAATGAAATAGTTGATGAATATTTGTTGATACAAGTACTTGTGTGGAATAGACTCTAAATTTGAACTCCTCAAATTGTTTAGGATGTGTGGATTTACATGAAATAAATAATATGAAAAATTTATATATAAAATTTTTAATCCTAAATAATTTAAAATATCTCTAATAATATTTTGTTTTGGACAATTCTATATGAATTAAATATTGGATGGCTACATGTGTATTTTTTTGCTTATACTATGTATACTATATATTTTATATCACATGAAGAAAATAATAAATTTTCCATGTTTTCATACAATCATCTTTGAAAAATGGTTCAATCACTTCATCTATATGGCGAAGATGTCCACTGAACATTTTTCATGAATTAACATGCCAAGAATTTAGACTATAACAATTTAAGTAGTGAATGCCCTAATAATTTCATTTATCATATGCATAATTGTAGCCAGAGTGTTAGTGAAGATAAATATCATTAGTAGCCAGAGTTCTAAATTGAACACTATTTTATAGGCTTTTAAATACTTTTCTTTATCATTGGACTATTATTGTTTCTTCTATGGAGGGTGGCTAGAGATATTAACAAGCTTTTAGATCTTAGACTATTGTTTTCTCTAAGAAATTAAAATGAATGAGAAAAATATCATTCTAAGCGAAGAGTTTGAAGCATTGACATGAATAACATCATGATAGTCTTTCAAAAAAAAATGAAATGTGAAGATAAGTTAAATGAATTGAAATTCATAAAAAGCATGCATAATATAATGGTGATCCATTAATTAAGTAGGTAAAGAAAAAGTAGAAACTAACCTTACTAAGAAATGTGGGATAAATCTAGAGTGGGAAAAATTCTCTCACATAATAAACATGAGCTAAGGTAGGTAAATAACCTACTATAACACCTCAATCAAGTGAAGCTAGGGGATAAAAATAGGTAATATACAAAGTGGCATCTCCACAGTCTAAGTACCAATAAAAGGTCTAGATAAGGTAATCATATACAATATATATTCATAAAGTGGATAAAGGAAAAAATCCATAGAAACAAAACTCCCCCAAAAAGTATGTAAAAGAAGGAAGGAAGGACATTATATGGAATTCCCCAAGGACAACTATTGATGGTACAAAGTTTATCAATATTCAAAGTCAAAATCATAAGATGACCAATGTTGATGTCGAGATCCTCAACTAAAAGATTATAGAAGATCCATATGCATGAAATAATGTTTCTTTCTTTTTCCAAAATAAGAACATAAATGTTTTAATGTAAGTATACCCATTCCATAATAGAAGATAGAGGCAACATTAAAAATATATATGAATCATGTCCAAATTTGATGTGTGGCATATGTCTGATAGGATCATGAACATGAACTAGATGTAATGCCCTATAAATGAACTGATCATAAAAACTACATTGAACATTTATTGAAATAATGTCCATGGGAAGTGGATCATATTGATAAACAAGTCTACTCTCACTAGAACTAGTAGAGTCCTCTAAAGTGATAATATGTGGTGGCTCAACATTTTACATTGGAGCAAAGGGAGGTTCTATAGATAGACATTCCAAGTTTGGAAGAACCTCATTTTATAGAGGTGGAACAATAAAAATAAGATCAATGTCCATCAGGAATATGTCATGACAAGAAACTATAGTAGGAGGAGAAAGTAGATCATTAGAAGAAAAAACCTCATTGATAGTAAGAGAAAGAAAAGGAAAAACATCATCCATGTCATTATTAAAATATAAATCCTCACTAATAAGAGAAGTATGTGGAACAGAGTGAGGTGGAATAAAATACAGTGCAAAATTCCTAGAAGACTCAGTATCCTTCTCAAATAAGGGTACAATAGGATGCCAAGTTGTCCTTACTGATGTGGCATCCATAATATGAATGTGAAATCTATTTGAAACATTGAGGAGAATCAAATGAGGATCATGATATTCCATAGATGCAATATAGATAATAAATTCCTCATTGATGAAGTTATGAAGATTTCCAAGAAAAAATCTTTAAACACCTTTCAGGTGAAGGTTTATCTTTATTTTGATCCTCTAAATGTTGTAATTTGAGGTTTTGAGGGTCTCAATTATTTAAATACAATAAATAAATTAGGAATAAGAAAGAATGATACCCCCAAAATAACAAATCCCAATTCAAATAATGATAATGAACAAATAAAATTTAAAAAAAAAGTGTAACTCCAAAAAAAAATTTGGCTCTTTATAAAAGTAGTGTATTTTAATAAATTTTAACATCAATGGATATAGAATAGAAAATCATACACTTTTGAAAAAAAATAAACTCAAATTTGAGTTAGAGTTCAAAAGCTATAGGCTATATGAATTCTCATAAATGGGTTAAAAACATTTTAAAAATACACTATAAACCTATTTTTGTGAGTAAATTAAAAAAAGATAGACTTCCAACTAATATTTGGAATTGTAATTTCACCATAGACATATTCAAGCCAAAAAAAGTCAAAAATAGTCCAGCCAATGATGCTTATGAGGTAGCAGGTATACTATATTTCTTCTTCACGGAAAAAATATAGCTTAGTAAAACAAATAATGTATAAAACAACTCTTATAAGAGGATAAAATGAGGAGGACTACTATTTTTGGGTATATTAAGCATAGATAGGTACTACCAAAAGAGAATCTCCAAGTTAGATAAGAAAGTGAAATGCCACCAGGAGGAAGAATACATAATTAAGAATTGTCAAGACTCCAAGTAGTGGTCTAGAAACAACTTGCAACATTAGTCAAAAGCATTATAAATTTAATCCACTATCATAAAATGCCATGCAATAGTATAAAAACTACAATCAACATAGTAAATGGAATAATATATTACATAGACCTAACATGTAAAATTCAATGTAAAGGTTTAAAAAGGTACACAGAACTCTGTTCTGTAGGACTAGGAAAATTAAAAAAATCATCACAAATCTTCTTCATTCCACATCCCATGTAGATCCTCTCTCCTCTACATAGTCCTTCTAAAACTTTTACATAGGAATATCTTTCCCTCCTTTACAATGCCTCTCGATGCAGGTATCCATGAAAAAATTCCAATGCCTCCTTCCAGCTTTAGTCAACATTGGACTTCAAAAAATTCCAATGCATAGCTATTACATAGTTCAAATGTGAAACAATGCCTAAAAAATAAGAGGAATAGTTATTTATCATATTTCTAATTTTGAATATAAGAAAAAAGTGTAGATAATATGTTCCACTAAAATAAAGGTCAAAATAATCCAACACCTTCATATGCAAAGTAGGGAAAAAATAAATTCTTCTTCAAGCAAAAAAAGAGAATATATAGCACTTTAGAAAAAGGAACAATGCCTCTCAAAGACATAAACCTAATTTTTTAGTCTAGTAGATTTTTTAAAATGAAAAAACATCAAGCATAGATCTATCAAAGCATAGTCTTTGGAGAAGTTTGGCATCCTAAACCACTAAAAATATATAGAAGATTAAATTAAAATTATCATAACTTTCTTAATACTCATCAAAATTTAAAACCATAAGATGTTATATAAACTATAGAAGAGGATCTCAAAAGAAAGAAATTGTTTGACAAAATTCATTATGAGTAAAGATTAGTTCATCAAAACAAATCACATTTTGGTAAAAATTCTAATTTTGCCAAAAAATAGATTTCTCATAAATGACCATGCAACTTCCTCAAACAGAATAGTAACTTATGAATGGATAATTACAAATGTTATAAGATATGATACTATGAAAGAATTAAGAAAACTCTTCAACCAATATTTATCTAAGAGAGCATTACTTCAACCATGAAAGCTTTAGCATTGCACACCAAGAATTATCTATTAATTATCCACTCTATTTTGTATATCAAATAGTTTATAATAAAGATGTACAAATAGGTAGAGGATATAATAATAATAAACATTCCATACATGTGGGACTAATTTCCCCAATATAGGTGTAAGTAAGGCTTAAACCCTTCATCCTTATGAATGTAGGATAAACATTTCCAATGGAAAGAAAACCTAAGTAAGCTAAAGAGTAAGAAAGTAATATCCTACACTAATAGTGATAAAGCAGGTTATTTACCTAAATTAGTTCATGTTTACCCTATCCAATACTTTTTTTTCCATTATGGATTTATCTCACATTGCTTCATTAGGATACTTTATGCTTTTGTCTTGCTTACTCAAAGGGATCTCCGTTGTATTATGCATATTTATTCTAAATATCATTTAATTTGCGTTGTCTTTTCATTTCATTTGTTTGAAAGCTTATCATGATGTTAATAATGTCAATGCTTTAGAATTATGACTTGCAATGATATTATTCTCATTAGCTTCATGGTATTAGAGCTACCCTCCAATATTTAGTGATCAATTTTGTATATCTCTCATTATAAATCAACAATTATTTTATTGATTGAGTTATTTTTTCCAGCTAGTTGCATAGCCTTTTGAGCCAATTTTTGCAATCAAATATTTTTTGGTACATTTTCAAGGCTCCTAACCTATACCATTAAGTTTTTAAGTCTTCAAACTGCTAGGATTGTATATCAGTTTGTCAAAAACAATTAGATTTTTAAAAACTCTTTTTTTGAGGGGTTTTTTGTGTTGTCCACATAAAGATCAATACTTTTCTATAAAAACAATCTAGGTTTCTCTAGTTTTCTTTTATTATTTTTTAAAAGAATTATGGGATATTTGGGGATGTGTCTATTTGATAGATTTAAGGTGGTAGGGAGGTGGTGTTGACATTGAATGTGGGTGCAATGCACACATGGGAGTTTTGTTTTTCAATTGGATATTTCCTACATTGTATTTTTAGATATACAATTTATAAATTTTGATCAATTTTATTTTGGTTTGGTTCAACATTTTTTATGCCCTAATTATTTTTATCAATGCTTCAGACTCCTGGCTCACGCTCATGACCTATGTTTGGAAAGGTTTGACTTGCTTAGAGTGAATGGATTCATGTTTGGTTTTTTATGCCATGACTAAAGCTCTAACCTTTACAACCACCACTTGAATATTCAACAGACCACAAGATCCCTTCAATAGTGATTTGATTTAGTGTCCATGTGAGCTAAATGAGGTCTACAACCTTTATCACCTTCAACATGTTTTTTTTACTCTCTTGGAATTCATGAATGCATCTAAGGCATTTCCAATTTCTCCACTACACAAGCTCATGCTTTGTGCCACTACTCCAATGGCCTTCCATCCAACCTATGACCTCATACAAACTTTATCTCCATGTTGTTACGCTTATCCGGTATACCAATTGGTAAATGCTACCTGTTTCAAGTTTCAAACCTTTTTTTAAAAATCATTCTTTTTGGTGGGTTTGGCAGACATTACAAGGTGAAATTTTTTTAAAAACAAATACAAGTCAATAATTGAAGTTGTAAGTTTTCTCTACATAAGATAAATTCTTTATTATATTGTTAATCACATATCATATGATATTGTATTATAGAGTCTATCTTTAGGTGGAAATATTTATTGTGGTACACATATAATGCAAGATTTATTTTGTGGGGGAACCCATTATTTCTGAGGGAGGGGCATTTCTTTGTTTGAGTGGACTTTGTATTATATATGGGGGGACAATATCATGCGGTGGTGATATTTGTAAGTGGCAGAGTATCTAATATCTTGAGACATTTTTAATTATGGCGGAGTAATATTTTTATTGTTTTTCAAAAAAAATAATACCTTGAGATATTTTATTATGATTCTCACTTTTATGTGGGGTCATAATTGTTTTATTAAAAAATATATCTTGAGGATCATTGAAATCAATCTTTTTCCTATGGGTTTTCTCTTTTTCTTCACTTTATGAGAGTTATATGTAAAATTTACACTTTTTGAGTGTTTTGTGGATTCATTTTCTATGTAGAGGTATCTTATTTAGATACTTTATTTATCAAAATCTATACAATTTTTTTTACGTGACTCCACAACTTTCTTCGTGATTCTTATAGTGACATTAGTATGGAATCCCTACCATTCTTTGTGCTCACTTCTCACCATATTATTGGAGGGTGTTCAAACAATGCTTCCTCAAATTTATGACTCTAACAATTATTATAGACTGTAGTGTTCATGTTCAATGATCCTCGTATTCATCACCAATCTTATTTTCACTTGGTGATTACTGTGACTCAACATCCATGTACTCCATCAAGATGGATTGGCATCCATAGGGATACGTGGCTTCACATCATCATTTATTATACCCACTTAAGTTACGCTTAAACATGGTTTTGGTAAAGGATATTACTTTCCTACTCATTAGATTACTTAGGTGTTATTTATTTTGGAAATTTTTATCCTACAATCATGAGGATGATGATCTTTTGCCTTACACATATAAGGGGGAAGATAGTCACACATGCATGGTATTATTAGGATTCTCCTATCCTCTACCTATTTTTACATCTCTATTGATATCTATTTGATATATAGAATAGAGTGGATAATCGATAATTTTTTCTTGGTGTAGAATGATAAGTATTTGATGACTGTAGTAATGCTCCCTTTGAGATATCTTGGATGAAGATTTTTGTTAACTCTTTTCGACATACTATTTTTTCTATGTCACAACCTCGGGTTTTGATTAAATCTTGAAATCACATATATAGTTTTAGTTGTAAATCCGTGTGTAACTAAATGTGTTGTCTCAATCTCAATGTATGCTCGAAAACAAGGTTTTGTTCTGAATCTTAAATCCCATGATTGGACATTATACCATTTAAGGTTTTTGTGGATCACTACACATATTCTTATTTTCCTTGACACAACTAAGATAACTGGACATACTAGTCATCATAATTTTTAATAGGTTAATTAGTTTATTTGAGTTCTTATGTCAACACATTCCATATTTGTACATATGTTTTTAAGTTAATTTCATCTTCACGATTTTCATGTGAAGTTCATTAGCTTTCCCACAATTTATTCACTCATAAATAGACTGTCACGGGAGTTAATTAAATATTTACTTAGCTAGATAATTGTTTAACCACATATTATGATCATATTAGGTTAATTTAGTATTGCATGTAATCTACATCTATTTTATCTTTAAATTTAAAGATGTATAGATTGACTTGAACCTTTTATGATATTTTACCATCAAATGATTGATGATAATAAGAAGTGTTAAAAGGTGTTTTATCTTTGATAATTACTAAGAAATTATAGTCGGTACTTTCTCATTTAAGTACATGGACTTCTTCCAAATATTTTCCTTGTATTTGTATTGCATCCTCTACAATCTTATGAAATGTTTCTAAATTTGGTGGCATAAAAGATTCTTCTCTTATTTGAGGATGAAAATTAATGTACAATTAAAAGTCACAAGTCTTGATTGTTAAGTTCATATAATCAAACATTTTATGAGTATGTGATCAAAACGTATACTAGCGAAACAAAATATTAATAGGCATAAACTTAGAAATTACATGAAAATAAAAATCTCTACTAATTTTAAATGAATTAAAAAAAATATACATTAAAATCTTTAAATAAATGTAAACTCAAAATTGAATTTTACCTACATTATTAAAAATTAAAAACAAATAAAAATTATCTAAAAGTAATTGACCCATGTGATTTTTATAAAATTACTATTTTTAATAACATTTATCTTGTAATAGTTGTTCAACTTTTATTTTTATAAGTTTTATATGTTATCTTAGATAGACCTAAATATATGCACATATCTTATAAACACAAAAATTAACCTAATGAATGCATTTCAACTAAAGTTCCATCGTCTTCCCACTAAAATGCTAACATTAACCTTTTTTTTTAAAAAAAAGACAATGGGTATGTGCCCAAGTGGAAGTCTTGTAGGGTTTACTAGAAGAAAGAATCATGTAATCTCACGCGATCTGATGACGTCATGTTTGAACCACGTAATGCGTTTCAATTTGCTGACATTGTTATTTAACCACGTTATGTATTTAAATTGTCAAAGATATTGTCTAATCAGAGAGACCATTGATAGGATTCTTTACAAAGGCAATGGCGACAGCTCATTTTTTTATATACTCCGCCCACCCATGATACACCAAAAGATGTACTAATAGGTATTACTAGCTAGCACAAACGTCAAAAGATCTATTAATTGCTCGTCCGCAGAAAATAATTGCATTGACTGCAACCAAAAACAGAAAAAAAAGAAAATGACATTTTTAAAAAAAAAAATTCAAAAGATACCCAAAGATTCCTCAACAATAATAAGAATTATTTCAAGCTGACAACAATTATTTTTGGTGACTCCGTTTATGATTAAATGCGATGGCTGTATAACCGTATAAACATTTTCCAGTCGTAAACCGTATTAAATGTAAAATAAAATCTTAGGTACATTATATGTATTTTATATTAATTAAACTATATATAAATTATATATACACTTATATTTTCTCTCTTTATAAATTGTATTAACTTTTAAAAGAAAATATTTAATAAATATCAGTCATCAAAAAATTTATGACATGTAAAGTGACGACCAAATTTTTACCCCGACTTCATGTGTGGGCTCCACAATTGGTAATTATAACATATAATAACATAAGGGAACATAGATCATAACTTATAATAAGGTTTGATAATTTGTGTGAAGGGTTATCAACTCCAATATGAAAAGGCATGGGTCATTCTTTTCTTTTACTTTTTTATATCTTATTATACTAATTAATGTAACAAATATGTAAGTTTATTAAAAAAAAAAAAAAGGTTACAAGAGAACACGTTACAAAGCTATGAAATTAGGTAGAGTTTGGGAACAAAGCAACAAATTAATATAATAAATATGTAAGACTATCCCAAAAAAAATTGATAAGAGTGCATGCCACAAAGCCACTAAATTATGTAGAACTCAAGAACAAAGTAACAAAAGTTTAGGCTAAGCTTGGAAACTATATTTTACATTAAAAAAATAAGAATTAAAAGACTAAGTGGTCATTGCAAATAGTCTATTAGAAAATTTATCATGGGAATCACCTTCGCCAGAGCTTGGGAGGTCATCATTCCCAAAAACTATGTTCCAACTAGAAAGAATAGTAGTATGATCACATTCCATCTAAGTATCTTATTTTTTCTCAGAGTCATACGGAGAAGTGGCCAATGAAAACCTATATAATGTGTTATTAGTGGTGGAATCTAACCACCTTGTGAGTTCGTCGATAGATAATACCCCACAAGAGGAAGATAGCCCCAACCCTAATTAAATGGAGGAGGTGAAGGTGGAGATCCCCATATTCTACTTTGTCTTGGCGAAGGAGAATGGTGGCACTAAGGTTTTCCTGAGATTCAACTACTATAATGGCATCTAGAATAACTAAGATGGTACCCTCCTTAAAAAGTGCCATGGCTTCCTCTTACAGAGCATTCTTTAGGGAAGGTGAGGTATAAGCCATAGTTCTTGAGGCATCACCCAAAAAACTAAGCAGTCATTAAAGATGTTCGAGATCCCTAGTAACATTATTAATATCAACTATAACATGCACGAGAAAATTAGATATAACCATAGACTTGTTACAATAACAAAGGTGACAATAAACAACACCATTAGAAAAAATGTTGAGTTTATTTCTTTCCATAACTAAAATAAAATTTACAATATGAAAGAATGGCAGCATTGGGTGTACTTCTACTACATTCTAAGACTATCACTAAAGATGATATAATTAGAATTGAAGGGATCTAAATGAAAATAAGAGAATTAGAGTCTCCATATGCCTACACAATGAGAGTTATGGATGAGCCACTACTAATTTCATTAGAAATCTTTCAATTGGTAGTCCTTGATCAATCAAACACCAATCAAATTGAACTAGATTAGATTCAATACACATAGTCGAAATAGTCAAAAATGGATGCACCAAGAAGATCAGGGGGAGCAAATTCCCATATAGCATTGATCTTGTAAACCATCAA
>JARHVA010003533.1:1482500-1492500 GCA_037957365.1 Torreya grandis | reverse complement strand
AAAAATTAAAAGTGAATAAATTGCATGGTTATGTTTTAGATACATATTTATGGTAAAATTATATATATTATTACTTTTATTATAATCGCATTTCATCTTGTGACATATATGATGTGCATATACCATGTAAAAGAGAAATAAAATTAAATAGTCAAAATTAGCTTTCAAATCTCAAATACTTCTATGGACATTATCATACACTAGGATGGAATTATACATAATATTATTTAGTCAATATAATATATTAGTTTGATTTATTTTAGAAAGGTTGATTTGATTAAATCACTCAAATAAATTTTATATGATGGAGTGATAAAATAATTCATCCTCACTAGATTTGAAGTGTGAGTTAACTTGGATCACTCATGCTCACTAGGTTCTAAGTATGAATGGGTTAAAAAGATGATCTGATCTCAACTACTAGGTGAAAACACACAATTGATTCAAGTTTTGTATCAAATTTTCCTCTAATTTTTATATACATGCACATCTAGGTTTTATATTTGTATTAATATTAGTTTCAAAGCTTCATAATGAAATAAGTTTTAAAATTAAATTCCCAAAATCCAAGATGGTTACATCAATACATAGGTGTACACCTAACCTTTTTCTCTTTACTTTCAAGTATTTAAAATTATTAAAATTATAAATATTATACACTGAGTATATGATATAGAATGCTCTCTGTCTTAGGTCAGTCAATAGGAAAGTCTTCAAGTAGGATTCACACAAAGACAATGTGTTTTATACACATCCAAGTACACATATATTTGACATTAAAATATAAATTTCTTAACTAAATCAACGGGGGGATGTACACTCTAAATCCAAATTATAATAACCTTAATATTATTTACTTGGAAAGTATTTGTCATAGCTATACCATTCATTCTAAGACCTTCCCACTAGCGAAATGATCACATCCACTATCTCTTTGCCTATTACTTATCTCCTATTCTAAAAATATGTTATTTTGATGATAATGCATTATGTACTTGTCAAAATAATATAAAATTTATTATTATAATCTTATAAAATTTTTAGACCTATACCTATTCTTTAGCATCTTGGATAGTTGTGTCCTAGCCAGACACCTACATCAACATTATTCCATAGTGCCAACTAAGTGTCCAGTTGCCTAAAGTCATAAAATTTTAAAATTAAATATATATTTATGATTGGAATATGTTTTTTAATGTGACATTTTTATTAAATGGATTATCATATATAAAATATCAACCCTCCTTCGTTCCTCACCTAGCATATAACTAACAAATTATAAGGTAACTTGTCAGAAGTTTTCAATCAAACATTAAAGTCAAAAATCTATTGTTTGTTAATTTTAGAAAGAGTGAGATAATTTCCATGATATATTAAATCATATAATTAAATATTAAAAAAAATACCAAAAGCTTACAGGTGTTCACCTTTAGATGTAGTTAATATTCCATACTAGACACCTACATCCATGTTAGACAATAACATGGATGCAACCATCCAGATTCAACACAGACATCTGAGGTTATAGATTCCAAATTTTTATAACATAATTACTATTTTATATTCCATATATAGTTTACATCTATCATGTTGCATATCATATCTTTATGTGCATGATAAACTAAGTACTCTTTTTTCTAATTTAATAGCATATCAACAAATAGTTGTGCTTTATTTTTATAGCATATCTTAGCATTTAAAATTAAAATATTTTTTATAAGTTTTAAATTAATTTGCCTACTATATATCTATTTATCACCCTTTTGGTTATTCATTTCTATATTATTAACCCTATACTATATTGATCCATCTCAATTTATGTTAAAATTTTATCTAATAGAACAACACAAAAGATCACATCATAATATTCCTTCTCCACATAAGAAAATTTATATTTTTAATTTAAATCCATGAAAAATATCTAAATTTGATTTTTATTTAAAAACAAGCATTTCATAGTAATAATTCCTCTTCAAATAAACTTTAATAAATGAACTCATGAAACATAAAAAATAGGAATGACATGAAAATTTATAATAGGGGACCACTAAAAAGAGTGTCAGTTTATATGGAAACCATATTTTAATCCATTAAAATTACATAATAATCAATACTTAATCATTTCCCAACCTTTCCAAATGCTTTTATCCATAAAGGACCTATGATTTTCATAGGGGTGGATATAGTTGGAATGTCAGAAAATCCTTAACCATGCATAGTGGAATAGTCATATGAATAACATTCATAAGTAAAGTATCAAAAGTAAAAGTTTCAATGCATCATTCACATTATTCGCATAGATAATTTATTTGTAAAAGAGAGTCAAACTTTGATGATAAATGTTAGTCAACCCCATAACTCCACCCTCCTTATAGAGATAATAATACTCCCATGCTACCCTATGGAAACATTTCCCATTAGAATAACTAGTTAGAATAAATATCCTAGATGTTTTTCAATCCTCTAAATAGAGTTTTATGAAATAACCCAACATGAACAATAATAAACCTGAATAACCATAAGCACATTAGAACAAATTTGAAATTTCCCAGCTTGTCGTAGGGGCTTAGTTATCTAATAAGAATTTTTTGTGCATCATGATCCACCACATATTTTTATATAATATAATGGAAAGACATGAATGTAAATGTAATTCCCATAAATTTGAAAAATATCATCACGATAAATCCATTTCTAATCTTACTAGCTCACCCTAGGGGGGTGGGCATAGGAAGGAGTTCTTGTAACACTGAGTCTTTCTCCATTATATAACAGATCAAAATTAATGTATAAAGTACCAAGACATTGCATAAAATTAGAAACATTAATTTCATATTTGAGAAGTGTAATAAAATATTCATCCATAAATTACCATTGAGAACCTAAGAGGGTTCCTCATTAGGGAGATAAATTCCTCAAATGAGACAATGAAATTAAGCATTGTTTAAAATATATTCAAAGCCTTTAGAATCTAGAACATATAAATGAATCACTAATTGGAATCCTTATTGAATGGATTCAATTCCTTTAATTGAAATTAAAGTTAAAGTATCTACAAAAATAATTTTAACTAATTAAAATAGAGTGTGACCAAAAGCTAAGGATCCTATAATAGCCAAAATGAAGGTAAATTAAATATGACCATAGGATTCCTCAAATTCATGACTGATAAGAATAGCCTTTTATAAGATATTCAAGCCTATTCCATGCCCTCACACACATGAATGATATTATAAACTATGCATCTTCTTTGAATAAATTTCATGTGTTCAAGTCTGAAAATCAAGGCAAGAGATGGAGAAGAGAAACCATAAGTGATTTAGCAATGATATTATATGAAACATTGACTAGAGTGATGGGGAACCAAATTATAGTTAAATTAGGGTATCCTACCTTGGGAATAAATTTCATGTCTCCTTTGTTAATTCTAGTCACCTATGAGTGGTTTTCTAAATATTTAACATTAGCTTGATATAAGTTTCTGCCAATGGTATGCCACATTGTTTTTTTCTATACTTTTTTTCTAAATTTATTCATCATGATCTATGTCTTCCTCATCACCACCTTATCTCTTTACTTAATTTGTGATAATGTATGTTAATTATTGAACTTGCCTTTGTAGTCTTTTTATAGTATAGTTCATCTATGCCATACATCCTCATCCTCTTTCCATTCTTCTCTCCTCCAAGTTTAAAACTTGCTCTGATAACAGATAATGAATCCAAAATCTAACAAGAACAAGAAAATTAACAATAGGCCAAGATCTTGAAATAATAATTAGAATGTATTTGTATTGATTTCTTGTAATAATTATAAACCCAAACTATGTTTAAATAAGTCTAAATTCACAAATTAAAATTTACATAAAAAATTAATAAAAAAACCTCAAATATAGAAAAAATGTCTATTTTTAACAGCCACTATTTATAGTATGTTTCACATGAAAGCACGCATGGCTCTAAATTTTTTTAAAAAATAACCTAAATATTAAGATTGGACTATGGGATGAAATTCAATTGATGTTGACTTCTGGTTCTAGAAATATACAATTTCTGAATTTAGAAAATTTCTAAATAATTATTAAAAGCTAATTTTGGACAATTAAATGATCACATTTGGCCTTTAAAAAATATTAAAAACAAATCTAAGTGAAAAAATACACTTAAGACAGAATCAAACTTTTTGATATGGTCATTTTGGCATGTGGAAGAACTCAAACAGAGCTACAAGTCAAAATTTATGGTCTTAGGAAGGTTGGTCTATTTTTTTTGCATCAACAGAAAAGAGTAGTAGATGTGGGTATTAGTTTAATATGTAATGTGATCTATGAATGTAATTAATTTTATGTAATTTTAAAAATAAACATTTTTAGCTCCTTTCAATTTTATCTTTATTTTCTATATCTATTTTGCCCTATTCTATTTTATTTTTTTATCGTCTACCTCTTCCTTCATGTGATATAAGATCTAAAGGTTTTCAAAAAGTATTTAAGGAGTATCTAGCATAAGATTAATAGTCATCAATGGCATCTCCAAGCATAAGTTTGACAAACCCAAAATTTATAAATTCAATGGTAATAATTATGTTTACTAGTCAATCACAATGAAGGCATTATTCTTCTCTTAGGATATTTTGGAGATTATTAAAAAAAAATACCCAGAACTAGTAGATGAAGCAAAATACAATGCACTAACATAATTAGAGAAGGATTTGCTAAGGGATAACAAAAATAAGGATTATAATGTTATCTTTAATATTTTTCAAGTAATGCATGAGACAATATTTCCAAGGGTTACAATAGTAAAAATATCAAAAAAAGTATGGGATATTCTACACATTGCATACCAAAATATGGCCACAGTGAATATAGTAAAATTCTAAATTTGGAGAAGAGACTTTGAGATAATATTCATGAAGCAGATGGAATCAATAGACTCATTTTTTACACAAATTATTGGACTGATAAATCAAATCAGGTCTCATTATGAGATACTTCAGGAAAGAAGAGTGGTTAACAAGATTTTAAGAATCTTACCTACAAGGTTTGAGTCTATTGTTGTGGCCTTAGAAGAGACTAAGAATCTCTCCCAATTTTTAGTGGATGAATTACATGCATCTCTCATTTCACATGAGCATAAGTTGAGCAGAGTAACAAATTCAATATTAGAGCATGATTTCAAGATACAATCTTCAATCAACCATGGTAGAGGTAGAGGAAGATTGAATTCAAGAGGAAGAGAAAGAAATTTGTATAGAGGTGGAAGAACACTAACCCATCAAACATAGGTGGAAGAGGTAGTAGCTAAATTTTGAATCAAAATCATCCCCAAGGATAGAGGTATGATAAAGCACAAGTCCATTGTCATTATGGCAAAAAATATGGGCATTAGTCAAATGAATGTAGAAAGAAACAATATAATTCTAGGTAGCAAAATGAAAATTTTACAAAATAAAATAAAAACCAGGGTAGTACATTTTTAGCCTATAATATTACACACTAATAACAAAATGATTTATGTTTTTTTATATTTAGGATGCAATAATCATATAACATGAAACAAAGAACTATTTTCTACTTTAGTTGAAAATGTAAAATTAGATGTAACATTGGGAAATGATAACAAAGTTTCAGTTATGGGGAAATGAAAATTTGACATTGTAACGAAAAAGGGGGATAAAAATTTTATTTCTGATGTTTATTTTGTCCTTGGCTTAAAACACAATTTGATGAGCATTGGGTAGCCCATTCAAAAGGGACATAGAGTATTTTTTATAAATATAGAATGCACCATCCTAGATAAAGATTGAAGCAATCAACTTATTTCAAATTTTCAAATGACAAATAATAGAATGTTTCCCCTAAGGATACAACTAGATTTGAAAATAGAATTTTCTCAAACACAATAACTTGTGGATAAAGGGAAAGGTGCATTAGTCACATAAATAATTTTTCAAGCATAAATTAAGGATGAAAATTGGTTATGGCATCTAAGATTTGGGCACCTAAACTTTGGAGGTTTAAACTTGTTACATAGGAAAAACATGGTAAAGGGACTACGACTCATAGAGAAACTAGAAAGGCTATGTGAAAGATGCATTTTAGGAAAATAATAAAGAGAATCATTTCCAATAGGAACGTCACTAAGAGCAAATGCACAATTAGAAATTATCCACTTAGATTTATGTGGTCCTATGCAAACACCATAAATTGGAGGAAGATATTATTTCATGATATTCATTGATGATTACACAAGTAAAAAATGGGTCTACTTCCTAAAGCATAAGGGTGAATAATTTGATTTCTTTTGGAAATTCAAAGCTCTTGTGGAGAAGAAAAGTGGGAATTATATCAAAGCATTGAGAATGGACAGAGGAGGTGAGTACATCTCAAATGACTTCATAAGATTTTCCAAAGATCATGGTATTCACAAAAAATTCACTACTAGACACGCACCTCAATAAAATGGTGTAGCTGAAATAAAAAATAAAACAATCATGGAAATGGCAAGGAGCATGTTAGAGGCAAAAAACTTATCAAATGATTATTAGGCTAAAGCTATTTCATGTGTAGTCTATATAATGAATAGATGTCTAACCAAGAGGCTAAAGAATATTATTCTGGAATAAGGATGGAGTGAAAGTAAACATAATGTTTCTCATATGAGAGTAATTTGATTTGTAGCATATACGCATGTCCCAGATGAATTGATAAATAAATTAGACAATAAAGGAAAAGTATGCATATTGGTGGGGTATAGTGAAGAATAAAATGCATATAATATTTACAATCTAATAACCAAGAAGGTAATAATCAATAGAGATGTGAAGTTTACTAAAGAGGAATCATGGGATGGCAGCTTAGAGAAAATAGTGAATGTAACAAGTTTTCCACAAAAGGATAGAGAAGAAATAACACCAGCAAGTACCCCTTCAATGATGACTCCTTCCACTCCCATTTAAATCAACAAAGTGGTCTTCAAGTTACACCTTCAACAAACATAAGGATAGACTCATGCATTCAAGCAAACTCACCTACAAGTGGAAAACAAACACTAGCAATAATAAGAACTCATAATGTGGTCCTATCAAGTCCACATTCTACAAGTTCAACCTCAAGGACACATCAAATAAAACCTTGGCAAGCTTGATAAGATAAAAAATCATAAGTATAAGAGATATTTATGAGCAAAATGAAGGTGAGAATAATGTAGGTTTAAATTTTGTTTTTTCATTATAGTCACATGTTGATGATCCTATTCATTTTGAAGATGTAATTAAAGATGAAAAATTGGTAAATGCAATGAATGAAGAAATAGATGTTATATAAAATAATGAAACATGGGAGTTAGTGATCCTTCTACAAGGAAAATAAGTTATAGAAGTAAAGTAGGTCTATAAGACTAAATGCAGTGTAGAAGGAAGGATTGAAAGCCACAAAGCAAGATTGCTTGTCAAGGGATACAAACAACACCCAGGTAGAAACTATGATGAAATATATTCTCCCATTGCAATATTGGAAGCAATAAGGGTAGTCTTAGTAATAACATCCCGATACCAATGGAAGGTATATCAAATAAATGGAAACTTAGCCTTCTTAAATGGAGTATTGAAAGAGGAAGTATATGTGGAGTAGCCACATAGATATGAGGTAAAAGGGAAAGAATAAAATGTGTATAAGATGAAAATGTGTATAGGCTGAAAATGTGGAGTAGCCACCTAGATATGAGCATGGTACAACATAATTGACACATATTTTTTAAGCAATGACATTAGCAAAAATGATGGTGAGCTTAATTTCTACATCATATAAAGTGAAGGTAATATCTTTAATACTTTTTTGTATTTAGATGATTTAATATTCATAGGGAATGATGCTATTCTCATTGTCAATTTCAAAGAGACAATGAAAAATGAATTTGAGATGACAAATTTGAAGTTATTAAGTTATTTTCTAGGCATTGATGTGCAACAAAAGAAAAGTGAAATTTTTATTTATCAATAAAAGTATGAAACTAAGATATTGAGGAGGTTTAAAATTTAAAATAGAAACCTTTATCCAACACCAATAGCCATAGTTCTAAAATTGAGTAAAGATTATTGTAGATACAATGTCAATCTAATCCTATAGAAAAGCATGGGTGGAAGTCTAATATATTTGACTACAACAACACCTTATATAATTTACTCAATAACTTTTCTTTCAAAGTTTATGGAGACTCTAAAGGAGAGACATTAGCTAGCATCCAAAATAATATTAAGACATGTTAATGGAACCAAGGGATATGGAAATTTTTATAGTGTAACTGATGATTTTAAGTTAGTTGGATACATAGATAGTGATTGGGTAGGAAGTTTAGATGATAGAAATATCACTTTAGGGTATTCATTTCATTTGGGTTCAGGAGTCATTTCATGGGATTATAAAAAACAACCATTTGTTTCCCTATCTACAATTGAAGATTTGTATATAGTAGCAACAAGACCTAAATAACATGAGGAAACTAAAATATTTAGTGAAAATAATTCAACAATTTCACTATCCAAAAACTCAATTTTTCATAAAATAATTAAACACATTAATAGAACATGTCATTTTATAAGGGAACTAATCAATGATGTAGAAATTATTTTGGAACATTTTATGTCAAAAGAATAGTATATTGATATCTTCACAAACCCATTAGGAAAGGAAAGTTTTGTCTATCAAAGAGACAGCTTGGGCATTATAGATGGAAAAAAATATTGTTAAAGGGGAGTGTTGGAAATAATCTTAACTGCCCCCACATTTATTTCTCCATTATAGACATTTTTTTTACCCCAACATATCTCCCAAATTTTACTCGCATGTGTGAAGTATCATTCCTCCGAACAAGTCTATTTAAATAATATCATTCAATTTTCAAATGCAAGATAGATTTAAATGAAAATCCAAAATTATATCTTATTTGGCAAGATTTACTATCTAGCAGAATTAAATGTAATTAAATGAATTTTATTTTCCCTCCATTGCTAGGTTATACATAAGCTTTAGTTAGTCAATTTTGTAGTGAATCAAATTGAATGAAAAGGTAGAGCAACCAACATTTTCTATAGCATTAGTTAGTAGAAACAACTAGAATATTTTTGTATCAAGAACTTGGACAAAGTAGTGTATTTATGGTATTTTCTTAGCACAAGAAAGAGTATCAACTCTGGGTATTGGTTTAATATGTAATGTGATATATGAAAGTAATTAATTTTATGTAATTTTTAAATATAGTCATTTGTATCTCCTATCTATTTTATCTTTGCTTTTTTTCTTTGTTTTGCTCTATTTTATTTATTTTTTGTCATCTACCTCTTCCTTTAGATAAGACATTTGATTTTGGTGATTAAGGTCAAGATGTTGTTAACTAGCTGTAGAATAATGGAGAGACCTTTAAATATTCTTAATTTTTTTAAAACATTATTATATCCTTACGAATGAAATGAAACACAATAGTTATTGTAATAGAAGAAATAAATTATTTGACAACCCTATGGTTAGATTGGCTCATATAATCATTTTTATCTCATGAAATTGGATTGGAAAGAAATCTAAAAAGTTTAGAAAATTAGTTTTAATGAAATTCTAAAGATGGGTAAGGAAGCGCTATGAATGAACATTTTGATCTGAGAAAGAGGGACACCTCATATTATTCAAGAGGAAGAGGAAGAGGCAATGGAGGTAAAGAGTGTGGATGTGAAAATTTAGATAAAAGGCATAAACTATACTAATATTGTAAGAGATTTAGTTTTTTAAAGAGTTATTTTAGAATCAAGAAGATTCACATACAAAATAAGTAGTCAAATTACATTCATGATGAAGTATAACATTTTTCATACATAAAAATAAAATTGTAAATTTTTGCATAATGAAGAAGAAGAGTATTCTAGATATAATATGTTTGTGTTCTTTTCATATGGTATAAAAGTTCATAAGTTTATTTTTAATATTGATTCTAAAGTCTTTAATAATATG
>JARHVA010003533.1:1460000-1472500 GCA_037957365.1 Torreya grandis | reverse complement strand
AATTCAATACTAGATAAAGTAAAAATATTGAAATATATAACAAAATAGGGTGTTAAAAGTGTCGCAAAAAAATAGTAATGTAAAAATAATTTAACAAATTAGCCTTTTTTGAAGAAAAAATTCAAAATGTTTTTTTGAAATAAACTGCATCACATATGAAAATATTCTTTATTATACAATTTATAAGTCAAATAATGTAGAAAACTATATTAGAATTTCACTAAACTAGGTGTTGAAAAATTTGTACTGAGAACAACCACCTTGGCACTATTATTAAAAAGATTGTAAGAAATATAATATTAGGTTTAAAAAAATAAAATGGACCATGTATATGCATCCATAATGTTCCAAAACCTAAGGATTAACTATTTTCCTAATCATGCTTGTCAAAACATTCAATAAGTTGAAATTCAAAACATGTTTGACAGGTGAACTAAGTTTTCAAATGCATAAAACATTGGAACACAAAAAGAAAATTGGAAATAAATTTAAACTAAATTTTTAAAAAATTATTTTACCGAGTCAAAAAATATTGATTTAAAAGAATTTTTAACTTGGAACCACCTTAGCTTAAAGTTTTTAGGAAAAATAAAACCACAAACCTTTTTAGGAGCCTATTTAAGAATATGTATGCACTAATATATATGTGAACATTGGTATATTTGATTTTTAAATAATACACACACACACTACTACTACTACTACTACTACTACTACTACTACCACCACCAATAATAATAATAATAATAATAATAATAATAATAATAATAATAATAATAATAATAATAATAATAATAATAATAATATATCATTGTTATGTGTATATGTATGTATGCATATAGTTTGGCTTATTTCTTACCATTGAGGTGATAGTTTCACCAAGCTAAGAAAAATATTAACCATATTGGGAGAATACTACTCTAAGTTAAATTCTAGAATAATTTATATCTAAATGAAATAGTTGATAAATATTTCTTGATACAAGTACTTGTGTGGAATAGACTCTAAATTTGAATTCCTCAAATTGTTTTGGATGTATGGATTTGATAATAACATTGATTTAATACCACCATTATTAACTTGGTTATGATGCCATGTCACATGAAATAAATAATATGCAAATTTTATATATAAATTTTTTAATCCTATATAATTTGAAATATCTCTAATAATTTTTTGTTTTCGACAATTCTATATGAATTAAATATTGGATGGCTACATGTGTATTTTTTTTGCATATACTATGCATCCTATATATTTTATATCACACAAGGAAAATTATAATTTTTCCATGTTTTCATACAATTCATGTTTGAAAAATGGTTTAAGAACTTCATCTATATGGCGAAGATATCCATTGAACATTTTTCATGGATTACCATGCCATGAATTTAGATTATAATAGTTTAAGTAGTGAATGTCCTCATAATTTCATTCATCATCTGCATAATTGTAGTTATAGTGTTAGTCAAGATAAAGATCAGCAGTAACCATTCCTAAAAAAAATATCCTTGAAGTTTGTCTTTAATACATATGTTGATCTAATAGGGATTTGATGATATCCTGATTTAATACAGATTTTAGTGAACTATTTTTCATAATGCAGTTGGTCTAACAAGTCCTAAATTCTCAGAATATGATAATGGTTATTCAATGTGATGCTTTTTAGGGATATATACTTTATTTTTAAAATCCAAGTTCCATATTTATTTGGTGTAATAAAAATTGGGTTATAACAAAGTGGTTAACTGGATTTGATATGCCCTTTAATTAGATGTTCAATAATTTATATGCAAGTGATTTTTATTTTAGAAAGGCATCTAATGAAAGTATCTTAGGAATCAAATCAATAGTTTTTTTTTCATTCATATCACGTAGGAACTTAATTTCATGATTGAAAAATGTAATTATATTCTTAAAATATGTGGTTCAATTTTGAAAATATTCCTACTAATATTGGAAAATCTCATACATGGATTGTCACCTTAAGTGTATTAAATTTAGATCTTAACATAAAAATTTCAAAAAAAAATAATCTACTAAAATAAATGATTGCATTACTTGGCACTAATGAGAAATTACTTTGGAACTACTTCTAGTTTATGGTTTCTCTTATCACTTATAGCTATGAGAACATTTATGTGATTTTTCATATACACTGCTTATCGATAATAAATATATGGTTAACCTAGTAAAATATCACAAACATCTAAAGTAATGATATCACAAAGGATTATATATTTAAAAAATTTAATTTTATATTTATATTAACACTAGTATTTGGTGCACTTATTTGATTGCATGTTAAACCATAAAATTGAGTGTGGTTTTAGGTGAAGCATTAGTGGAGTGTTCAAAATTAGAAATACTTTATGAGATATTAGATTCTTTTAATTTCCATTTTCAATCATGAAGTGTAATCAATGATTATTGATCTACATTTAGGAATCAAATAATTATTATTATTAATTCATTTCCATATGGATAATAGATATATTAATGGTTCTCACCATGCCACTTATTTATGACTCCATATTTTGATCTTTATCCAATGATGTAGTGTTTGTACCTTACATGTCAAAGTATTCAAGTACAATATTCCTAGTTTGGTAATTAGCATTGGAATGACTACAAGAATTCTAGATTGAACACCATTTTATATGGAGGGTTCTTAGAGATATTACCAAGCTTTCATATCTTAGACTATTGTTTTATCTAAGGCATTAAAAGGAATGAGAAAAATATAATTCTAACCCAAGAGTGTGAACATTGACATGAATACCATCATGATAAGATTGCAAAAAAAATGAAATGTGAAGATAAGTTAAATCAATTAAAATTCATTAATTAAGTAGGCAAAGAAAAAGTAGAAACTAGCCTTACTAAGAAATGTGGGATAAATTTACAGTGCTAAAAAAATATTTCACATAATAAACATGAGCTAAGGTAGGTAAATAACCTACTATAACACCTCCCTCAAGTGAAGATAGGGGATAAAAATAGGTAAAATACAAAGAGGCATATCCACAGTCTAAGTACTAGTTCAAAGTCCCGATAAGGTAATCATGTACAATATAAATACATAAAGTGGATAAAGGAAAAAATCCATAGAATAAAAAACTTCCCCAAAAATTATGTAAAAGAAAGAAGGAAGGACTTTATATGGAATTCCCCAAGGACAACAATTGATGGTACAAAAGTTATCAATATTCAATGTCAAAATCATATGATGACCAATGTTGATGTTGTGATCCTCAATTAAAATATTGTAGAAGATCCATCTTCATCAAACAATGTTTCTTCCTTTTTCCAAAATAAGGACATAAATGTTTTAATGGAAATATACCCTGTCCATAATGGAAGATCGAAGAAACATTAAAAATAAATCTAAATCATGTCCAAATTTGAAGTGTGGCATATGTATGGTAGGATCATGAACACAAACTAGATGTAATTCCCTATAAATGAATTTATCATAATAAATACATCAAATATTTATTGAAATAATGTCCATGGGAAGTGGATCATAATGATAAACAAGTGTACTCTCACTAGAACTAGTAGATTCCTCTAAAGTGATAATATGTGGTAGCTCAACATTTTACATAGGAAAAAAGGGAGGTTCTATAAATAGACATTCCATTTTTGGAAGAAACTCATTCCATAGAGGTGGATCAATAAAAATAAGACCAATGTCTATTAGGAATATGTCATCACAACAAACTATAGTAGGAGGAAAAAATACATCATCATAAGAAAAAACATCACTGATAATAGGAGAAAGAGAAGGAAAAACATCATCCATGTCATTGTTAAAATATAAATCGTCACTAATAAGAGAAGGATATAGAACATAGTGAGGTGGAGTAAAATACGGTTCAAAAGACCTAGAAGACTTAGTATCCATCTCAAATAAGGATACAATAGCATGCCAAGTTGTCCTTACTAATGTGGCATCCATAATATTAATGTGAAATCTATCTCAAACATTGAGGAGAATCAAATCAAGATCTTTATATTGCATAGATGCAATTTAGATAATATATTCCTCATTGATGAAGTTATGAAGATTGCCAAGTACCAATCTTTAAACACCTTTAGGGTGAAGGTGTATCTTTATTTTGATCCTCTAGATTGTGTAATTTAAGGTGTTGAGGAGCTCAATTATTTAAATACAAGAAATAAATTATGAATAAGAAAGAATGATACCCCCAAAATAACAACTCCCAATTCAAATAATGATAATGAACAAATAAATTGAAAAATCAAAAGTGTAACCCCATAAAAAAAATTGGCTCTTTATAAAATTAGTATATTTTAATAAATTTTAACACCAATGGATATAGAATAGAAAATCATACACTTTTGAAAAAAATTAAACTACAATTTGAGTTATAGTTTAAAAGCTATAGGCTTTATGAATTCTCATAAATGGGTCAAAAACATTTAAAAAATAAACTATAAACATATTTTTTTGAGTAAATCAAAAAAAAATATAGCCTTCCAACTAATCTTTGGAATTGTAATTTCACCACAGACATATTCAAGCCAACAAAAGTCAAAAATAGTCCAACCAATGACTCCTATGAGCTAACAGGTATACTATATTTCTTCTTCAGGGAAAAAATATAGTTTAATAAAACAAATAATATATAAAAAAACTCCTATAAGAGGATATAAAAGGAGGAGGACTACTATTTTTGGGTGTATTAATCATAGATAGGTACTGTCGAAAGAGAATCTCCAGCTCAGATAAGAAAGTGAGATGCCACCAAGCTGAAAAATACATAATTAAGAATTGTCAAGACTTAATGAAATGGTCTAGAAATAACTTGTAACATTTATTAAAAGAATTCTAAATTTAATCCTCTATCATAAAATGCCATGCAATAGTATAAAAACCAAAATCAACATAGTAAATGGAAGAATATATGGTATAGACCTAGCATGTAGGAAAATTAAATGTAAAGGTATAAAAATGTACACAGATCTCTGTTGTGTAGTCCTAGGAAAATAGAAAAACTCATCACAAATATTCTTCATTCCACGTCCCATGTAGATCCTCTCTCCTCTACATAGCCCTTCTACCACTTTTACATAGGAAGATCTTTCTCTCCTTTGCAATGCCTCTCAATCCAGATATCCATAAAGGAATTCCAATGCCTCCTTCCAGCTTTAGTCAACATTGGACTTCAAAAAATTTCAATGCATAGATATTATGCAGTTCAAATGTGAAACAATGCCTGAAAAATAAGAGAAATAGTTGTTTATCATATTTCTAATTTTGAATATGAGAAAAAAGTGCATAGCCTATGTTCTACCAAAACAAAGGTCAAAATAATGCAACACCCTCATATGCAAAGTAGGGAAAAAATAAACTCTTCTTCAAGCAAAAATAGAAAATACTTAGCACTTTAGAAAAAGGAACAATGCCTCTCAAAGACATAAACCTACTTTTTTAGTTTAGTAGAATTTTTTAAATGAAAAAACATCAAGCATAGATCTACCAAAGCATTGTCTTTGGAGAAGTTTGGCATTCTAAACCACTAAAAATGTATAGAAGAGTAGATTAAAATTATCATAACTTTCTTAATACTCATCAAAATTTAAAACCATAAGATGTTATATAGACTATAAGAGAGGATCTCAAAATCTAGAAATACTTTGACAAAATTCATTATGAGCAAAGAGTAGTTCATCAAAACAAATCACATTTTGGTAAAAAATCTAATTTTTCCAAAAAATAGATTTCTCAGAAATGACCATGCAACTTCCTTGAACTAAATAGTAACTTGTAAATGGATAATTAAAAATCTTATAAGATACGATACTATGAAAGAATTAACAAAAATCTTCAATGAATATTTCTCTAAGAGAGCATTACTACAACCATGAAAGATTTAGCATTGCCCACCAAGAATTATCTATCAATTATCCAATCTATTTTGTATATCAAATAGTTTATAATAAAGATGTACAAAATGGTAGAGGATATAGTAATAATAAACATTCCATACATGTGGGACTAATATCCCCAATATAGGTGTAAGTAAGGCTTAAACCCTTCATCCTCATGAATGTAGGATAAATATTCCCAAAGGAAAGAAAACCTAAGTAAGCTAAAGAGTAAAAAAGTAATATCCTACACTAATAGTGATAGAGTAGGTTATTTACCTACATTAGTTCATGTTTACCCTATCCAATACTTTTTTTTTCCATTGTGGATTTATCTCACATTGCTTCATTAGGCTACTTTATGCTTTTGTCTTGCTTACTTAGAGGGATCTCCATTGTATTGTGCATATTTTTTTCCAAATATCATTTAATTTTCCTTATCTTTACATTTCATTTATTTGAAAGCTTATCATGATGTTATTAATGTCAATGCTTTAGAATTATAAATTCGAATGATATTGTGCTTATTAGCTTCATGGTTTCAGAGCTACCCTCCAATATTCATTGCTCAATTTTATAAATATCTCGCATTATAAATATACCATTATTTTGTTGATTGAGCCATTTTTTTGCATCTACTTGCATAGCCTTTTGAGCCACTTTTTGCAATTAAATATGCTTTGGTACATTTTCAGGGCTCCTAACCTATACCATTAAGTTTTTAAGTCTTCAAAATGTTAGGATTGTATACCAATTTTTCAAAAACAATGAATTTTTCAAAAACTCCTTTTTTGAGGTGTTGTTGGTGTTATCCACATAATGATCTATACAACATACTTATTCAATATTTTTCTATAAAAACAATCTAGGTTTCTCTAGTTTTTTCAAATATATTTTATTATTTTTTTAAAAAAATATGGGATATTTAGGGATTTACGTGTTTTGTGTTTGTTTGATAGATTTAAGGTGCCAAGGAGGTGGTGTTGACATTGAATGTGGGTGTAATGGACACATGGGAGTTGTTTTTTAATTGGACATTTCCTACATTGTATTTTTAGATATACCATTTATACATTTGGATCAATTTTATTTTGGTTTGGTTCAGCATATTTTATGCCCTGATTATTTTTATCAATGTTTTAGACTCTTGGCTCACTCTCACGACCTATGTTTGGAAGGTTTGACTTGATTAGAGTGAATGGATTCATGTTTGGTTTTTTATGCCTTGACTAAAGCTCTAACCTTTACAACCACCATTAAAATATTCAATAGACCAAAAGATCCCTTCAAAAGTGATTTGATTAGGCATACATGTGAGCTACATGAGGTATCCAACCCTTATCACCCTCAACATGTTTTTTTAACTCTCTTGGAATTCATGAATGCAACTAAGGCATCAAAATCATTCATCTAAGGCATTTCTCATTGCTCCACTACACAGGCTCATGCATTGTGCCACTACTCTAATGGCCTTCTATCCAACCTATGACCTCATACAAACTTTATCTCCATGTTGTTTCTCTTATCCGATCTACCAATTGGTAAATGCTATCTGTTTCAAGTTTATAACCTTTTTTGAAAATTCATTCTTATTGGTGGGTTTGGAAGACATTACAAGGTCAAAAGCTTTTTAAAACAAATAAAGGTCAACAATTAAAGTTGTAATTTTTTTCTACATAAAATAACTTCTTTATTATATGGCTAATCACATATCATATGATATTGTATTATAGAGTCTATCTTGGGTGGGAATAATTTTGTGGGGGAACCCATTATTTGTGAGACTGTATTATATATGCAGAGACAATATCCTGGGGTAGTGCTATTTGTAAGTGGTGAAGTATCTAATATCTGGAGAGATTTTTAGTTATGGTGGAGTAGTATTTTTATTGTTTTTTATTAAAAATAATACCATGGGATATTTTATTATGATTCTCACTTTTATGTGGGGTCATAATTGTTTTATTAAAAACTATATCTTGAGGATCATTGCAATCAAAGTTTTTCCTATGGGTTTTGTTTTTTTCTTCACTTTATGAGAGTTATATGTTTAATTTACACTTTTTGAGTGTTTTATGGATTCCTTTTCTGTATATAGATATCTTATTTAGACACTTTATTTATCAAAATCCATACGAAGAAATTTTACGTGACTCCACAACTTTCTTGGTGATTCTTATAGTGACATTATTATGACATCCCTACCATTCTTTGTGCTCACTTCTCACCATATTGTTGGAGGGTGTTCAAGAAATGCTTCCTCAAATTTATGACTCTAACAATTATTTTAGAGTGTAGTGTTCATGTTCAGTGATCCTTGTATTCATCACCAATCTTATTTTCACTTGGTGATTACTATGACTCAACATCCATGTACTCCATCAAGATAAATTGGCATCCATAGGGATACGTGGCTTCACAACATCCTTTATTGTAACCACTTAAGTTACGCTTAAATGTGGTATTGGTATAACATCCTACATTCATGTGGGACTATCTTCCCCCTTATATGGTATTATTAGGATTCTCCTATACTCTACCTATTTGAACATCTCTATTGAAATCTATTTGATATATAGAATATAGTGGACAATTGATAATTTTTTCTTGGTGTACAATGTTGAATATTTGATGACTGTAGTAATGCTCTCTTTGAGATATCTTAGATGAAGAGTTTTGTTAACTCTTTTAGACATACTATTTTGTCTATGTCACAAGCTTGGGTTTTTATTAAATCTTGAAATCACATATATAGTTTTAGTTTCAAATCCATGTGTAACTAAATGTGTTATCACAATCCCAATGTATACTTGGAAACAAGTTTTAGTTCTGAATCCTAAATCCCATGATTGGACATTATACCATTTAAGGTTTTTGTGTATCACTACACATATTCTTATTTTCCTTGACACAACTAAGATAACTTGACATACTAGTCATCATAATTTCCAATAGGTTAATCAATTTCTTTGAGTTCTTATGTCAAACGATTCCATGTTTGTCCATATGTTTTTAAGTTAATTTCGTCTTCATGATTTTCATGTGAAGTTCATTAGCTTTCCCACAATTTATTCACTCATAAATAAACTGTCACGGGAGTTAATTAAATATTCACCTAGCTAGATAATTGTTTAACCACATATTAAGATCATATCAGGTTAAGTTAGTATTTTATGTAATCTACATCTATTTTATCTTTAAATTTAAGGATGTGTAGATTAACTTGAACCTTTTGTGGTATTTAATCATCAAATGATTGATGATAATAAGAAGTGTTAAAAGGTGTTTTATCCCTGATAATTACTAAGAAATTATAGTTGGTACTTTCTCATTTAAGTACATGGAGTTCTTCCAAATATTTTCCTTGTATTTGTATTGCATCCTCTACCATCTTGTGAACGGTTTCTAAATTTGGTGGCATAAAAGATTTATCTCCTATTTGAGGATGAAAATTAAAGTACAATTAAAAGTCACAAGTCTTCATTGTTAAGTTCATATAATCAAATATTTTATGAGTACGTGATCAAAATCTATACTAGCGAAGCAAAATGTTAATAAGCATAAACTTAGAAATTACATGAAAATAAAAATCTCTACTAATTTTAATTGAATAAAAAAAAATATACATTAAAATCTTTAAATAAATGTAAACTCAAAATTAAATTTTACGTACATTATTAAAATTTAAAAACAAATAAAAATTATCTAAAAGTAATTGACCCATGTAATTTTTATAAAATTACTATTTTTAATAACATTTATCTTGTAATAAATTCAACTTTTAGACCTAAATATATGCACATATCTTATAAACACAAAAATTAACCCAATGAATGCATTTCAACTAAAGTTCCATCGTCTTCCCACTAAAATGCTAACATTAACCCTTTTTTTTTTAAAAAAAAGACAATGGGTATGTGCCCGAGTGGAAGTCTTGTAGGGTTTACTAGAAGAAAGAATCAAGTAATCTCACGCGATCTGATGACGTCATGAACCACGTAATGCGTTTCAATTTGCTGACATTGTTATTTAACCACGTTGTCTATTTAAATTGTCAAAGATATTGTCTAATCAGAGAGACCATTGATAGGATTCTTTCCAAAGGCAATGGCGACAGCTCATTTTGTTATATTCTCCGCCCACCCATGATACAGCAAAAGATCTAGTAATTTCAAGGTGAGAACAATTATTTATGCTGACTCCGTTTAAGATTAAATGTGATGGCTGTATAACCGTATAAACGTTTTCCACTCGTAAACCGTATTAAATGTAAAATAAAATCTTAGGTAGATTATATGTATTTTATTTTAATTAAATTATATATACGCTTATATTTTCTCTCTTTAAAAATTGCATTAACTTTTAAAACGAAATATTTAATAAATATCAGTCATCAAAAAATTTATGACATGTAAGGTGACGACCAAATTTTTACCGTGACTTCATGTGTGGGCTCCACAATTGGTAATTATAACATATAATAACATAAGGGAACATAGATCATAACTTATAATAAGGTTTGATAATCTGTATGAAGGGTTATCAATTCCAATATGAAAATGCATGGGTAATTTTTTTCTTTTCCTTTTTTATATCTTATTACACTGATTAATGTAACAAATATGTAAGTTAATTTTTTTTTCTTTTTTTTTAAAGTTATAAGAGAACATGCTACAAAGTTGTCAAATTAAGTAGTGTTTGGGAACAAAGTAACAAATTAATATAATAAATATGTAAGACTATCCAAAAAAAAAATAGATAAGAGTGCATGCCACAAAGCCACTAAATTATGTAGAATTCAAGAATAAAGTAACCAAAGCTTAGGCCAAGCTTGGAAATAATATTTTACGTTAAAAAATAAGAACTAAAAGACTAAGTGGTTATTGCAAATAGTCTATTAGAAAATTTATCATGGGGATCACCTTGGCCAAAGCTTGGGAGGTCATCGTTCCCAAAAACTATGTTCCAACTAGAAACAATAGTAGTATGATCAGATTCCTCTTAAGCATCTAATTTTTTATCAGAGTCATAGGGACAAGTGGCCAATGCAAACCTATATAATGTGTTATTAGTGGTGGAATCTAACCACCTTGTGAGTTCGTCGATAGATAATACCCCACAAGAGGAAGATAGCCCCAACCCTAATTAAATGGAGGAGGTGAAGGTGGAGATCCCCATATTCTACTTTGTGCTGGTGAAGGAGAATGGTGGCACTAAGGTTTTCCTAAGGTTCAACTACTATAATGGCATCTAGAACAACTATGATGGTACCCTCCTTGAAGAGTGCCATGGCTTCCTCTTATAGATCATTCTTTAGGGAAGGTGAGGTATAAGCCATAATACATGAGGCATCAACCAAAAAACTAATCAGTCATTAAATATGTTTGAGATCCCTAGCAACATTATTAATTTCAACTATAAAATGCACAATAAAATTAGATATAACCATAGACTTGTTACAATAACAAAGGTGACAGTAAACAACACCATTTTAAAAAATGTTGAGTTTATTTCTTTCCATAACTAAAATAAAATTTACAAAATGAAAGAATGGCAGCGTTGGGTGTACTTCAACTACATTCTAAGACTATCACTAAAGATGATATAATTAGAATTGAAGGGATCTAAATGAAAATAAGAGAATTAGAGTCTCCATATGCCTACAAAATGAGAATTGTGGATGACCACTGCTAATTTCATTAGAAATCTCTCAAATGGGTTTCCTTGATCAATTAAACACCAATCAAATTGAACTAGATTAGATTCAATACACATAGTATGAATAGTCAAAAATGGATGCACCAAGAAGATCAGGGGGAGCAAATATCCCATATAGCATTGATCTTACAAACCATCAAAACATGAGGGAAAAAAAATTCATAACCCTTCTTATTGGTGCAAGTAATGAAATGGGTGTCAACTTGACATTTCTGGTTTTTATGCCAAGGGTGAGAAGACATCATCATGAGTTTGTGTAACAGATTGTAGACACTAAATCTGAATTCTATAGCACCAATGTCTTGTATACTTGCTAAGTAATTCTCATAGATTTACCCTTCAATTCTAAAGCTTTCCCACTACTGAAAGTTTGGTTTTTACTATCTCGTGTGCCTACATCTTATCTCTTAGTTTGACCATATGTAATTCTAATGATCAAGACTTATATACTTCTCATAATTATATATAGCTTATTATTATTATTATCATCCTTTAAAAGTTTTGAACTACTACCTATTTTCTAGCTTCATAGACACTTTCATCCAATCTAGATGCCTGCATTGATGCTAGTGTCATGTGCCAAACTAAGTGTATAGTACCCTAAAGTCATCAAATTCACAAATGAAACATATCCTTATGAATGGCCTAATTTGTTTAGTGTTACATAATTTCAAATGGGACTAGTATATATAATCTAAACCCTCATTCATTTGTCACCTGGAATAGACCCAACCAATAAAATTGCATCATACTAAAAGCATTCAATCAAGCACTAATGAGATCAAATCTTCCCTATTCATTCATATTTTGATATCAGTCGTAAAAACAACCCATCTATAGGTCTGAAGTACTCAAGGAGAAATTCATGACCTAAATTTTCCAAGTTA
>JARHVA010003533.1:1430000-1455000 GCA_037957365.1 Torreya grandis | reverse complement strand
TTTTGATGATCATGCATTATGTACTTATCAAAAATTTATAAATTTTATTATTATAATCACCTAAAAATTTTGGACCTATACCTATTCTTTAGCATCTTGGATAGTTGTGTCCTAGCCAGACACCTACATCAACATTATTACATAGTGCCAATTAAGTGTCCAGTTGCATAAAGTCATAAAATTTTAAAATTAAATATATATTTATGGTTGGCCTATGTTTTTTAATGTGACATTTTTCTTAAATGGATTATCATATATGCAAGATCAACCCTCCTTCGTTCCTCACCTAGCATAGAACTAACAACTTATATGGTAACTTGTCAGAAGTTTGCAATCAAGCATTAAAGTCAAAAAGTTATTGTTTGTTAATTTTAGAAAGAGTGAGATAATGTGAATGATATATTAACTCATCTAATTAAATCTAAAAAAATACCAAAAGGTTACAGGTGGTCACCTCTAAATGTAGTTAATATTCCATACTAGACACCTACATCCATGTTAGACAATAGCATGGATGCAACCATCTAGATTCAACATAGACATCTAAGGTCATAGATTCCAAATTTATATAACATAATTACTATTTTAGATTCCATATCTAGTTTACATCTATCATGTTCTATATCATATCTTCATGTGCATAATAAACTAATTACTCTTTTTTCTAATTCAATAGCATATCAACAAATAGTTGTGCTTTATTTTTATAGCGTATCTTAGCATTTAAAATTAGAATATTTTTTATAAGTTTTAAGTTAATTGGCCTACTATATATCTATTTATCACCCTTTTTGTTATTCATTTCTATATTATTAACCCTATACTATATTGATCCATCTCAATTTATGTTAAAGTTCTATCTAATAGGACAACACAAAAGATCACATCATAATATTCCTTCTCCACATAAGATAATTTATATTTTGAATTTTTATCCACCAAAAAGATCTGAAATTGATTTTTATTTGAAAATAAGTATTTCATATTGATAATTCCCCTTCAAATAAACTTTAATAAATGAACTCATGAAACATAAAAAATAGGAATGACATGAAAATTTATAATAGGGGACCACTAAAAGGAGTGTCACTTGATATGGAAACCATATTTTAATCCATTCAAATGAAATAATAATCAAGACTTAATCTTTCCCAAGATTTCCAAATGGTTTAGCCATAAAGGACCTATGATTTTCATAGGGGTGCATAGAGTTGGAATGTCAAAAAATCCTAAACCTTGCATAGTGGAATAGTCATATGAATAACATTCATAAGTAAAGTATCAAAAGTAAAAGGTTCAATGCCTCATTCACATTATTGGCATAGATAATTTATTTGGTAAAGAGAGTCAAACTTTGATGATAAATGTTAGTCAACCCCATACCTCCACCGTCCTTATAGAGATAATAATACTCCCATGCTACCCTATGGAAACCTTTCCCGTTAGAATAAATAGTTAGAATAAATATCCTAGATGTTTTTCAATCCTCTAAATAGAGTTTTATGAAATAACCCAACATGAACAATAGTAAACCTGAGTAACCATATGCACCTTAGAACAAATTTGAAATTTCCCAGCTTGGGGTAGGGGCTTAGTTATCTTATAATAATTTTTTCTGCATCCTGATCCACCACATATGTTTATATAATATAAGGGAAAGATAGGAATGTAAATGGAATTCCCATAAATTTCAAAAATATCATCATGATGAAGCCATTTCTAATCTTACTAGCTCACCCTAGGGGGGTAGGCATAGGAAGGATTTCTTGTAACACTGAGTCTTTCTCCATTATATAAGAGATCAAAATTAATGTATAAAGTTCCAAGACATTGCATAACATTAGAAACAATAATCTCATATTTGAGAAGTGTAATAGAATAGTCATCCATAAATTAACATTGAGAACCTAAGAGGGTTCCTCATTAGGGAGATAAATTCCTTGAATGAGACAATGAAATTGAGCATTGTTTAAAATATATTCAAAGCCTTTATAATCTAGAACATATAAATGAATCACCAATTGGAATCCTTATTGAATGGATTCAATTCCTTTAATTGAAAGTAAATTTAAAGTATCTACAAAATTAATTTTAACTAATTAAAATAGAGTGTGACCAAAAGCTAAGGATCCTACAATAGCCAAAATGAAGGTAAATTAAATATGGTCATAGGATTCCTCAAATTCATGTTTGATAAGCATAGCCTTTTATAAGATATACAAGCCTATTCCATGCCCTCACACACATGACTGATATTATAAACTATGTATCTTCTTTGAATAAATCTCATGTGTTCAAGTCTAACAATCAAGGGCAAGAGATGGAGAAGATAAACCATAAGTGATTTAGCAATGATCTTATATGAAACATTGACTAGAGTGATGGTGAACCAAATTATACTTCAATTAGGGTATCCTACCTTGGGAATAAATTTAATGTGACCTTTGTTAATGATAGTCCCCTATGAGTGGGTTTTTAAATATTCAACATTAGCTTGATATAATTTTCTGCCAATGGTATGCCACATTGTTTTCTAGAATTAAAAGGGAAATCTATCATACCTAGGAGCTTTTTCATTAGCCATTTCCATGATAAACTTGTGAAGATAAAATATTTATGTTAGAGTTCACATAGAAAGAACAAATAAAAGGCATTGGTCCATTGCTTATTTTTTATTAATTGATGGTTCATGGGATTTGAAAACATAATGGCAATGTCACATGAAGGCTTGGATCATATACAAAACTTTAGTAAGGTGGTGTAGAGCATCCTGAATGGTTTGAATATGGTTATTAACATATTTTGATTTGATCATGTGAAAAAACAAATTAGACCTTGTCACCCCATTTGATATTTGGAACCACATCAACATTTGATATTTGGACCACATAGAGAAAGACTAAAAATAAGGAAAAAATAGCATCAGTGTGCATAAAATGAAACCCTAGTAGAGCTATAAAATTGATCTCCAACTTCTCTCCATTTAAGATATTTTAAATGATAATTAGCATATAAAAAGATAATTGTATTTCCAATCATGGTATATAAGACATTTGGCAATGATAGCTTATAATAAATTAAGAATTAATTATGAAGGTATGTAGTGATTAATTTGAAATTAGATACAAATTTTATTCATTTGAATTACATTGTAGTATATATTTTGAGTGAATCTTTAAATATTAAAGAAGATAAGATGATACATTTTAGTAATTTCATAAGTTTAAATTAAAAATAAGAAGGAGAAGTGGTTTATGTTAACATATTAATAAGGTGATTTTATGCAAAAATTATAGTACACCAAATGACAATTGTAACAAAACAATCCCAGAACATTACCTCAAACTATTTAAAAGAACAAAAGATAAAGCTTACGTCAAAGCCAATCACATAACTTAATCCGAAAAATGATAAGAAGCTAAATATGATGTTATACTTATATTTATAAGTTATAATATTTTCAATATAATTTTAGGGATAAATTATTTCTTAATTATGAAATTAGATTTAATAAATATTAAACAATTCAAAAAAAAAATTTATCTTGAAAATTTATTAATAATTTCTAGAATAGATCTTTTATTTTAAATAATTTTAAAATAAATTATAAAATACTTTTTTATGAATTTAAAAAATATAAATATTTAAAAATTAAATTATATAATTTTTAATTTTTAAATATAATTTAAATTGTGATTTATTTATATTTAAAAATTAAATATTTCAAAATAAAATAAGTAAATAACATTAACAATACGTTATTTGTGACTTTTTAAAAAATACTGAGAAGATTTAAATAGGTTTTTGAATCGCCTCATTAAAAATATTGAAAAGGTCCATTCAACCTCTCCTTACCTAGTACAAAATAAGCTAATCCTAGACTTTTTCGGTTCACTTCACCTTCTAGAAAATTCAACAATCCTATACAATATTAAAAATTTATAACGCACGTTCAAAATATTATGATCAATCCGACAGATGTGTGCCGAATTTTTCGGGTAATCATGGGGTCCACATCTTGAAATTAGAACAAAGAGTGCAAATATATAACACAAAGCCATGTTAGGGAAAGACGAAATAACTAGAGTCAGACTCCTGAGGAAGCTGTATTCACACTAGCGGCATGGCAAAGGCACCTAAAGCATGCGCGGCTTGTAAAATACAACGGAAAAAATGTTCAAAGGAATGTGTGCTCGCTCCTCATTTTCCTTCGGACGATCCACACAAGTTTGCAATTGTGAAGATGGTGTTTGGAGCCAGTAATGTCGCCAAAATCCTTAAAGTAATCTAATTCTGTTCCATTTCTATTAAGTCAAATTGTCTCAAATTGTGTTGTTCGGTGTTGCGTTGAATAGATTTTCATACTAACGATAATGATTTTATAGTGTTTCAGGTGTGACAAGTTTATTTATTTGACCCGTACTGTTATTCATTTAAGCTATAGACTTGATTTATTTGGCATGTAATTAGAACTTAAACTTTCGAGATCTGCTTCTGAAGAATCATTTTTTGTGTAAAAACTCTTCGTAATTAACTATAATTTTTAATTTCTCTGCTTTTAGATTTCCGTTTCCGTTGGCGTGCTTCGAGGCTTCCATTCATGATCTATTTGGCCATTTGAGCTCGTTAATATTCTTTCTACCACTGCATTAATTACCCTTCGCTATGCGATTTAGCGTACTATGATGAATAAGATTTCGTTTAATATTTTGGTTAAGGTATTTGAATATTTGGCTTGAATGAGATATAATATTATTAACCGTAGTGTCCAGAAGGAAATATAATATTAGTTACAATACTGGCTATAATGAGATATAATATTATTAACAATACATTGTAACATTTTAGGCGGAGCCGATTATCCAAACTGTATGCTTAGTCTGTCAAAGTTTAAATAAATTCCAGCCATATTTTTTCAGATTTATGTAAAGCAGTGGACGATCAACCAGAATATGCCATTCGATTCAGTGCTGATTTGAAATATTGCTAATTAATAGGTGTGGAAAGAAATGCAAGAGCTAAAGACAACTGAAAAGCCAACATGAAGGAAAAGAGAGTTTCCTTCCACTTCATTGTGTTATTTTCAACATTACATCTGCTTGGGAACCATTGATTTCTCTTTTCTGGTTTATACTGACAAGCTATATATATATATATAAACCAACACAGCAGGTAGATCCTATAACAGAGAAATAACTCTCAAAGAGTACACTAACAAAACCACAAAATTTACGAAAAAAACAAAAACGTCCAGCTGTAGAACGGGAGAACTTAAAAAGTTTACAACAACACGAAAGAATTAAGATACGTCATGCCTGACACAAGTCAGTACTCTTAGAGACAGAGATCATGAATTTTCCTTTTCTTAAAATGTGAGATTTTATAGTGCTTCAATACGAATTAACACATTTCCACTTGGATAGAATCATTCACAAACTCTACCACGGTAATTCATTCGTTGATAACTTTTAATATTTTTTAGTCTGTAGTCAAAAAATTAAACTTAAATTAAGATCCACAGTGCTCGCTATTGTGAAGAGTGTGTTTGGAACCAGACAAGATGTTAAAATTATTAATATAAGGAAGCTCAATTTCTAGTAAGTGATTTTTTCTCTAATTATATTTTTAAGCATTGATTGAATTCTTATATGTTTTTAAGCATTGATTGAATTTTTATAGTTTCAATCATTCTTATAGTTTCAATAATAATTTTAATACAATTATACTGCTTCAATGGATTTATGTTTATTCGCATTCATTGCATTACTCTAGTTTCAATTATTTTTATAGTTTCAATAATATTTTTAAAGTGTTTTCATGGATTTATGTTCTTAATTTATGATACGATTTTTTTTACCGCCAATTATTTTTAGTTTTATTGTTTTTAAAGTTGCATTGATGACCCGTTTCGTCATTTATGTTCTGTAATAATTATTTCTACCCTTTTTTTAATGTGGTTTCATAGGGAAATTTTAGATTGTATTATTTTAATCAGTGTGTTCATTTGTCTCTATGTATATAAAGATACTCACACATATTATTGGTAAACAAAAGTTTTTTTTAAACAAAATGTCTAAACTTAGAAAAGACACAAGTTGAAAAGGCCTGAAACCCAGAATAAACAATTACATCATCTAAAAACCTGAAACATAACCACAAAACAATTAAAAAAATATGAATAGAGCCTCTTAAGCCTAGATTTTCAACAATTATCACTGCCTTCAAACAAAGCTATACCTAAACTTGCTGCTACAATATCTCTCTCATAATGTTTTTTTTTAAAGATCTAAGAGAGATGTTTAGAGGTTTCAAATTCTTGTTACCTTTTTTTCTTTGGTAGTTCTCCTAACTTTCTATTTTATCCCTATTCACGATCTGGTAATATGGGGATAGAGATTTCGATATTCTCCGCTAAATTCTGAATCAACAAAGGATCTAACAAACATTTTCCACCAAAAGGGGTCTAAACCAATAAATCTTCTCTTACATCAGCGGTTACCTTATTCTCTTATAATGTATTTTCAAGATTTGATAAGGAATCCACCTCCTTAACCAAAGCCTCTACAATTTTTTTTTAATTAATTTGGGTTTATTCCACAACTTCCCTTAAAGGTTTAAGAGTTTAAATTTAGGCTCTCACTTTCATCCCCACTTTCATTAGTAATTTCGACCGTGATATGTTCAATCCCTACTTCCATCCACCAAAAATTAAGTTTCCTAAACATGATACTTGAAAATTCATTGATTAGATGTCCAATTTTAAAACATCTACAACACCTAGACAGAATCCTTTCAATGTCTAGATGTTGAACACAATTATTTTTCCTGACCTTTACTTCCACCTGTGCAGGAAGATAGATAGAAATGTCTACATTGACCAAAATATAGACAAAAGTGGAATGCCCCCTTTCTTCAATAATATCATCAATCCAAAAAAAATTTCGAAGTGTTACCAATAGTTGTAAAGACCAACTCATCTCAAAACTGATAAAGAAGCTTCGGAAGCCTGATCTATATTGATTTAGAATTGAAGGTTTCAGTCAGAACATTGAAATCTGAATGCTAGGGCTTAACCTGAACGAAAGGCATATATATTATTAACAATGCTTTTGTGGAATTCTAAAATGTTCGAATAATTTTTTATTAATAGTTTATACCCTTATATTATTAAAAATACTTTTGTAGCATTCTAAATGTTTCGAATCGTTTTTATTAATGGTTTATACTTCCAAAGTAACGTTTAAGTTATATCTTGTATTTCTTTTAGAAGTGATGGTTTTTTTCTTTAAAATACCAATAAATTGATTAAGCTATTCATTTACATTGTATTTAGTATAGTTGTTTTTTACCACGATACTTCTATATTTTAAAAAGATGAAATCAAGGATTCATTATTTTGGTTTTAATGTAAATAGAGGCATTCTACGAAGGGTTTTTTTAATTGTTTCAAAAATTTATTAATCAATTTTGAATCAAAGGTTGTTATCAGTTTTGATTCCATATTGTTGGTTTATATGAAAGCATTTAATATTGTCATTAACAATGATATAAATAAATCAATTTTTATTAATAGTTTATTTTTCTAAAATAAAGTGTAAATTATATTTTATATTTTTTTAATAAAAGTGTAAATAAATCAGTAAATTAATTAAACTATTTATGTAAATCATATTTATTATATTTTTTTACTAATATATTTCTATATTTTAAAAAGATGAAGTCATAAACTTATTATTATTGTTTTAATGTAGATAGATTCATCTCCAAGGTTTATTTTAATGTTTTAAAGATGGTAATTAATTTTGATTCAAAAGTACAAACTCTTTATTATAGTTTTAATGTGGATATATTCTTTCGAAAAGTTTATTTTAATGTCTCAAACTTTATAATTAATTTTGATTCGAAATTAGTAATTAATTTTGATTCCATAATGTTCGTTTATATGAAATCATCTAATATTGTCATTATATCAATATGAGTATAAATATCGTATCCTTTAATGATCATTAAAGGGCCATTTAGTAGATATACATACAAAATCATCACAACTTTATTATAATTGATATAAATTTATTTTATAATTTAAAAAAATAAAATCTAAACAAATATATAAAAGTTATATCTTAAGTAGTATTTTAAAGAGAGGCACAATTTTTTCTTATAAAAAAAATCAAAGTATTAATTGAACTATTCATTTAACTCATAATTGTTATAATTTTTTTTATCACTATATTGCCATATTTTAAATATATTGTGTAGTTGTTTTCAGCAGTTTTTTCAAATATCAATATATTAATTGAACTATTTACTTAAATCACAATTGTTATAAATTTTTATTTTCTACTGCATTATAGTTTTTTAAAATATTAAACCAGAGATTTATTTTTAATATTTTTACCATATTTTAAAATATTATGCAAAGTATTTACTTGTAATATTTTTACCATATTTTAAAATATTAAGCCAGGTATTTATTTAAAATATTTTAATGTGATAGATACTGCAGCCCCTTTAGGGGATATCCTTAACTTAATTCCACTATAACTATTGTTTCTTTATCTATGTTGGATTTTTTTAAATGTGCGGATTGATCGGCTAAGTGGACACACCTACAGGTTTAGCAGATGAATCGCTACAAGGTTATTAAGATCGTAACTCTCATAATGATTTCTAAGATAAGAGTACCGCTTTATAGAATTTTGAATCTTAAATCTAAACCCAATGGTTTAGATGGTTGAAAAAAAATATGGTTGTCCAAATCTTTTAGGTATGGCACTCCATAGAAGTCCCAACATTTGGACTATTTGTTGTTGTTTTTTGCGTTGACAGTAAGGGAGAATATATTAACGTTTTAGCATTGTGTTAGTGAGACCGTGGCACTCATGGTTTTAATGTTGGACTGTTGTTGTAGGGTCTTAAGCCTGAGCAAAGAGAAGATGCAGTGAAAAGTATCGTGTGCGAAGCAACTGCAAGGGTGGAAAACCCCGTACATGGGAGTGCAAGTGTAATCCTTGAACTGCAGAAGTTTATTGTTGACCTGGAATCCCAGTTGGCAGCAACGCAAGCAGAGCTATTGATCATGCGTTCGCAACATGAGAAGCTTGTATCCATCATCACTACGGGATGTGTTGACGATCAACATGTTTTATATGCCACGTCACAAAATGAAGAAACCATCCCTGAGGGGGTGGATCCATTGTTGCTGCTGGATCCGTTGTGGGATGTATAAATTAAAGAGACAACTAGTCTATTGAGATTAAATTTAGGCCATAAAGAACTGATGAATCTAGATCGTTTCATCTGTCAAACTGTCTCAGCAGTATTTTAACTATATTCTATTCTATAGCCTCTAAATTTTTGAATATTAATTGCTTATACTGGTTATTCTTAACTTTCGTTTTATAAAGAACATATCTATACGAAAAATATAACTTAAAAAAACCTGGTATTTTTTGAGAAAGAAATTTTGGAATATGTTTTCTCCTTTACTGCTCTCCATTATTGTTGAATTATTTTCCCCTTGCGTTGGTGCAAGCTTCATCTAAAGATTGTAAATCACAGCCTGTGTTTAGTCATAGATACAATTAATAAGATTGTGTTGAAAAAAGTAATGCTCAATTTGTGGTGAGTTGGGTAGAATAAACATCATTTGCATCTATGAAACTGATGTTTTCGTGTATTCGTTACACTAAACTAAAGCTGCATGTATGCAATCATTGTTCTAATTTGATTGAGATGAACTATGCAAAAGCTGCCATATATTGACTGTAGTGAACTGTTTGGTTTTCAATTAGATATTTATTTTTTTCTACTGGTATTTTCTACTTTTTTTTCTAGCCCATTGTAGCCTAAACTGTTAGTTTAAATATGCATATAATCAACTTATTCTTAATACAGAAATTATTCATTCTCAATTGTAAAATCCTATTCGAAAAATTTGTGTAATCCTTGATTTTTCTCCGGTAATAGTAGTGAAGGTTACAGTAGGTTTACAACATAATAAGTTCTACAAATTAGTATCAGAGCAATTTACAAAGAAGAATAAATGACATCACAATTTTTTTTATGCAGGTTCCTCAAATCAATGGTGATAGCTATGCATATTGGGAAATAAATATGAATATTTTGATGGCTTTAAAACAACCATAGGAGATAGGTGAAATGGGTTATACGGATCTCTAATATTGGAATGTATTGAAAAAATAAGAAAGAAATTAAATGAAAAGATAAAGGAGGATGATTCCCTACCAATGTTTTTAGTCCAAAGTGCTCTAAATGTGAGCATTTTCACCAAAATTGTTACATCAAAATATGCCAATCAAGAATGGGACACATGACAAGCTACTTGTCCAGGCCGAAAAAAGAGTAAAATTGGTTTGTTTACAGAATTTGTGGAAATGAGATCAGAATTTTCAAATTTAGAAAAATGAGAATGTTGGAAATGATCCCAACTGCCTCCACATTTATTTCTCCATTGTAGACATTCAATTTTTTTCTACCCTAGCATATCTCTCAAATTTTTCTCGCATATGTGAAGTATCATTCCTCCAGATAAGACTATTTAAATAATATTTTGCAATTTTTAAATGTAAGACAGATTTAAAAGAAAATTTTAATGTATATCTTCTTTGGCAAGATTTACCAGCTAGCACAATTAAATGTATTTTGTTTTCAATTGATTGCCAGGGTATACATAGGCTTTAGTTAGTCATTTTTTTAGTGAATAAAATGTAATGAAAAGGCAGAGCAGCCAGCATTTACTATAGCAGCAGTTAGTAGAAACAACCAGAATATTGTAATAGCAACAACTGGGATAGATGAGCATATTTATTGTATTTTTTTAGCACAAGTAATGAACCGGAAAGCTAACAAGAATATAAAAATTACCAATAGGTCAAGTTCTTGAAACAATACTCTGAATTGATTCGTATTGATTTTTTGAAACAATTATAAATCCAAACCATGCTTAAATAAGCCTAAACTCAGAAATTAAAGTCTACATGCAAAACTCCAAAAAAAAAAAAACTAAAATATAAAAAACATCTATTTTTAGTAGCCACTATTTAATAGTAAGTTTCGCATGCAAGCACATGTGGCTGTAAAAATTTCTTGAAATAACCTAAATAGTAAAATTAGACTATGGGACAAAATTCAACTAAAGTTGACTTTCAGTTCTAAAAATATACAATTTTTAAATTTATATTTTTTTTGAAAAAATCATTAAAATCTAACTTTAGACCCTTAGATGATCATGTTTGGCCTCTAAAAAATATAAAAATAAAATCTAAGTAGATAGAGAAGCTTTGGACATAATCAAACTTTCCAAGACAGTCGTTTTGTCGTGTGGAAGAGCTCAAACGGAGGTAAGAGTCAAAAGTGATGGTCTCCAGAAGCTTGACTTTTTTTTTTCATCATTGTCCTATGGTTGAAAATAACTCAGCGCCTGTGAGTTGCCCTATTTGTATTGTTGCTATTTTTCCTTGTCAATCTTTTTCAGCTCCCATTCTACAATCCAAGTGTTGTCTTCTTGCAATCCTTCCCACTACACTAAATACATGTTATAATTCCCTTGCCTTTTGCTCACTATCTTCATATCCAAAACTTGCACTATTTTTATTTTTTCTTCTTTGGGCCCTGTGGCTCTCAATTTACCTCCTCATCTTCATCACCTTCATCATATTCTTCATGGAATTCATATAAATCTAAAATATTAAATGCTAGATATATATCAAAATTATGTTGTAAACTTACCTCATATGCATTATCATTGATTTTTTTCATAATTCTCAATGGTCCAATTTTTTTTATATTTCAAATTTTTGTATGTGCCTTTTGGAAATATCTCTTTCCTCAAGTAAACCATTACCAACTCTCCTTCTTCAAATACTTTGGACCTTCTTCTGACATCTGCTACTAATTTATATTTTTTATTACCTTCCTAAAACTTTCTTCTTACTCCTTGTAATTGCTACATATACTCTATAAACACTTCTGCATCATCACTAATTTGATCTGCAATTGAAAATTGTGAAAAATCTAAAATACCCATAGGATTTCTTCCATAAATAATTTGAAAAGGTGAAATTCTTGTGGATCTATTCACTGAACTATTATATGCAAACTTAGTCTGTGGTAAAGCCAAGTCCCATTGCTTTAGCTTCTCTTCCACTATGCATCTCAATAAATTTTTCAAGATCTTAATCACAAATTTTATCTATCCATCTGTTTGTGGGTGATATTCACTACTGAATTGTAGCTTAGTACCCATCTTCTTCTACAAAGTTCTCCAAAAATGACTTAAAATTTTTGTATCCCTATCTAAAGTAATAGTTTTTCAAACCCCATGTAATCTCACAATATCTATAAAAAATAATTCTGCAACTCTAGTGGCATCATTAGTTTTCTTACATAAAATGAAATGAACCATTTTAAAAAAATTGTCTATAACAACAAAAATTGATTCATTATCTCTCTATGTGTTTATTAATCCCAATGCAAAATCGATACTCAAATCTGTCCATGGTCCTTTATAAATTGGTAATGACATTATAGTCTAGTATTTTGTGCATGTCTTTTATCCACTTGACATATTCTACACCTTGAAACATACCTTATCACATCTCTCTTCATCTTTTTTCAAAACTACTTTTCCTCCACCCAAGCTATTATCTTAATCTTATGAAAATGTCCAGCCAAACCATCACTATGTAATTATTTTATTATATTGTCTCATAGAGAACCAAAAAGAATGCATAATTGTTTCTATTTGAAGAAATAACTTTCTTGTATAAGATAATCATCATGAATAACATCTATCCCACCTATTAATGGATTCCTACATTACTCAATGACCTTGCTAAACTATGGATCGATATCATATAATTCTTTGATAGCTGTAAACCCAACTACTTCACTCACCATAGTAGTTAATAATGTTACCCTTCTACTTAATGCATCAACTACCTAATTCAATTTTCCTTAGTTATGCTTCAACATAAAAGTATACCCTTGCAAGTAAGAAATCCGCTTTGCATGCCTACTATTCAACTTATTTTGTGTATTCACATTCTTCAAAGCCTCATGATCTATAAATAGTATAAACTCATTAGGCACATAATAAAACCTCTAATGTCTTAATTATTTTATAATTTTATAAATTTCAACATCCTAAGTATAATACTTTGTTTTTGCCTCATTCAATTTCTGACTAACATATTCTATTGGCTTTCCTTCTTGACTCAACACAACACCAATTCCCATAAACGAAGCCCTCACTATCAACCTAAAACACTTTGATAAAATTTAGTAATGCTAAAATTGGCCTTACTGTAATCTTCTTCTTCAAAATTTCACAGTTTTATGTGGTTGCTCTAGTCCATGCAAATTCTTTCCCTCTCATGCAATCTGTTATTGGTGACACAATACTATTAAAAATTTTAATATTTTTTTTGTAAAAATTTGCCAAACCATGGAAATTTCTTACCTCTGTAATAGTTTTTGGAATAGGCCACTCAATAATTGCCTTTATCTTTTCGTCATCCATTCACACCATCTACTAAAAATATAAATCCCAATAATATCAATCTATTCTACATAAACCTACACTTCTTTAAATTTGTATACAACTTATGTTTTCTTAACAAATCCATTACCATTCTTAAATGTTGTATGTGTTCTTCTTTAGTCTTAATGAATATTAAAATATCATCAAAAATAAATAACCACCGACTTAACAATATATTCTCTTAGCATTGTATTCATCACCCTCATAAATGTGATAGGTGCATTAGATAATCCGAATGACATCACCATTCACTCATATAAGCCATCCCTAGTCTTGAATATAGTTTTCTACTCATCTCCTTCATGAATTCAAATATGATAATAACCACTCTTTAGATCAATATTGATAAAATATTTTGTTCTTACAAGAACATGCATTATATTATCTAAATGAGATATAAAAATTTATACTTTATTATAATTTTATTAATTTCTCTACTATCCACACATATTCTCCATCCTCCACCTTTCTTCAAAGTTAGCAATGTTGGTGTTGCACATGGACTCATGCTTTCCCTTATCACTTTCTTCCTTAGCAATTTAGTACCCTATTTATTTAATTATACATGTTATGTTGGACTCATCCTATAATCTTCTTGATTGGGTAGAGCTGATCTTAGAATCAAATCAATGTGATGCTAAATATTTCTCTTCAATTATAAACCATTTGGTAATTCATCAAGCATAACATCTACATATTCTTTCAACACTCTTTTTGATTATGTTGGTATTGGCACCATTTTTATGTCTTTATTCTTTGCTACTAGTGCATAACAACAATATTCTACCTTCATATCTTGGATAATTTTTTTTATTACAGAGCATGCTTTTTGTCTTCCCTTCCTCTTTAAGAAGTAACAAAATAACATTTATACCACCTTTCTAAACAGTGTATGTGTTCTTTGATCCATAATGAACTACTATCCTATCAAATTGCAATGGTCTCCCCAATAACAGATGCCATGCATCCATTAGAATAACATCACTCCATATTTCATCATTATAAGTTTTTCTTATAGAAAACTTGATTAAGCACCTTTTATCTACTGTAACCTTATTCTTTTTATTAAACCATGAAATATGATAAGGGCTAGGATGTTTTTTACATTAAAAATTAAGTTTCTCAATCATTTCTTTAGAAACCATATTTTTACAACTACCACCATCTATAATTACTTTGCATATGTTTCCACCCAAAGTACATCTTGCTCAAAAAATATATAATTGTAGCCATCCATGACCACCTTATCTATTATGCACTTATTCCTTTCCTGAAGTGATCATGGTTCTTCCCATCATGACATTCTCTCCAACATCTACTAGTGCAACCTCAGTATTATGCTCTTCTATTTTAGTCTTAACTAGATTTACTCTTAAATGATCTTTTTGCTTCATTTCTTGATCTTGATAATTTGGACATTCAAATCCCTTGTTCTCTTCTTCTCCACATCTATAACATACATAAGATCTATGCTAATTCAAAAACCATCCTCTAATACCTCCATAACCTCATCCTCTTTGAAATCCTCTTTCTCTTTGTTGGTATTGAAACCCTTGCTATTATCATCTTTTTCCTTTCTACATCACATGATGATTCACCTTTATTAGCATTAAAGCCACCTATGATGTTATTAAACCCACCTCATCCTCTTATTAGAGAGGATCTACTTCTTTTTTAACCAATGGATATATTTCTAAAATTTAATCTATTTTATTTTTCATCTACCTTTAAAGCTAATTGATAAGCCTCCTCTATGTTAAGTATTGTATGCATGCTTAATTCATCTTTAATAAAAAATTTCAAACCATTTACATAACTTACAGCCATTTTCTCTTTTATTTTATCGTGCTCCACTCATATTAAAAGCTTATAAAATTTATCTTTATACTCTTGTATACTGTGATTTTTTTAGCTCAAATTTTAAATTCGTCTGTATATGGTTTGTGCATAATCCACAAGAAGAAAATTTTCCCTCAGCTTTTTCTCCATATTTTTCCATAAATTAATCTTCTCTTTACTTTTTCTCTATCTCTCTTTCTATAGGTGATCCCACTAAATCATTACATGACCTTTCAATTTTATGCTTGCAAACTTTACCTTCTTGTCTTCCCTCAAAGTCTTCCACTCAAAGAACTTGTCTATTTTATTCATCCAATCTATCAACTCCTCTGGCTTTAAACTACCTCTATAATCTAAAACATCAACATTGATTCTTTTATTTCTTCTTTATAAACCCTAAATCATTCACTCATCCATCGATGGTCACTATTTTTGCTATTCTTTTTCTCTAAATTTCTTCATCATGATCTATGTCTTCCTCATCACCACCTTATCTCCTTACTTGATTTTTGATAACCTATGCTAATTATTGAACTTGCCTTTGTATTTTTTTGTATAGTATAGTTCATCTATGCCACACTTCCTCGTCCTCTTTCCATTCTTCTCTCCTCCAAGTTTCAAACTTGCTCTGATAATAGATAATGAAGCCAAAAACTAACAAGAATAAGAAAATTACCAATAGGCCAAATAATAATAATAATAATAATAATAATAATAATAATAATAATAATAATAATAATAATAATAATAATAATAATAATGTATTTGTATTAATTGCTTGAAATAATTACAAACCCAAACTATGTTTAAATAATTCTAAACTCACAAATTAAAATTTAAATAAAAAATTTAAAAAAACCCTAAAATATAAAAAAATGTCTATTTTTAGCAGCCACTATTTATATTAAGTTTCACATGAAAGCATGCGTGGCTCTAAAAATTTAACAAAATAACCTAAATAGTAAGATTGGACTATGGGATGAAATTTAATTGAAGTTGACTTCTGGTTCTATAAATATACAATTTTTAAATTTAGAAAATTTCTAAAAAAATATTAAAAGCTAATTTTAGACCCTTAAATGATCACATTTGGCCTTTAAATAATATTAAAAATAAATCTAAGTGAAAAAATACACTTAAGATAGAATCAAGCTTTTTGATACGGTCATTTTGGCATGCGGAAGAACTCAAATGGAGATACAAATCAAAATTTATGGTCTTAGGAAGGTTGGTCAATTTTTTTGCATCAACAAAAAAGAGTAGTAGATTTGGCTATTAGTTTAATATGTAATGTGATATATTAATGTAATTAATTTTATGTAACTTTAAAAATAAACATTTTCATATACTTTCTATTTTATCTTTGTTTTCTATCTCTATTTTGCTCTATTCTATTTTATTTTTTATCCTCTACCTCTTCCTTCACATCGTATAAGAGCTAAAGATTTTCAAAAAGTATTTAAGGAGTATCTAGCACAATATTAATAATCATCAATGGCATCTCCAAGCATGAGTTTGACAAACCCAAAACTTTCTAAATTCAATGATAAAATTATGTTTACTAGTCAATCACAATGAAGGCATTATTCTTCACTTAGGATATTTTAGAGATTATTAAAAATTGTTACCCAAAACTAGTAGATGTAGCAATATACAATGCACTAACATAAGCAGAGAAGGATTTGCTAAGCGATAACAAAAAGAAGGATTCTAATGTTATCTTTAATATTTTTCAAGCAATGCATGAGAGAATATTTCCAAGGGTTATAGTAGTAACAAAAATGAAAACAAGTATGGGATATTCTACAAATAGCATACCAAAATATGGCCAAAATGAAGATAATAAAATTGTAAATTTGGAGAAGAGACTTTGAGATAATATTCATGATGCAGACGGAATCAATAGACTAATTTTTTACACAAATTATTGGATTGGTAAATCAAATCAGGTCTCATGCTGAGATACTTAAATAAATAAGAGTGGTTCAGAAGATTTTAAGAATCTTACCTGCAAGGTTTGAGTCTATTATTGTGGCCATAGAAGAGACTTAGAATCTCTCCCAATTTTTAGTGGATGAATTACATGCATCTCTCATTTCACATGAGCATAAGTTGAGCAGATCAACAAATTCAATATTGGAGCATACTTTCAAGATACAATCTTCAATCAGCCATGGTAGAGGTAGAGGAAGATTGAATTTAAGAGGAAGAGAAAGAAATTCATAAAGAGATGGAAAAACACCAGCCCATCAAACATAGGTGGAAGAGGTAGTGGCTAAATTTTGAATCAAAATCATCCCCAAGGATGAAGGTATGATAAAGCACAAGTCCAATGTCATTATGGTAATAAATATGGGCATTCATCAAATGAATGTAGAAGGAAACAATATGAGTCTAGGCAGCAAAATGCAAATTTTACAAAATAAAATCAAAACTAGGGTAGTACATTTTTAGCCTATAATATTACATAATAATAAAAAAATGATTTATGCTTTTTATATTTAAGATGAATTAATCATATGACATGAAACAAATAACTATTTTCTACTTTATTTGAAAATGTAAAATTAGATGTAATATTGGGAAATGATAACAAAGTTTCAATTATGGAGAAATGAAAATTTGACATTCTAACCAAAAAGGGGGATAAAAAGTTTATTTATGATGTTTATTTTATCCTTGGCTTAAAATGCAATTTGATGAGCATTGGGTAGCCCATTCAAAAGGGATATAGAGTATTTCTCAAAAATATAAAATGCACATTCCTAGATTAAGATTGAAGCAGTCAACTTATTTCAAAAGTTCAAATGACAAATAATAGAATGTTTCCCCTAAGGATACAACTAGATTTGAATATAGAATTTTCTCAAACACAATAACTTGTGGATAAAGGGAAAGGTGTAGTAGTCACATAAGCAATTTTTCAAGCATAAATTAAGGATGAAAATTGGTTATGGCATCTAAGATTTGGGCACCTGAACTTTGGAGGTTTAAACTTGTTACATAGGAAAAACAAGGTAAAGGGACTACCACTCATAGAGAAACTACAAAGGCTATGTGAAGGATGCATTTTGGGCAAATAATAAAGAGAATCATTTCTAATAGGAAAGTCAATAAGAGCAAATGCACCATTAGAAATTATCCACTTAGATTTATGTGGTCCTATGCAAACACCATAAATTGGAGGAAGATATTATTTCATGATAATCATTGATGATTACACAAGTAAAAAATGGTTCTACTTCCTAAAGCATAAGGGTGAAGCATTTGATTTCTTTTGGAAATTCAAAGCTCTTGTGGAGAAGCAAAGTGGGAATTATATCAAAGCATTGAGAATGGACAAATGAGGTGAGTACCTCTCAAATGACTTCATAATATTTTCCAAAGATCATGGTATTCATAAACAATTCACTAATAGATACACACCTCAATAAAATGGTGTAGCCGAAATAAAAAAATAGAACAATCATGGAAATGGAAAGGAGCATGTTAGAGGCAAAAAACTTATGAAATGATTATTGGGCTAAATCTATTTCATGTGCAGTCTATATAATGAATAGATGTCTAACCAAGAGGCTAAATAATATTATTCTTGAATAATCATGGAGTGAAAGTAAACATAATGTTTCTCATATGAGAGTATTTTGATTTGTAGCATATACAGATGTCCTAGATGAATTGAGAAATAAATTAGACAACAAAGGAAAAAGATGCATATTGTTGGAATATAGTGAAGAATCAAAGGCATATAATATTTACATTCTAATAACCAAGAAGGTAATAATCAATAGAGATGTGCAGTTTATCGAAGAGGAATCATGGGATGGCAGCTTGGAGAAAATAGTGAATGTAACAAGTTTTCCACAAAAATATATAAAAGAAATAACACCAGCAAGTACCCCTTCAATGATGACTCCTTCCACTCCCATTTAAATCAACAAAGTGGTCTTCAAGTTACACCTTCAACAAACATAAGGATAGACTCATGCATTCAAGCAAACTCACCTTCAAGTGGAAAATAAACACTAGCAACAATAAGAACTCATAATGTGGTCCCATCAAGTCCACATTCTACAAGTTCAACCTCAAGTACACATTAAATAAAACCTTGGCAAGCTTGAGAAGACTAAAAATCATAAGTATAAGAGATATGTATGAGAAAAATGAAGGTGAGAATAGTGTAGGTTTGAATTTTGTTTTTGCATTATATTCACTTGTTGATGATCCTATTCATTTTGAAGATGTAATTAAAGATGAAAATTTGGTAAATGCAATGAATGAAGAAATAGATGTTATATAAAACATTGAAATATGGGAGTTAGTGAGCCTTCTACAAGGAAAATAAGTTATATAAGTAAAGTGGGTCAATAAGACTAAATTCAGTGTAGAAGGAAGGATTGAAAGCCACAAAGCAAAATTGTTTGTCAAGGGATACAAATAATAGCCACGTAGAAACTATGATAAAACATATTCTCCCATTGCAATAATGGAAGTAGTAAGGGTAGTATTAGTAATAGCATCCCAATACCAATGGAAGGTATATCAAATAAATGTAAACTTAGCCTTCTTAAATGGAGCATTGAAAGAGGAAGTGTATGTGGAGTAGCCACCTAGATATGAGGTAAAAGGGAAAGAAGAGAATGTGTATAGGATGAAAATGTGTATAGGCTAAAAATGTGGAGTAGCCACCTAGATATGAGCATGGTACAACATAATTGACACATATTTTATAAGCAATGGCATTAGAAAAAATGATGGTGAGCTTACTCTCTACATCAAATAAAGTGAAGGTAATATCTTATATATATTTTTGTATTTAGATGATTTAATATTCACAGGGAATGATGATATTCTCATTGTCAATTTTGAAGAGACAATGAAAAATGAATTTGAGATGACAAATTTGAAACTATTAAGTTATTTTCTAGGCATTGACGTGCAACAAAAGAAAAGTGAAATTTTTATTTATCAATAAAAGTATGCAACTAAGATATTAAAGAGGCTTAAAATGCAAAATAGTAACCTTGCTCCAACACCAATAGTCATAGGTCTAAAAATGTGTAAATATGATTGTAAATACAATGTCAATCTAATCCTATAAAAAAGCATGGATGGAAGTCTAATGTATTTGACTATAACAAGGCCTGATATAATCTATTCAATAACTTTGATTTCAAGGTTTATGGAGATTCTAAAGGAGAGGCATTGGCTAGCATCCAAAATAATATAAAGACATGTCAATGGAACCAAGGGATATGGAATTTTTTATAGTGTAACAGATGATTTTAAGTTAGTTAACTACACATATAGTGATTTGGTAGGATGTTTAGATGATAGAAATATCACTTCAGGGTATTCATTTCATTTGGGTTCAAGAGACATTTCATGTGATTCTAAAAAACAACCAATTGTTTCCCTATCTACAATTGAAGATGATTATATAGTAGCAACAAGACCTAAATAAGATAGGGAAACTAAAATATTTAGTGAAAATAATTAGGCAATTACACTATCCACAAACTCAATTTTTCATAAAAGATTTAAACACATTAATAGAGCATGTCATTTTATAAGGGAACTAATCAATGATGTAGAAATTATTTTGGAACATTTCATGTCAAAATAATAGTATACTGATATCTTCACAAACCCATTAGGAAAGGAAAGTTGTGTCTATCAAAGAGACAGCTTGAGCATTATAGATGGCATGAATTATTGTTAAAGGGGAGTGTTGGAAATAATCTTAATTGCCCCCACATTTATTTCTCCATCATAGACATTTTTTTTTTTTTTCACCCCAACATATCTCCAAAATTTTACTTGCATGTGTGAAGTATCATTCCTCCAGATAAGTCTATTTAAATAATATCATGCAATTTTCAAATGCAAGATAGATTTAAATGAAAATCGAAAAGTATATCTTATTTGGCAAGATTTACTAGCTAGCACAATTAAATGTAATTAAATGAATTTTATTTCCCTTTATTGTTATGTTATATGTAAGCTTTAGTTAGTCACTTTTGTAGTGAATGAAATTTAATGAAAAGGTAGAGAAGCCAACATTTTCTATAGCAGTAGTTAGTAGAAATAACTAGAATATTTTTGTGTCAAGAACTTGGACAATGTAGTGTATTTATGGTATTTTCTTAGCACAAGAAAGAGTAGCTGCTCTGGGTATTGGTTTAATATGTAATGTGATATATGAATGTAATTAATTTTATGTAATTTTTAAATATAATCATTCGTAGCTCCTCTCTATTTTATCTTTGGTTTTTATCTTTGTTTTGCTCTATTTTATTTATTTTCTCTCATCTACCTCTTCTTTAGATAAGACATTTGATTTTGGTGATTAAGGTCAAGATGTTGTTAACTAGTTGCAAAACAATGGAGAGACCTTTAAATATTCTTAAATTTTTGAAAACATTCTTATATCCTTACGAATGAAATGAAACACAATAGTTATTGTAATAGAAGAAATAAATTATTTGACAACCCTATGGTTAGATTGGCTCATCTAATCATTTTTATCTCATGAAATTGGATTGGGGAGAACTCTAAAATGTTTAGAAAATTAGTATTAATAAAATTCTAAAGTTGGGTAAGGAAGCACTATGAATGAACCTTTTGATTTGAGAAAGAGGGACTCATCATATTATTCAAGAGGAAGAGGAAGAGGCAATGGAGGTAAAGAGTTTGGATGTGAAAATTTAGATAAAAGGCATAAACTATAGTAATATTATAAGAAATTTGGTTTTTTTAAGAGTTATTTTAGAATAAATAAGATTCACATACAAAATAAGTAGTCAAATTTCATTCATGATGAAGTATAACATTTTTCATATATAAAAATAAAAATGTAAATTTTCGCATAATGAAGAAGAAGAGTATTCTAGATATAATATCTTTGTGTTCTTTTCATATGGTATAAAAGTGTAATAAATTTATTTTTAATATTTATTCTAAAGTATTTAATAATATGAATGATAGTAATAAATTATTTTTAATAATTGATGAAATAATAGGAATTCAAGTCACGTTTGGAGAGTATATAAGCTTGGGTAGAAAAAGAGTCAAGTGATATAAGCATATAAGTTTTGAAATATTAAATCAAGAAAGGTAATTTTATAGGTGACATGATATTTTATGAAGTCTAAATGTTGAAATAATGTTAACTATAATATAAATGTATAAAGTGTGTAACTAGATTCATCCAAATATGATATTAATCCTCTTTCCATGTGTCCTACTAGAATATTAAGACTCAGCGGTAGTCCAATTTCAACACCCAAAACTTATTTATTAGGCATAAATTCAAATATGATATAAAAACCAAATCACTCTCGCTCGCCCCCCACACCACCCCCCCCCCCCCCCCCCCCCCCGCCACCAAAAAAAAAAGATGCTATAAATACTTAATGAACTCAATGAAATCACTACCAACCAAGCAGATAAAAATCATATTGAAAACTTTTATTTATTTTATCAAACTCATACACAAGTACATTTTAAAAATATATAATGGATCATGAAGACTGGCGTGTGTCAAGTGAATAAGAATTAGGGAAATTGAGAAAAGTGAAACGTAGAATTTAATTGATTGACATAAATATAAAGAGGTGATAGGAGTAAAATGTTTATATGAGTACAAATAAAAAATTAATGGAAATATTGAAAGGCATAAGGCAAGGCGAGTCCCTAAAGGATATGATCAAGCCTATAAAATAGATATGAAGAAACATTTATTGTAGTTTCTTATTAGTATACCATAATAATAATGTTGTCATTGGTTGCTCATAATAATTGGATAGTTCACCAAATATATGTTAACATTCTGAAATGTCTCCTTCAAGAAATAATTATATTTGGAACAAGCACCTATTTTTGACATAGAAGAGAAATAAGATATTCTATACCAATTAAATAAGGAGTTTCATGCCTTTGAAGCAAGTTTTTATTAATTTGTATTCAACACCTAACAATTATTTATACCTACTTGGTTTTTTAAAATTCAAAATCAACAAAAATTATATGTAAGAAATCAAGGTAACCAAATTTTGATATTTTCTCATTATGTTGATGATATGAGTTTTTCAAATAATAGCTAAAATACTATTCATGAATTTGAGAAAGGAATTATGAACAAGGTCAAAATGAATAATAATTTATTGATGTGTTACTTTATTGGCATGTAGGTATATTAAACAATATATGGTATCTTTATTTGTCAAGAAAACTATGCCCAAAATATACCAAGACATTGAAAACTGGAAAAGTGAGAGGAAGTGGAAACTCCATTTACACAGTGTAAATTTGAGCAAATAATATAAGAGCACAAAAATGAATAGGATTCAAATTTAAAGGATGGTATGTATTTTTATGTACCTTACATTTAGTAGACTATATATTTCTTCTTTAGTAAGTATTGTTTCAAATTTGAAGTTAGATTCAAATGACAATCAAATAAGATTAAAAAATGATACTTAGGTATATAAAATAAATAGTGGATCATGAAACTCATAATACAAAAAAATAATAATATGAAAATAGTTGGATTTGAGATTTAGATTTGATTGGTTTAATAGATTATCTAAACTCAAATTAAGGTTACTATTTTACAATTCATGGTGTGATTATAGATTGGAGATAAAAATAATAAGAAAATAATTGATATTTTTGCATCATAGGTAGATTATGTAGTTAAAAATAATAATGATGTCAAATAGTCTGACTATGAAGAGTTTTGTAAAATTTATATCAAAAATGCAATTATTCCATTATTATATTATTCTATCAAACTTTTGATTAAGAGAGTTTTAATATAATAATAAAAATAGTTGAGTAATATAGATTTAAGATAAAATAGGACTTCATACACAATTTTTCACAACATATGAGGAATTATGAGTTTTACCCAAAAATACATAAATAATTAATAGTACTTATCTATTATCTATAAATGTAATACTGTAGGTGACTCTGACTCATGTTAAATTGATAGAAGAAAATCTTGATATGTTAATGTGATTGTTGTGACCTATTTAAATGTGACCAGTGGATTAAGACAATAGTTTCCAATGCTTCTATTAAAAAAGATAAGTCTTATATCTATTGATTTTGGAATAAACCTATGAAATATAAAGTTATGTCAAATGACTTAGAGATGTGTTTCACCCAGTCATAATTTTTGATTATCTGTTATAACTTATATTTATCTTATCTTTCTTGCACAGACACTAAAAATAGCTTACACAAGAAATTAAATAGACATAAAATGGAAAATGAGTAACAAAGGGTAATTAGATAGTTGAGCTAGATATTAAAACCCATTTGAAACTAAGCATTACCAAAATACTCTTAAAGGGGACCTAAGGGTAATTTATCTCTCCCTCTCTTAAGTGTGAGACTAGACCACGTGCATTTGGAATTAAATGATATTCACTTTGGAATTTATCTTGGTCCAAGAATGTAGTATAGATGCACAATATAAACTTGAGATATAAATTGAGTTGTTAATCATGCTATAATGTTTTTTTATTGTCATGCTTTTTTATATAGTCAAGAGTTAGATGTAAAATGAATTTTAATACAACATAAAAG
>JARHVA010003533.1:1187500-1425000 GCA_037957365.1 Torreya grandis | reverse complement strand
TGATCATCCTATATTAAATTGAATTTTTTATAACTACTACTAATATAGACTCAACTTATGTACATATTTAAAATTATATGGATTTATACCACATGATATACATACTTTCTTTTCTAGACTTCGTAATTTATATTTGATTATGACTCTTTGATTCTACATCTATTTAAGGGCATTTGAAAATCCTAATGCTATATTGATCTATGCCAATTCATTCATTGTATTTATTCTTTGGACATGTTCCCATGTCCTTGTGTGTGATTCTTGATTGTGTATGAAAATATTTCAACATGTCCTTCCATGTGGCTCTAATCCAACCATGTTTTCTCTTTACATATGTGGACATTTGAACATTTCCTTGTATGTATGAGTTTTATCAAACTTAGTGAGATGGGGCAATATCCCTTATACTATGACCCCATGGCCTTATTTATGTGCCTCATGTGTTTTCATGTATGATTTCATTTATGTATCATGGCCATGCCAATTGCCTCTTGCTTGTGACATTCACATCCAATTGTGATGTCATAAGGGACCTCATGCATCACCCCTTCCTCCATGGGTGACATGATGGATAACATGCTCCATCACCCTAGGTAGTTTACCCAAATTATGTTTATATTTTGATATTCATATGCATCCTTACATTGTTATATCTATCTTGACGACCTTTTGAATGTTAGATATAACATACATTATACATAACCATAATATGATTAGACTATTTCACATTTTGATGTCATGTATAAACATTATATTTTTTCATCACATAGATATCATATTTTTTTAGTCTAACACACATGATTCATAGATTTTATTTTGAGGATAAATATTGTAGTGGTTAAACAACTCCCCTCAAAAGAGGGGGAACTCATAATGGTTTAGCACATAGATTATGCCATCCTAGTGTACTCAAAACATGGTTTTCAACATATAGACATAGATTAAAGAACAAAGATTTAGAAAAATACTATGAAACATAGTCACATATATACCAGTCTCAATTTTCCTTTGAAACAAAACATTTGGTTAATAGTATAGTATAGTAGTCTATATAATAGTGAACTATGGGTAAAGGGAATTTCTCTACTATTCAGTACCCTTGAACATAAAATTTTCAAGAATTTTCAAAAAGGTACGAAAGTTATAGGTCATATTTGCATAGTCTCGATCATATATTATCAATCAAGTTTAGTTTATAATAAATTTTTACAAATATTAAATGATTTTTTCTCAAATTGATGACATCATGTGCAACATGAGCACTCCCATTTTAGTTTTATATATTCATAGGCATAGATTACTATGATAGTCTATAATCCATATAAATAGATATAGGAATTTAGGGCATGTGGATAACACATTATTTTGATATGTTCAATGTGGCACTAGTTCTCTTAGATGGAATGAAAACTCCATGTTATTCTTGATGTTGTATACTCAAGACACCATATGTACAAAATTTTCACCAATTTTACTTGAGATTGATAGCTCATTTCATCTACAATGGTTAGAGTTCCTTCATGGCCTAGAGCTATTTTTATGTTTCAAAGATTTTATATGGCATAGAACCATCTTATACAACTTCAGTTACATCACACAATTTAAGCTTTAGATGCATCTACTACACATGGATCAAAAATGATGGAGTCACATGCTATCTAAGTTTTTGATCCACCCACATGAGATGGTTAGACAACTAATAAGTAAAAAAGAAGTGTTTCATATGTTATGATCCATCAACCAAGGTGGTCAATGATGGAGTCAAGGACAACATGATTTACTGATCCACCTATACATGGGGATTGGGAAAGCCATCATCCATGAATGTTGGAAGAATAAATGCTATTTGGAAACAACTAGCATACCATAATTTATTTTTATAATTAACAAGATATCCTACCCTATCCTATCCTAAAAATAATACAGCCTTTGCATATTATAAATGTTATTTTCCTGTAGATGCATAAATATTGCATACTTAGAAGGTGTTTGCATTTTTCACTTTAACAATATAGTGTTACAATTTTCCATTTGACCCCCATTATTAAATATTATATGAAATAAAAGTTGTAGTCATACACCCATCTATCTTTAGTAGTCTTTATGTGGCCTAAGGCATTTGTGCATTTCATGTGACAACCCTTCTTAGGTGGAGAGAACAAGTTTGGTTGTGCCCTAGTCATATTTATGCCTCTTTGTACTAAAACTTTCTATACAAGTTGAATTGTTGAATCCATTCATGTGAACAAACTACCCCATACGTCCTCTCACCTTGGTTCAGGTAGAGCTAGAAGTATCAAGGAATTGACAATACCCTTTGTTAGTGCCTCTTAGTGTTTTTCTCCATTTGGTTGATTCTTGATTCCAAACCCTTCCCTATCTATAATGACATATCATCAAGTTTTTCATCTTAGTTTTCCATTTTATTCAAGTGTACATGGCTGAGTGAAATAAATGTATAACTAAGAACTAATGCTTATTTAGTGTCACTGCTAGGGATTAAATTGAAGTCCTAGTTACTTTTGTTGCTGGGGACTCTTACAGATAAATGGAAGTATTTCATGTTAATTTTTATAATATTATTTTTTAAATTGGGACATTCTTGACCATTAACTCTTCATCACTCCACTATAATGACATATCATCTAGTTTGAAATCTCAGTTTTCCATTTTCTTCAAAGGTACGTGATGTGTACCAATGAATTAGAAGAAAAGAGTGATCCATAACACTAACTAGTGAAATGGTCATTTTGATTTAAAATGATCTGATCAAAGTTAGCTAGACCCTAAAAATCACTACCCTATTTATGGATACTTTGACCTAAACTAGCACTTGTAACTGAAAAGTTTAAACCATTTAAGACATTTTATAGATTTTGTCCTAAAATGTGTATTTGAGTGCAATTCTAGTAAGATTGATGGTTTCAACACAAATGGTGTTAAAATTGGATGTCTACATTTTTTTGCTATTTGAGAAGGCATAGCGAGACATACAAGTGAAGAAACATATTTTCAAATAAAAGAGTTGTCAAAAATAAATTAGAATAGACCCATGATGCCACCTTAAGAGAACATACTAGGATGAAAGAAAAGGATGGACTCTTGACAAGAGAGAGAAAGTGATTGATTAACCCATATGATTACCATCAATGATCAAAATATAATAAGAGGTATAATAGGCCCAAACATGGGGGGAATGGGAAAGATACAATCTATAAATGTAAGGGACACACTGTAAATGTACACAAATTGAGAGTACAAGCTATGTTCTTATGGCATTGATCAATCTCGAGAAAAGTTGTGAATTAAAATATTAACATCATGGTATTTAATGTGGAGATCTTGGAATTAGAGGAAAAGAGAGAACATTTTTCTTCAGGAAAGGAAGCACCACTAGAACAGGGTCTCCAAAGAGAATATATAAAAGGTACTCTAGTAGAGCATATTTGATTGTGATAAAATAGTTGTGCCCCGATAGGAATTTTTTTATCATTGATAAAGAATAACTAATGATTTTGACCATATAGAGCTGATTTGATTCAGATGTGGTTCAGATGTTGTGCCCCAACATGGGAAATTAACAAGCAAAATAGCTCAAGGATATAACCTAAAAGATAGGTTAAAATGAGTGGGCACAAACGTACATGTGATGGTGCAATAGCTTAGAAAGCTATATAAAACCAAGCATATAAGAATGCACAAAGTGATGAGAGATATAAAAAAAATGGAGATAGTCAAGCTGACCTCAATAGAAATTGAGCATTGCCTACATAGTTCCATGGACTCATGTTCCAACATGAACTTCAGGATAATGTAGTTCACCCAAGTTTGGGAGAGAATGGAATGAGGAATGATGAAAAATGATTGAGAATTGATCAACATACAATGTATGCATAGAGATGCACATCTAAGCATAGGCAAAGAAGCTTGAAATGCATACTACCAAGAAGCCTAATGATATATCATGATCCTAGGTTTTGCAAAGTGTTATTGAGAATTGTTCATCAGAGTTGATGTCAATAGTAAAACATTGAGACGCTATCACAAAGTGATTGATATAGAAAAAACATTAGGCAACATAAGTATGAATAACATATAATGACATAAGATTCCAATACAATAATCCATTTTAAATGTGAATATATATAACTAAGGATAGTTGTAAAATAATGACCAAAACCAGAGTTATAGAGATTTACATTTAAATAAAAAGGCAAAGACAAATAAAAAGACAAACATAAATTAACCTAAATTGAAATCATGATATGATTTTAAGTAGGAAAAAAATGTTTAAAAACAAAAGGAAATAATATGTTAATTACATGAGCCAAAGATATGAATAATCAAGATCCATATGGACCATCAAGGCATTCTTGAACATAGAACAGAAAAGCAAAATCAAATAGAAAAACAATCAAGCAAACATAAGACCAAGAATGGACATGAAAAAAAGAGAGAAAATGAGAGAAAATAAAAGGAGAGGTGAAATAACAAAAAAACACCAAGAAAACACAACAAAACACCAAAAAAACTCAAATAAACACACACAAATAAAAACTAAGCTAGTGAGGTTTAATGATAAATGTTCATGTATGTGCGGTAGAGGTGTTACTTTCCACCACATCATAACAAAAAATAATTAAATGATAATTATTCCCTAATTAAAGATGAATAATGACAAAATAAATAGGGGAAGAGAAGAAAAGGAAGGGGTTGACTGAGCTGACTCCAGATGTATCAAACAAGTGGACACTACTTACATAGTTCCATGGATGCATGCTCTAACATGAACTTCATGGCAAATGTAGTTCTCCCATGAAATGGGATAGAAGAAAAATGATGATCAAACTAGCATGATTTATAGAAGAAATGGAAGATATAAAAAACAAATGAGAATGGTCTAGAAAATAAAAAGCTGATGAGATGAGAAAGAATGATCTTGAAAAATGGCAATTGCATGGGATAAGATGAAATGAATTGGTGTTTTTGTGCTTGAAAAATGTCAAGAGAGTAGCATGGTTGAATGAGAATGTATAAATGTATAGAAGTGTGAGACAATCTATTTGTTCTTTTTTGGATCTTGTTCTAATGTTTTTGGTATTTTCAAATTATTTCTAATTTTTTTGGTGCTTTTGGGATAAAATATGCACAACGTGGGACCATCTAATCAAGGAGATGCACATCCTAAGAGTAGAGGTTCCAATAAGATAGCTAAGCTAGATACAATGGCCCATACTTTCAAATTAGTGAGAGTGAGGTTCTTGATAAAATAAGAAAGATCAGTAAATAGTTAAACTAAGAAGATGTGGCTATTCACTTGTCTAAAACTATACAAGACTATCCTAGTTGAACTATTGTTGAAGAAGTTTATAATGTTCATGAGGCATAGTCGAGATCATAATTGGTCAAGGGATAAAAAATGTTCAAGCTTATAGCATGCCTTAGACATAACAAATATGTGCTTCTCAAAGAGAGAAATCTAGAATGGGATGAAGAATGTATTCAAAGTTTCAAGGGTTCAAAGCCTTTACTATAATTATTTATGAAAAGTGGACTAAGATAGTATAAAATGTGTTCAAGGTAAGATAAAAGCGTGGGATAAAATTATGAAAGCACAAGTTGCCCCCAAGTTAGGGTTCTCATAGACAATGGTTCAAATTTGTTCATGCATATAACCTCTTAAGGTGTATGATGTTCATGGGCTTTGAAATTTCCTCACCATTAAGTTTAGCCAATTGATATGCTCTTAATCCATAGTTTGTTGTGACAATATATGATCCTAACCAATTAGGCTGAAACTTGCCTTTCTTTTTGGGTTCATCATTTTTGTTCTTCTCGTTCTCTTTCAAACTAAGTCACCAATCTCAAATTATTAAGGGAAAATGAATTTGTTGTAGCTTCTCTACAATCTATTCTGATAGGCATGTAAGTTTTCTAGGGAAGCAAAATGCTTACCATCAAGAATTTCTAGTTCTTGTAGCCATGAGGCTCTATAGTATTCATCATCTTTAATGTGATCCAGTGATATTCTTAATGATGGGATCTCAATCTCAATTGAGATGATAGATTTAGTTCCAAAAATAAGGGAGTATAGAGTAGTTCCAATTGGGATGTGATGATTGGTTCTATAAGCCCAGAGGGTAGGAAATAGTTGTAAGTGCCAATTATGGCCAGCATCATTAACAATCTTTTTTAAGATGGATAGAATGGTTTTGTTTGATGCCTTAGCTTTTCTATTGCCTTACAGATTAAATGGAGTGAATTTCTTGTGCTTGATCTTAAATTTTTCACAAAGAAATTTCACATCTTGGTTCACAAAGAATCCACCATTATCAGATATAATACAGGTTGGGATGCCATATCGACAAATGATATGGTAATGAATATTTTTTTCTATTTTTTCCCAAATAACATAAGTGAGAGGAATGGCCTAAATCCAATTGGTAAATTACTTAGTTGTATTCAAAATGTGCTTATGGCCATCTAAAGATGTTGGGTTAATTTTCCCAATGAGATCGAGACCACATGTTGAAAACAATTATGGTGTTGTAATCAGCTGTAATGGTAGGGAAGGTACATGTATTAAGTTGCCATGCTGATGAAAAGGAACACATTTATTTACATAATTACAAGCATCTATCTCCATTTTAGGCCAATAATAGCATGTTCTAAGAAGTTTCTTTTCTAGGACTACAGCATTGGTATGGGCCCCACACATTCATTCACAAACCTCCTTTAGTGCCAACTTAGATTCTCCCAAAGATAAATAATTAAGAATCATTCCATCATAGCCTTTTTTATAAAAATGTGTTTCTAAAGAGGATATAACATGTTAAACAATGAAGGAAAACTTTTTGTTAGTTATTGGAAAGGTTGGCGGGATATACATGACTATGGAAATAACTATAAAAATCTTAGTACCATGGTAGCTCAGGTGAGGGATTAGGATAAGAAATGGTGCATATCCTTTCTAAATTTGATAGAATATATGTCATTTGAAGAAGATTTTCAATCAAAAACTGATACTCCTTAGCATTGTCATGCATTTAAATCATAGAAACAATTGCTTCCATGGCATCGACAGAGATGTTATCAACTCACGGAACTTGTTCAAACTATAGAGATTTGAAATGTGTTTTGAGGTCGTCAACAATTTGTTTGTAAGGAACAAGATTATCATCTCTTGTTTGATACTAATTGATTGTCTGATTTATGATTAACTTCAAATCTTTATAGATCTTTAATCTTTGAATGTCCCATTATATGGCAAGATAGAGCCTTGTAACCAATGCATCATGTTTGACCATATTATTTATACATTGAAATTGTATACGGAATGCATTGGGGATCAAATCCCTTTATGGTGCAATCAATAATATGCCAACTCTAGATCCTTGGGATGTGAAGGATCCATCAAAATAGAGCATCCACTATTCAGGTTCTTGTGATGATTTTTCTATCATCATGATAAAATCATCTAGAAGGTCAAATTTGATAGGTTGAGTGGATGTAATAGGAGATTCTACAAGTTGGTTTGTAAGAACCTACCCTTTCATTGCCTTTTGATTCTAGTACTTAATATCAAACTCACTGAGGATCATAATCCATTTAACCATGCATCCTTGAAGAGCTACTTTAGATAAGAGGAACTTGAGAGGATCTACCTTGGTGATAACAATAGTCTTGTTATTTAGCATATAATGTCACAATTTCTAAGTGGTAAACACCATAGCTAAACATGCCTTCTCAATAGGCATATAATTATGTTCATAGGCTACCAATGTGTGGATTAAATAATAAACCACGTATTCCTTACCATGATCATCATGTTGAACCAAAAGTGCCCCTAGTGTGTGTTCCATAGATGATATATAAAAAGCAGTGGCTTTCCTTGTATTGGAGGTTATAAGACTAGTGGATTGGCCAAGTATGTTTTAAGCTTTGCAAATGCTATCTTAAAATCTTCATCCCACTAAAACATTACCCCTTTCTTTAAGAGATGGGTAAATAGGTGGCACTTATTTGCCAATTGAGAAATGAATGTACGTATAGACTGGACCTTTCCTTCTAAACCTCACAACTATTTAAGATTATTTGGTAGAGGAATTTCCATAATAGCATTGAAATTTGTAGGGTTGACTTCGATCCCTTGTTGTGATACAATGAACCATAGAAAAAATCTTAATGTAACTTCAAAGACACATTTCTTAGGATTCAAGTAGACTTTATATACACAAAGCCTCTCAAACATTCTTTAGAGAATGTCAGGGTGTCCAACTCTTATTATTGATTTTGCTTGTATATCATCAACATAGTCCTCGATAATCTCATGCATCACGTCATGGAAGATGAAATTCATTGCACACTAATATTTTGCTCCATCGTTATTCAAACCAAATGGCATGACTTGGTAACAAAATGTCCCTTATGGAGTGGTGAACATGGTCTTATGTTAATCTTTAGGGGCTATCTTGATCTGATTATAACCAAAAAATCCTTCCATTAAGGATATCATCTTATACCTAGTAGTTGAGTTGATAATCATGTTGATGTTCGATAGAGTAAAGTCCTCTTTAGAGCATGCTTTGTTGATATCACAAAAATCTATACAAATATGTATGCATGGGGTATTTTTACTTACTAGCACTATGTTATAAATCCATTTAGAGTAGTCTAGTGGTCTAATAAAATTGGCTCCTAACAAATTTTCTAACTCTGCCTTAACTAAAAGGGTGATATGTGGATGCATCTTTCTCAATTTTTAATTTATTGGTTTAGCATCAAGGTGAACAATAAGATGATGCATAATTAAATCTAGGTCCAATCCTAGCATGCCAAAGTATGCCCATGCAAAGATTTCTATATAATCCTTAAGAATGGATATAATATGTTCACATTATAATTTAGTAAAGGAATCTCCAAGATAACCAATTTTAGGATCCTCATGGGTTCCCAAAGTCACTTCTCTTGTACTCTCCATAAGGAGTGTGGATCTGTCTTCTAAAATTATAGGCAATGTATAGTCACGATCCTCTATTTCATCTTCTTGTTATTCTTCCCAAAGATCTAGATAATATGAAGAACTAAAATCTGCCTTCTTAGGTAAAGGCCAATTGGCAAAAACCTCTATAAACTCAAGAGCAAGGTGCTCAAATATTTGATGTTATTTAGACGAGATGCTTATAGTATCTATGGAACTTGGGCTAGATAGACTTTCTACATTCCAAGGGGATGAGTAAACTTCACCACCTATGAGCACCTAAAATAAGTTTTCAATAAAATGTTTTTCATATTCTTTAATTTTTCCCTAATCAACAAGTGCCTCAAAGAGGTTTTCACTTGAATATCTCGATGTTTATTCTTTATTATGACCAAGAAAGTTTGCCTACTCTCCAAAGCAGGCAGAAGAATTCAATGAAAAATCAAAATCTTACTTATGATCACCAATGGGGAATGCATCTTGTAGGCCCATGTATTGTACAATTAATTCTTTTATTTGAAACTCATTGAGGTATATGATCAAACTTTGCTGATCCCATTCTATGAGTTCAGGATGGCTAAGGCATATGTTACAGTGAGGGTTTGCTTTAGGATGGGAAACGCCAATGGTAAAGATATAATGTCCTACTTTAGGAGGGGAAGAACCACTAGGATGGGTTTTTGCTTCAGGATGGGAAGCTCTAATATGAGTTATATTCAATATGGCATTTGAATCAAATAAATCTGAATCAGTAAGCTCATCGAAAAGGCTATAATGGGACATTGTGGAGCATTTAGGAGTCTTGTTACTATTCATTTCATAAGAGTCACCAGCAAATGTTATGAGTTCATCCTATGGTGGTTGAAATCCAAGACCATGATTCTAATTGATGACCCTAGCTAATAAGGGTTATAAAATTCCTTGCACCTATGGGCCAAGGCCTTTCCTTGTATAGTCAAGATGATCCATTATCCTATTAAGAATAGGATACTTTAGATTATAAAAGTAATTGGAAAGGCCTTTATAATATAACCAATCCCCCTCAATAAAAGCCTCTTGATCTTTCTTTGTTGAAATTGCATGTAGAGAAACCACTGGAGGTTTTGGTTACTTCTTCTTTGGTTGCCAAATATGATCAGGTATGTTAGGAGTCTAAAAAAATTTAGGCTTACCTAATGTTTTAGGGGATTTTGGTAATTTTTTAATATAGATGACATCCTTTCGATGGTACATGAAAATGCTGACATCTTTAATAATAACCTATTTGGATAGAGCTACAGGAAATGGATCAGCTGAAGTGGAGTCTAGATTACCATGGTCTATATAATTAGATGGAGATGGATGAGACATGATGGATTTTTTATTCATTATAACGAGTTCAAAACCTAGGTAATATTTATAATTATGAAAATTTGCTTCAAGATTATTTGCAATATTGGTATGGTTGTTAATTAACGGAAATAGTAACCTCGATCCCATCACAGGGAAATTTAAGGCATTGGTGAAGAGTAGATGGAACTACCTGTACTTCATAGATCTAAAGATGACCAAGTAGTATGTTATAAGGAAGCTCAATATCCACAATATGGAATAATGTGTGATGAAAAATAGACCCAACCATCATTGGCAACCAAATTGTACCAGATGACTCCCTCTCAGCAATTTTGTAAGCCTTAATTGTAATAGTTTCTCACTGAATGTCTTTATCCATGTAACCCAATCATCTCACGAATTTAAGAGATATGATGTTCAGCCCTAAGCCATTATCTATAAGAACCCACTTCATCTTGTGATCTTTAATTATTATCTCAATTTATAGTGACTTATTGTGGCTTGGGTTAAGGGTGGACATGTCCTTTTGATCAAATGTGATTTGCCAAAATGAAGATAAATGTCCAGCTAGGTTCTAGACCTGATAAAGGTTTATATCATTAGGCACAATAGACTCTTGTAAAATTTTATTGAAAATGGTCTTATGAACATTAGATGTCTGTAAGACTTCTGATATAGAAATTTGTGCAGGGGTTTTATCTATTTGATCCATTAGACTATAAGGCCTTTGAACTATGGATTAAACTAGTTTAGTCTTTATTGAGACAGTATTCAGCTTTAGAACCATTGGCACAATGTTCTCAATGGGTTTATGGAAATAAGTGGGTCAAGGGCCTCGAATGGTAACTCATGGGCATCTAGTTATGACTGCACAACCGAGAAGTGTCAAAGAATTATTATAATTAGAAGAGGGAGGCAAAGGTCCTTGAATGGTGATTCGTGGGTGATTAACTCTATTGCTATAATTTTAGGTTAGTGAGGAGCCTTTATAAGAAAGGTACTATCAATTAGTATTAGTAACCCATGCAAATAGAGTAGCAATAGGATAATGGGAACCTGATATGGTATAACTAGCGGGAGAAGGTGCTGACCCTACAAATATCTTAACAAGGCCCATAGAAAAAAGAGTCTTTTCAATCTGCACTCCTTTGTGAATAATTTATTTAAATTAATTAGCACAAGCTAACCATAGATTATGCACAACTTCATGATGTAAAGATATCATCCAACTATTTATTTGGCAAATTATGTTGAAAGTGACCTACCAATGCTCTCCACCTTTGTAGATATGTAGCAAAACTTTCACCATCGTGTTGCTTTGATTTGCATAAGTCAATAATGGTTAATTCATGTTTTATGTTATATGATAAATGGTTAATTACATTTTTTTATAAGTCATTCCAATCTGAAATTGATCCCTTAGGTAGTTTATGTAGCCAATCAAGAGCTTGTCCTACTAAACTTTGTATAAATAGTCATAGTAAGTACTCGCTACTATAATCAACATCTTGACACAAGGTGAAGAATGCTTGTATGTGTTCATGAAGATCTCCTTTCCCTTTGTATTTTTCAAATGTGGGTGCCTCAAAATGAGGTGGAAAGGGGTTTTAGAGAATAGATAAGTCAAATGGATATGGGCATATCTCATCAAATTTGTATTTTTTGACTCTATTATTCATCTCCAATATTTGGATAATTTCCTTCACAGAATGCCATTCTAGCATGTTTGGTGAATTTGTGGATTGGATAAGATCCTATTGGGGTGGAATGTTCCCCTATTTTTATTTTTGTTGGGGTGGAATGTGCCCTTAATTTTGTTGTTATTGGGGTGGAATGTGTTCATGGTTTTGTTGTTGTTGGGGTGGAATGTGTCATTGGTTCTGTGTGGATCTATAGGGAGCATATACCTTTTGATCCATGATTTGGTTTTTATTTTCTACTTGAGTTGAGAACATAAGCCATTGATTCTTTGATTGTAAAACATTCTCTGAATCTGGTTATTTTGTACTTTATTGATTTTAGAAATTTCTATGTTTATTTACCAATATTTGTGTTGGTTGAAAAGAACTAGCCAAATTGTCTTGAGGGATTTCCTTAATTCAAATTTAATGTTTGGGTTTTTGAGTTTTTAAAGTAACGAGAGGTTCTTGATGATTGAAGAATGTATATTCTATATCAAATGGAACACTTTGTAAAGTCTCCTATGACTTTAATTGTTCATTTAGATTACCTTGATCTACTATGGTAATGTCCTCATCTAATATTTGTTGTGTACTTTCAACCACATTTTCTTGTTATTTTAGAACATTATTGTGAATTGAAGTGGCAACTATGGAGTCAATTAAGTTTTTAACAAGTTGATATGGATATCATTGACTTATTATCTTGATCTTAGCTAGAAGATCCAGATTTGTGGGTTTTGACTCTATTTGTATTTCCTTTCCTTTGTTAGAGGAAGAAGGTATGTTCACTTGTGTAAAATCTTTCTCTTTCCATCATTGTTCTCCTTCTCTGACTATGGTATGCAATTATTCTATAGGAAAATCAGAAGGTAGTCTAGCACCTGATTCTATCGATCTAAGAAGGGCTTTATCTTGATCTTCTTGTGGTTGATATCCATTGTAGTCATCTTCGGATCATAATTTTTTGAGGATATCATAAAAAACAATGAGGTTATCTTGACCATCATAAAATTGTTCACATTCATAACTAAGACCATAAGAGGCCTCACTACGAGTGAACCTTTGAGTCATGTGTAAAAAGATCTGCTCTGTGTGTTTGACTAAATTTGGACCAATGTTTGACAACCAATCAAAGTATGCTTTGACTCTCTCTTAAATAAATAACCAAGGTACCAATAAGACTTAAAAGAGGGTGGTTTGAAACAATGCACAATTTAGAAGATTTGGTTCATGAGTTTACTCAACCTTTGGTAAAGTTGAAATCGTATAGATCAAAAGAGATTAAGGTAACTCAAATACCCAAGGTAAAAACTAGTACACCAAAGCCCATATCTTTGTGATACACCCACACTGTAAAATCTAGCTTCAACTTTGACAAGTTGACCCTAGAAGTTTAGAGGAAATCTTTCTAAATTATGAAAAAGATAAAATGAACTAAGTAACTCAAGATGTAAAAACATATGCAAATCACTAAGTATAAAACTAAGACCAGATAGGTAGCATAGGATTGCCACATGATTCTAGTAGGATAAAATATGTTCTAGGACTCAAAGCATGAGTGATATGCAAGATGAATTGAGTCCACCAAGATGATAATGTGATTTTGAGTCTTAATAAATGACCTTCAATCCTAATAGAAAATTGAACCCAAGTTAAAACGAGCTTAGTGCAGAAATGGTGAACCCACCTTGACACACCAACCCTTAGAACTCAGAAAGGTTCAATTTCAAATGTGCATTATAAATGAAGGATTTTAAAAAATTGGGTAAAAGATCTAGACTCAATTGGGCAGCATGACTATGCCAAAGTGGATGACATGACACAAAGATTTTTGAATATAATTTGAACAAAACTCCTCCCTTGCTCAATAAAATTGAGGAAAATGTGTTTTGGTTTAGTTCATTGAGTTAAAAAGTAGTTTTAGACACAAATCAAGACCAAGTAAGCTAATAATAAAAAATAAGCCTCTTAAGTCTAAACTGACAAGGTATGGAAAAGTGGGGTCTATTGAACTAATAAGGTTTTGATCATTCTAGGGGAGTCAATTTAAAAATGAATTTCACATCAAATGATGCAAAAGACAAGAATGGAAATTAGGTGATCATGGCATTGGCTAGTTTTAAAAAGGTCTAGTCCTTTTTACAACCACTACATCCTATTTTTCACTCAGTGTAGTGCGATGTCCAAATTAAATACATCCCATATGCAAATCCAAAGGATTTAAATGAATCCAATGCTAGGAGGTGAAACATCATGTCAAAGCTTCCCTAAATAACTCATGGGAGGTAATGACATCCCCCTCACAAGCCAAGTTTGCATGAAAATAAAGAAAGCATAAAATAGAAAGACTTTAGGGTCATTTTCAAGATCACCCAAACTTTGGCAAATTTTTCTAGAATGCTTTAGGCGACATTCTTTATAAGACTTGGACTAGGCTATTTAGAATAGTAATGGCACTTTTGATTCCAAGGGTTCCCTAAAGGGGACAAATGGAAGAGCATATATGCAACATTATTCTTTTTTCCAAACATAACCTATGTAAATAACTATTGTAAACAAGAATTGATAATTGTGTTCAATTTTAAGCTGAAATAAAATATTTCATGGTGTTCATTTGACCCCTTGGTCTTAGTTTCAAACTTTGAAAACATTCACCAGAACATCTAAATTCTTTATTAAACACCAAAAAAAAAGTTCCTAATTGATTTTTAAGAATGAAAAGGTGATGTAAACATGTTTTTTGTAAATATCAATCTCGGTCCTGTAGCAAAAATGTTAGCATGTCCTTTAGCTTTGAATCTCTTTTTAGCTTGAAACAATAAACTTTAGAAAAATAGCTCTTAGGTCTATGTTTTAAGAAAAATACAATGATCGACATCGATTATTATAACCAATGATGGTTAATTTGGCTAACCCAAATCTAATCAATGTTGGTTTTACTAACCAATGTTAGTATCACTTGTCGACATTGATTACTATGTAAAACCATGCCAAAGAAAAATGGTAAAATAAAATTATAAAATCAATTTGCACGCATTTTAAGGGTCCAAATGGATATTTTAGAGTTAAAAGTGATCTTATTTAGGTGTGAGATGCGTCTTGTCCCACCGGACGTGATAAGATGTAGAGAGGATTACAAAGCAAGTTAGTCAAGCATTAGTCCATAAATAATGAAACATGCATAAATAAATAACTATCCAATCTTATCTATTTCTATGGGAATTACAAAGGATAACAAGAAATAAATTAAAGAAAGAAACACCATATTACCTTCCCAAATGGATTCACCATACCCATGTGGATCAAAAACATGTTCTCCATTGATCAAGCATTCTTGTATTTGTCAAAAATGGTGGTAATCTTCTCTAATTCCTCAAGAACACTCCATAAAACCTAGGCTCATGATTCCAAATTACGAAACTAGCCTATCAATAAAGCTTGCAAGAAAAATCTATGATTAAATGCAAAGCCTTGTGGAAATAATTTAACACTATAGATTTGAAGTATTCAAGATTTTTAAAGATATTTAAGCATAATAACTTTTTACCAAAATATCTTAAAATTACATCCATGGCCTCTCTATTTAGAGATTTTTGAGATTGGTCAGGATCAACCATGACCGTCCATCTCAAAATTGATATGTGTGGCCATGGATAATCCTAATATTTGGAATTAAATCCATAATTATCTTCATCATGACCTTGGAATAATGGGATTTAAGAGGCATGTGAGGCATTAAATAGGCATGTGTGACCCATCCCTAGTATTTTTGGCATTTATGGCCTAGGGATGTCTTCCCAAGAAATGATGTCACGTGATGATGCAGTTAATAGTATTTAATTTTAAAAAAATATATTCAACAACTCTTATGGAAAATCCACTTAATATCTTGATTTGGATTAATTAGACTTAAATAAGGTTAATCAACATTTGTGTAATTATTTGAAAATTGGCCCTCAATTAATCAAAATGGTCAGAAAGTCATATTACTGGATCGTAATTTGACTAGAGAGGAACTAGAAGATGATGTTAGATTCATTGGAGGTGTATTCTCATTTAGGATGTTTTCAACACCAAATAACAAAGGTACATGATGTGTACTAATGAATTAGAATAAAAGAATGATCTAGAGCACTAAATGGTGAAATTGTCATTTTGACTTGAAATGATCTGATCAAATTTAGATTGCCCATAAAATGCATTACCCTATTTATGGATACTTTGACCTAAACTAGCACTTATAAGTAAAACTTTCAAACTATTTAGGACATTTTATATTTTGACCTAAAATGTTATTTTAAGTGCAATTTGAGTAAGATTGACAATTTAAACACAAATGGTGTTAGGAATTGGATGTCTACAATAATAACTAGCTCTTAAAATTTTATAAGATATTATTTTTGTATTATAATACCCACCAAAAATCCCTTCATAATAGGTCTTAAGAATTTTTTGAGTTTGATTATGAGTAAGGTATCTTAGTAAAATACCATCACGATTACGATAAAATAAGAAATTTTCTAGTAAACAAAAAATTAACACTTTTAAATGTAAAGAACATCTTTTTTTCTTATTTATATTATTAGGACAAGATTAATTTTGAAAATAATAAACCAAATCATGATACCAGCCATCTTCAGTTAACAAATAGTTCCAATCATTTATTTCATGTCTAAGCTTAAAACTTTCAGCAAATTCAGCAACATTCATAGTTTTAAAGTGGGATTTTGCATTTAATTTTTTTATCAATTGAGAGAACTAGAACATTAATATCTAAGGTAATATTTTCAACTAAGTGTTTAGCTAATTCATTTCTTTTAATAGTTTTTGAAGTTTCAAATTCAAGGTCAAATTTTTGAATACACAAATCCACTTAGCAAGTCTTCCTTGAATAGATGGTTGTTTTAAAAGATATGATAAAATAGGTTCATTATATTTCACAATAACTTTTTTTTCCATTAACAAATATCTAAATTTAATTAATGAATAAACAAGAGATAAAAAAATCAATCAGAGGGTACCTAATTTCTACATCTTTTAGGACTTGACTCATATAACCTATATGTTTTTCTTCATTGTTTTCAAATTCTTGAGTAATCATAGCTCCTATAGCCTTTTTTGTAGCATTAACACATATAATAAAAGATTTATTCAAATCAATCTTGGCAAGGATAGGTGGACTTGCAATATAATTCTTAACAAAATCTAAATCTAAATCAACATTTTCATTTCAAATTTAAATCTTATCTTTCTTTAATAATAACTATAATGGGTTATATTTATTAGTGAAATCAAAAATAAATTTCTTAAAAAAAAATTATTTTACTAGATAAATATATTAAACTCGATTGATCTTTAGGAGGAGGTAATTCCTTTAAAATACCTTCTCTAGAAATTATATGTCCTAACAATTTTCCTTTCATTACACCAAAAATAGACATTTTAGGATTTAGAGAAATGTCAATTTTTTTTACATCTTGTGAAAACTTAAAGAAGATGATCTAAATATTTCTTTCCTTTTTTAGAATGAATAATGAAATCATCTAAGTAAACTTGAATGACTATGCCTATCAAATCATCAAAAACAACATGCATAGTCCTTTGAAAAGTGGCTCCCACATTCCCTAAACCAAAAGTCATCCGATTATAAGAAAAAATGCCTCTACGCATGGTGAAATTAGTTTTGTGCATATCATTAATATTTACTAATCTGAAAAACCATCTAATAAAGACATCATTTTAGACCCTACAACTTGTAAAATATGATCTATGATAGGTAAAGGAAAATTATCTTTTACACTTGCTTTATTTAAATCTCTAAAATAAACACAAAGTCTAATATCACTATTATTATTTCTTATGGGTACTAAATTAGCCATCCATTCTGAATATGTTCTAGAAAAAATGACACTAGCATCATTCATTTTATCTAACTATTTGTTAATGGTATCTTATAACAAAGGGCTAATTCTTCATAGTTTCTGCCTCACAAGTTTGATACCTAGCTTAATTGGAATGTCATGTCTAATAATATATGTATCATAACCTCTAAGATCAATGTAAGACCATGCAAATATATCAATAAACTCTTTAAAAAATTTAATGAATTTAACTTTTTCTTTTTGAGTTACTTGGATCCCTAAATAAACATACTTAGGATCATCTTCAGTTCCTAAATTTATGGGAGTGGTTTCACCAATGATCCTTTTTTATGGCTCTTCAACATTAGTGATTTTTGGCTGCTCATTAGGTGAAAAAAATGATTCTAAACATACTAAACTAGTAGGTAATTTGTTAAAATTTAGTTGTAAATAATATATACAATTAAGAACATAATCATCACGATCAAAGTAACTCCATTTGAGAAATGAATCTATATGCTCATCATAGCTAAAAATTGGCTAATTATTATTTAAATCAAGAATCTTAGGATGGAAAATTTTAATTAATAAAAAATCAATAGTGAGTTCAACTTCACTTAGAGTAGGATTATAAGCATACACTGCAAGTTTATCTTCTCTTACATTAAATACTCTAAGAAAATGAGTGATATTTAAGGCTTAAAAATTTTCAATCAATGCCCAAATTTTTTGAGTGTAATGATGCAAATGGGTTTGATCAGTTTTATAGATTTTTTGAATCTATCTTACTATTAACTTTGAGTCTCTAAAAACTTCCAAATTTTTAACATTCAATTCTATAGATTTCTTTAATCCCAAATACAATGCTTCAAATTTTTTTTATCTTATTAGTATTCTCCAAAGACAATTTTTAAACATAATGAAATATCTTACCAATGGGAGATATGAGATAAATACTAACACCACTACCTTGTTGAGAACAAGATCTATCAAAGTAAAGAGACCATAAAAGGTTTATTTTAACTACTTCTTCACGTTGATTTTTTTATTCATCAACATTCAAAAATTGATAAGTCCCAATACTTATTTATATGTATGACATATTACAAGAAGAATAAAATTTAATTAGACAACAAGAAAAATCCTCTCTTTTAATAAAACCAATCTGATTATTCATTGGAACCCAAGTTAGATCTTTCCCAATAAATGCCCTAGTTTATTTTGACTAATATCTTCCTAATAGCATCGTATAATTACTAGGAATATCTAAGACTTGAATATTGGTCATACATATAATATTCTCATCTTGTGCAATCTTGATAACTATGTTACATAACTTACCACAACTTTTAATTTGTCTAGCATCATAACCACTAAGTTTTCTGTTATTTTCTTCATAAGAAATACCTAATTGATCAACAATACATTTAGGCATGATAGTCTTTGAGGCATGAGTATCCAAAATATAATTATGAATTATTTTATTACCAATCTTAATTGTGACATAGAAAGAAGGTATATAATTATCAGGGGGTCAAACTATTGAGAATAGATATGTCCAAAATTACTTTCCTCTTGTAGACTTACATCAGCGCTTGGATTTTTAACTACCCCATTAATCTTAACTAATTCGCCAAGAAGACTAGCAGCCTCCAACAAAGAAAATCTAGATTTGACGGTTAACAAATAATCAATTATGTTGTAGTTCTTATCATCTATTTGTCTAAAATTCTTAGATTTATAATGTTGATACTGTGTGTTATTATATCCAGTTGTGAAAGGAATATTTTAATCATTTTTATCATTATCATTATGTGTTGATTTACCTTTATCATCAAAATGAGATTTAATATTTAATGATTTATTATTGTGAGGAACTTCATAATCCTTATTTCTAGTATTTATAACATATATATTTTATTTTTTTGAAGAATTATCAAGAGAATTTATATAATATGTTGAATCTTCAGTTATTTTATCTTTTTCAAGTAAAATATATTTTTTAAACTTAATAACAAATTGAGATGTTTTTGGATTATGATCAAGCTCACAAACATCATAATAATAGGTAGTATTATTATCTTTTAAATTTTTATGTGAAGAAGAGGGCTTATCGTTAAGTTGTCTCTTAACAATGGCCAGCTCATTTTCTAAACTTTATACTGCTTTTAATATTTTAGCATTATTTAAAATCAAACATGTGGTAGATCTATCTTTAAACCTCTGCATTTCATCTTATTTTCATAATCAATACAAAATTTAATGGTTTATTCATATTAAACTATATCTTTATCCTCTAATGTCATTTTGTATTTTAAGGGTAAAACATTACAAAAAAAAACAATCTAGACAATTTTTTAGAAGGTCTAAGATCACTTAGAATTTTAAGGCATAACTTGGTGAATCTAGAGTCAAAATGATACATGGTTTCCCCTGAATCAAATCAAATATTTGAAATATCATTAACTAAATCAAAATATTTTTTATCTCTAACAAAATATAATTCTAACCATTGATGTACATCACTCTAATTTTCTATCATTTTTGCAAAAAAACTAACAAATGCTTAATTATCTCTTTGCTTTAATGTTTGTGCAAAAGACCTTAAACAAATCTTCTCATTAGTTTTTCCAAGACTGGCACAAACTAATCTAAAATATTCTAAGTGTTCCTCCCAAGGTTATCCACCATTGACAAAAAAAAATTGTATATATAATCCTTTAAAAGAAGGCAACTTACCTGGATGATTTTTGACATTGATTGGATTTGCATAAATCCAAGGTGTTATAGCTATTTGAAGTTCATTCTAAACTTCTTCTTCATCTTCACCTTCTATGAGTTTTTATACTTCTCTAATATTCTACAATCCATGAAGGAGATCTTCTAATCTCTGTTCTGGTATTAATATTCTTCCTCTAGTTGATTTCCCTCCAATTAAATCCTTGATGGTGGATTTTTGGCAAGCTAATTTATCATTAGAACTTTTAGTAGATTCTATCTGAGAGGGATGATTATTTTGTACCTAAATTTTTTGAATTAAATGTTGATTAGACAAAGAAGTTACAATAGGCTTAGTAAAATCATCAAAAGGAAAAGATCCAGAATGATAACAAATTCTAGGATTAGGATTAGCAGCTAACACTTTTACTCTATTTTATTTGATTCTCCTATTTAAATAAATTATATCTTGTTGAGTTTCACATGTCAAATTATAATACCAATCGATGTCAAACTCAATAGTTTCTAATTATTCATTAATAACTTCAATAACTTGAGTAATATTCTCAGAATGACTATACCATAAAAATGCATCAAATTAAAAGTAATATCAACCTGATCTTTTTTTACATTAACAGTAGGTTAACTAATATGATTTTTTTCACCTCTGAGAACCATTAATAAGATATTAAAAATTTAAACTTTCCCCAGTGAAGTCACCAAATTTGTTGATGATAGAAAATGTTTCGTCAACAGATCAACCCTTTCGCCTATCATGAAGGTCAAGTTGGAATTGTACTAATTAATCATATGGGTTTTAAAGGTTCAACTAAGATCTCAAAGACACGATAGATTTTTTTAGTATAAATTTTATAAAAATAATCAATAATTTATTTAACTTATTATATTATCATAATTAGAAATCTATTATTGTAATAAGAATCAGTTAGAATAACAAATTTTGATCTATTCTATCTGACAGAGAAAACCTATTAATTAGACAATCTCTTGAAATATATATATATATATATATATATATATATATATATTCAAATGAACTCACAATTTTTTTATTTTGAAATGGTTTATAGACTAACTAAAAAGAGATAAGGATCTCAAGGAAAGAAAAACAAACAAACAAACAAACAAAAGAAAAGAAGACAAATAGAAAAGGAACTAAACTAATAAATGTCTAAGAAAAGGAGAACCAAAAATAAAAAGAAACTAAAACAAAATACAAACTAAGACAAAGCCTTTAAGATCTAAACTATACTAAATGAAAACAACTCTAGAATTACTAAAAATAAAATAGTAAACTAAAGGAAAAATCTTGAATTAGATAAAATAGAAACTAAAACAGGGAACTAAAATACTAAAAGTTAAATAAGCTAAATATAATTAAAACTAATATAACTAAAATAAAAAGTAAACTATAAATATGACAAGGAAAAAGATAGATATAAAACTAATAACAAAGTAAAACTAGAATAGATTTAAACTAAGAACCAAACTAAACAACTACTACTAGTCTATGAAGTAATAAACGTTCTTAAGAAAACCACTTAAACTATTTAAAATAAGATAATAAATTAGAACGTATATAGTAAGAGAAATAAATCTAAAAGAAAACTAAAATTTTATTATTTAATAAATAGAGTTAATTATTTATAAAAGAGTTGTGAGTCTCAAAATGAGAGTTGCCTTAGCATAAAGGACAAAATTTTAATGAGACATCCAACAATATTTTGTTACAAAACTTGAAAGAACAACTCAACAATTGAATAGATCAATGAAGTATCATGGAAAGGAGAAATTATCATCATTTCTAGGTTGAATACTTGAATTTTACACATTGGACTATAAGTGACATTCATCAGAAAATATTAGACTTAGTAAACTTTAGATAATCAGTAACAAATGACAAATATAATTGGATATACCTATGTTGCATAAGTGATTACTCAACCATTAGATAAAGTATCATTGGGTCTATCTATAAAAACTATACTATCTCAAATAAATTGCATGGAAATAAGAAATAAATCATTAATCTTAGAAAATTCTTCAGTCTTTAATACCTGTTGAGCTTTTATCTTTAAATGAATGCTTGATCTCCTTTAATATCCTCAACTTCAATTATGAAATAAGTTATAACTAACTTTAGTTAGTTATTAGTTAAAGTTAACTAATTGACTTTTTAAAAGTCAATTAACTAACTAAATAGTGTGAGGATAAATTACTTGAGACTTTAAAGTCTTAATTTGATCAATATATTTAGTAAAATAGACCAAGAACTAACCTTAATGATTGGGGACCCAAATTAATTAAAAATATAATAGGATACATAATAATCATAAAATAATAAATTAAAAATTGATAAATCCCACTTATTTTTAAACCATAACACATTTAAAATAAACTTAAGCATATATAACCATACCAAAATCCATAACTCCTTATTATATGAAATTTCTCAAAAATTATCAAAATGGAATTATCATAGTAAAATATCCACTATATGAAAAAGTTAAATACTTAAACAAAAAAATTATCCTTTGGATGAGTAGTAATCATCTATGTCAGATAAAACTTTAATTATTAGTTTGTCTTGCTCATTAAGACAAACATTATATTCTATTTTAGTAGTAGGGATAGGTAGTAGTATGGTACCTGTATTAAATGTGTAATGATCAACCTCCAACTTAACCCTCTTAATCACCCTGAGTTCACTAGATGCTTCAAGTTCAGCTCTTTTCATTACAAAACTCATTTTAACAGCCTAGTCTAGAATATTTCATTTTTTTAATATATACTTGGATTCCAAAATTTAACCTCTCAATCCTAAAAATAGGATCACTATGTGCTCTTGACTGACTTAATTTTCTACATTTTCCATCAAGGTTTGCATTAGATGGGGTAGGTGTGTCTCAAAACAGTGACCACTTTCCTAAGGTCTTTAGAATAGACTAATTCTTTATTGAGCTAGTTTTTAGGTTGATTATTAGGAACTTTATTAGATAGAAGTGGTTGATCAAGTGGTTATCCTCTAAAAATAAGGGGTTATAATTACAAATAAGGATCATGCTCAGGATGGTACTCAAGGGAATAAGAAGAACTACCTTGGGATTGAGAATAGGGTCCAAATCTCTGATCTTAAAAACCCCTATGACCTCTATGGCCTCTATAACCATCATAGCCTCTTTGGATAGGAAAAGTGTTCAAAACATTCCAAAAATTGGGGTCAAATGTGTCAATATGTGTAGGCACCCTTGTGCCCCTAGGAAATCTAGACCAAAAACATATAACGTAAAAACTATCCCTATTATAACTTCTACAATGACTTGACTTACCACCTCTATTTAAAATTTGTCCCCACCCTTTTTATAAGTCTATAGGGCCATCAAAATGCATATTACAACTACAAATGTCAAATATTTTAAATCATATATGCATATTTTATTCATTTATTCCCCATGCTTTTCAAAACCACTAAAACATAAATAAAATCATCAACTAATCATTACAATTTTATAATTAAATATACACCTACAATATCATCAATTAATAGGATCCCCAACATAATTTTAGGATTTATGACAAATTCATCACTATGGCAGTAAGTATACATTTGAATACTTTATGAGGGGTGTAGAAAATAGGCATAATAGGATAGCTTGCTCAAATGGATAAATTTAGCAATTCAACTTCCATGGGGATTATTAGCACAAAGAGACACAAATGTAATTAAGGAATAACTAAACTTGTTCAACACACTTGAGAAGGGTTTCCACATGGAATGAAAAAGTGTTCTATATCACATAAAAGCTACTGAAGATAGATATAAAAGTGATTGCAATCTTCATTCTAAAGAATTTTTAACATGGGGTGGATGGAAAACTATAGTCTTGGGTCTTTAATGAAACAGATGTAAATGCATGTTATATAAGCAAGATATTATGTATTTATAGGCAAATAAGATTTATGATATATAAAGGGTGTTTTATATGCAAGGTAGGACAAGGTAGGAGAGTTAGATAATTTTAAGAAAGGGTGTGGTGTGCTAGTGGTTTTCGAACAACATGGTATCTTGCAGTATTCATGACATTATTCTTTACAAAGATGTAGAAAAAATTTAAAATCAAACTATTGGGAAATACCAAGAGTAATTTGTAGTTTTTTGTGCTATTGAAATGTAAATACTCAAATGATTATGAAACCTTAGAAACATACACTAAAAATAGAATCTCACATATTCTTTCCCATTAATTTAAGAATTTTAGGAATATTAGTGTATTATTCCTAATTTAGTTAAATGGTCTAAGTAGTAAAATAAATAAACTAGTATCCAATAATTAAGCTACTGATTTGTATAAATTATTTTGAAATTTTTACCTTTCTAAAAATAGTAATAGAGGGAAAAAATAAGACAGCGAAAAATTGATTGTTACAGCTAAGACAAGGTTTGAGATTCACTATGCAAGATTGGGACACTATCTCAAACTACTATCTAACCTTTGTTTTATGATTGGATAGGAACACCAAGATTGGATATGATTGGCATTGACACTGTAGTCCACCTTTATTACTATTTTCTAGGAGATTTGAACTTTCAAGGTTTTTTTTCTTATGCCTGTGTTACCCTATCTATGAAATTTTGGTATCTAAAAGTCTATAGACCTCCCTATGAAGTAGATTTTATCTTAAAACCCTATACCCCATTATGATTTTATCAATTTCAAGAAATATGGGGGGTTAGTGTGTGTATTATTCATTGAACTTGTATCCACACCCCTTGTGTGGTCACACTGCCTACATACCAATACTCTGAAGAGGGATCAAGCTATATGTAGTTTTCCCACTTGATGTGTTTTGTGAAATAGAGTGTATAAATATGAAAATTAATAAACTAGATGTGCTTGACGTGGCTAGGGATTTTTGTAAGTATTTTAATAAGATTTTAAGTGTATTAGATGGTTATATGTAGAGAATAGGGAAGATTGCCTTAGTAGTCTTGCATGTATTCTTGCTTGTTTAGTGATAATTGTTAACCCTTTAAAAATAATATTTGAATAGGATTTTAAAGGGATATATTGGTCATGTGTTGAATGTGCTTACATTATGGCAATAAAGATAAGGATGGGGAACTAGAAGGAATTGACCACTAGATCAAAAATTTCATTTGGATAGGAGCACTGAAAGCGAATTGGAGTGGCATCGATGTTATAGCCCAAGTGTGGCACTATTTTTTTGAGCTAATTAGAACTAGGGAGATTTATTTTTCCTAAAAATAATAATTTGGTTGAGCTAAGATGAAATATCAAAGGCTATGGATGAGTGAAAATTAGTTAAAATATGCCTATAAGGGTCATGAAAGAGAGAAAGAGGGGCATATTGTTTGGGTGTCACAAGCCACACTCAAGTTACTAATTTTTGCATTTTATATGACTACATTTAACCCCTCCCCTTTATTCTAGTGATGCAACAAAATTAAATACTGGGATAAATAAAAAATAGAAAGCGTACCTAAACATACCTGTAAGGGTGAAGCCCATGAATTTTGTGTGATGTTGGATGTGCATAGAGAGAACATGTTATGAAGTGTAAATATGCAATATAAAACAAATATTAGATTATTTCTTACAAGAAATACTATATCTAAAATAAGAACTTACAAACCTAGGTAAGAGAGAGAGGAAGAGAAAGGAAGGAAAACACTTTACTAAGTATTCAAACCAATACAAAACCTATTATGATGCTGAGTGATTGTAGATATGCTAGATATGCTAGGTATGATGTATAAAGAGTGATATTATAAACAAAACTAAGTGCTCAATTCCCCAAGAGTAGCTCAATAATGCAAAGGTTAGCCCTTTGGCTCTATTGTCACCCACAAAGTGAAGTTATGTGATTATGCATGTGCTAATCAATGTTTGGACTCTATTTCCAATCCCTTTGAGTAAGTGGCTCAAGAATATAAAATCTATCTAGTCCTTTGTCTCCATCATTGTCCCATGAAGTGAAACTATAAAATAATGCTGGTATGAAATGGGTATTGAATGAGATGTATCCTAAATCCCATGAATGCTTTGTAACCTAATATTTTTTGCATATATAGTTGAATGTATTATGGAAACTAGGCCACTCTTGGCCACTCTAAAATATGGAGATTGGGCTTGTATGAAATCCACTCCAAAACTAGTGCACTACACTTATATGAAATCCACTCTAAAGTGTTGACTTTAGGCTTCTATGAAAACCACTTAGAAATAATACTAACCACATGTAGATGAAATAAGGCATGCAACTATTGAGAAAGCATGGGTAATACTAAACATCATGAAAAGAAAAATAAACAAATGTGTCATGCACATTGACCCCAATCACTGGTGTCTAGAACATGGATTTTGATCTGGAAGTTATACCAACTATTATATCTAAATCTAGAAGTGAGAATCATCATGCCGCATATAATTCCCCCATATTTGGATTCTCTAAGCAAAATTATAATAAAAAATACTAATTCTAAAGTAGTCTGACTATGTAAAATTGTAATTAAACATACTTTTCTATGTGCATTTATAAATTTTGATTTTTTTATGGATAGTAATAGTATCAGTACTATATTCCAATCTTGATGTTGTTGTCCTAGGCCAAATCTAGTAACTATTCTGACATTTTCACTATTTGCCTAGTCTATTATGACTAGTTTGATGTTTGGTTACTATTGTGCATGTGTTCAATGATGTATTTCTGATTTTTAGGAGCTTTAATATCTATGATAAAACCCCTATTTATTTCCCCCTTTTCTAAGGGTAGGAATGAAGACCCTACAATGATATCCCTTAGAAGAAAGATCCCTACAAGTGTGTTATGTTGTAAAGATACATGATATAGCATAGATAATTGACAAGATATCTAAAGATATAGCATATTTTGTAATAAGAGATTGTTAGATCAATAAGGGTATGCTTAGATAGATATAACAATGTAATAGCATGTGCAATGTACTGAAGTGGAATTGGAAGTTTGGTTAATTTTTAGTTATTAGTTGTCAAGGAGGGATGGAGCATGATGTCCATCATGACATCTAAGAAAGAAAGTGTAGTCATATAAAATGCAAAATTTGGTTATATGAAAATGGATAATCACACCCAATCCATAGGTCATCCTACTTTCTTGCACAATCTTTTAAATCTTTTCTTTCATTGATTCCCAGTCAGCCGCAACCTTTCAATATTAACCCTTACAAACCTAGGTAGCTCTCTTAGGCCTGGATCTATCCCCCTAGATTTCATTGCCTTTAGACAATAGCACCTAAGTTGGGTAGGAGAACAGAAACCCATGGTGTTTAATTTTTAGTGCTTTTTTCCAAGTGTACTTTTTGTTCTAATGATCACATTTGCCTAAATACTTATCCTAATTCATGTCACCCTAATGCAAATTAACTTAACCCACAATAATTAAAGCCTCTACAAAAGGCCATTTTAAGGTCCATTTAAAAGGATTGTCACTCATTTACAAGAGAAAATAAAGAATATAAGCAAGACTACTCAAGCACTCTTCCCTATTCTCTGCATATAACCATCCAACATTATTTCAAGCTTATTTAAACCTTTACACCATTCCCTAATCATTCCAAATACATCTAGTTTCACATTTACTTGCATTTTCATCACACGATTTCACTAAGCACTTCATTTAGAGAAATACATATAGCTTGATCCCTCCTCAGAGTATTAACATGTAGGTAGTGTGCCCACACATAGAGTGCGGAATGCATCCAATGTATCCTTTGCATACTAACCCCTTTTCCCTATTTACCAAAGTTCTATTTAATTATGTATAAGACACAAACACATGAATAATCAACACTACATGAATTTATATGGATATTAAGGATCTAAAATTTGGTATACATGCTCACACAGATGCTATGAACAAAACCCAAAAAAATCATATCTCTGTGAACAATTTGGACAATAGCGACAAGACCAGGACTACAACATCCAATAGTAGGGTGTCCTTTTTTTATGGTCCTATCCAATCAAGAAACAAACTCCAAATCTTAGTTTATGACAATATCCTAATCTTGTTCCTCTAGTATAAAACTTTGTATTAGTTGTAATAGCTTGGAATAAGCTAAGTCATATTTTCTCTCACTCATTACTATTTTTAAAAAAGGCAAAAAATACTTGTTTAAATAAATTAGTGGCTTAATTATTGCATATTATTTACTAGTTTTATCTACTCGGACCTATTTATTATTTAGGAATTAAACATCTAATTTTTAAAAAATAATAAATCATTTGGTGAATCTGACATACTTCAAATTTTGCATAAAAAACCTAAAAACCCTAGGGTAAATTCTTAGCTAATTTTTCCCATAAATTTATGAATTTTTTTCTTGAATATTAAAATCATTAATTCCTCTCAAATTTTAAATTTTGTAGTAAATTTTCAAAAAAAATTATTTCAAACCGTAGTTGCATCAACTAGCTCCCAATAATTTTCTATTAATTTTCTATTAATTTTCTGAATTTTTAGTTACATATTAAAATTAGAAAATCACTTCAAATTTTAAAACATCATAGTAATTTTTAAAAAAAATAGTTTTCTCAAATCCCTAATTACATCTACTAAGTCCCATTAAATCACTAAGTTTCTCATAAACTTCTAAGTTTTAACTTGCATACTTAGCTCAGAAAATCAATTTCAAATTTAAAAAATTCATAGTATTTTACAAAAATATTTAAAAAAAACCCTAGTTGCATATACTAGATCCTATTTTTCTCCTTAAGGTATCACCTTACATGTTTGTGAACTTCATATCCTTTTCATGTAATTTCTAGTTAACTATTTTTAGAATATTACATTTCTTATATTTAGTATTTTCCTTTTCTATCACTTGGCCTATAACATATTATTGAAAAAAATTCAAACACTTCTCAAATTGTTTTCTACTTTAAAATTAGTTGAATACATTGGTTTTGATGAAATTGATAAGAGAGAGCTTCAAGAAATCTTAACCAACCACCTTGACATGCAAGATGACTTGCTTAAAATATTAAAAGAGGAACAACAAAGAATAAACAATAGTCAATATTTTCAAACCATAGAGCAACCAGCTGAAAATGACATTACAGGGGTAATTATGTCTAAATAACCACTATTGCATCCCAACCTACCTCTACACCACCAGTTACATCTAGTACATCGCTATCTCTTGATGTGGTAGCCCTTGTGTAAGAGATAAGATCTCTTTAATTTAAGGTGCTACATCTTGAGCAAGGTTCCACTAGACCTATGCAGGCTTTGGATTCACTTGCTCTTTTGCATACACCATTGACATGTCACATTGCTTCCACACCCTTGCCACAAGGTTTTATTCAACCTAAGATTACTATTTATGATGGCAAGGGTGATCCAAAGACACATTTGAGAGTTTTTCATGTAGCATGATTGGATTATGTACCAAATGATTGGGTACTTATCAAGTTATTTCCACGGAGTCTTAAATATTATGCTTTACAATGATAATATAGTTTACTGAATCAGTCAATCAATGTGTTCAATCCTTTAGTTTACATGTTCCTATCACATTTAAGTATCAACATTGGTGATAAGGTCTCTTATGTACAAATTACATAATAGAAATAGAAATCAAATGAGCATCTCAAAAACTATGTGCTTTGATATAAGACCATCTTGGCTAAGATGACTATCCCCATGGTAGATCAGGACTTATAGGAACTCTTCAAATAGAGCATTCTACTAGCATTACATGAATCTATTATGTTCAAAATATTCTCTTCCTTCATTAAATTTTATCATACACTAAAGGAAAGAGAAGTATAACTTATTTCAATGGTTAAACTCAATTATACAAACATCCCAAACATAACAAACATGAGTAATGTCAAATCCCCATACAAGGTCAAAATCAATGATAACAAGAATCAGAATCAACCAATAGACAATATATTGTTAGAGACCCCTAATGGGTGGTTTTATTAGCACTTCTTCAGTGTGTATTTACCAATCTACCAATTTTTCCATCTAGAGTTTTATATTAGTTATTAAAATGTAACATCATCATTATCTCTCATATTTAATAAGCTAACCCAATAAAGCCTCTTCCATGGGGATATGATCAGTAGGAATTTTATGATTTTCACAGGGAACCAAGCCACACTATAGAAGATGCATCAGTTTGAGACATAAGATACAAGACTTGATAGATGACAACCTACTTGATCTTATCACTTCAATTGAGCCTCCATAGGATAATCCAACACAAGATAAATCTTTAAAAATATTCTTAAATCCATTCCCATAGCATTCTAATCAAGAGAAAGGGAACACATCAGGGATTCACCACACATACCATGCACATCATCCACCAGTTACATACTAAGCACCTTCAGTTCAATCACATCCTTTGAATGGTATGATAGGTGTGTGAGTCTAGGGTTCCAACTAGACCTTAAATATCCTTCTTAGATCAATATATTTTTGAGGATAATTTAGATTATAATGTACTCTTTATCAAATCACATATTCATAATCAACCATTCATAGTGTTCTCATCGATAATGGTTCTAGTGTCAACATGTGCACCATTATATTATTGCATCATTTGGGCTATTTAAAGTAGTATATCACAATAATAGAAATAGTTATCAATAGATTTAGTGGTTAAATATGGAGTTCATTAGGTGATATTGTACTTCTTATATAGATTGGGCCAACACATGTGACCACATATTTCACCATAGTTCCCAGTGTAGAAGTTTTTGATATGTTACTTGATCACTCATAGATTCAAAAAATTCAAGTAGTACCATCTAAAGATCACCTATGAATGAAATTACTTCATGTTAATTAGGTTATTATATTTGGTGGAGTTTTATATGAGTTACTACTCCCCACTTCATATCCATCTCTTTTGCAGTCACCAATTCTAGATTCTTCACTAGTTACAGTTCTTCCTCTGGTATAAATTAAAACATAGTTGAGGCCTCCATCACTAGTATAGAGGGTTCATACACCTCCACCACTTCAATATTCTAAATAGATTCTATGTGGAGTATTCATACCTATAGTAGTGTCATTGAGATCTCATGCATCTACACATGGATCACATATTCAAAGAGCTTATACTACTTCTAGATGGGTCCTTAAGAACCTTGCAGTTGCATCTACCTCTCATAGTTATAAAGAGACCCCATAGTCAATTTTTATTTCATACATTTTAGAATGTTTATAATTCACATAGATTTCAAAACCACAATCTCAACCTTTTCATGATCACACACAATTTCAATATAGGATACCATGATAGGGACTCTCATCCAAGACTCATCAGTTGGTATCATTTATTTTGATTCTTTCCTATACATAGCTTATGTCAAAAATACAAAAACATTAATATATATACAAAAACACAAAAACATTTTGATTGTATACATCATCTATACTTTACATTACTACTATTATGTTAGGACTTACATTTGTTGTTTCATGTTATTGTTTATCAGTTTATCTATATTACCATGCTTCACTTGATCTCCTTTGAGTGTGTGCAGTGACATTTAGATCCTTGATTATTTCACTCTACCCATTTAGCAGGCATCCTACATCTACATTCAAGACATACATAGATATACATACCCATTGAGGGCATCTTCTACATGACTACACCATCTAGGTTATGTCACTCCTACACTACACACTCCCAGTTGTCATGATGTTGTATGTTACATACTAGATTACACATATTATTATATTGGCATTTCACTAATATCTATCATTTGTGTATCTCCTTAACATATACCTAGTCTTATACTAGACATGTCTTGCATACTTTCACTCTTGCTCTGATTAGTTAGATGCAATTCTATCTTTCTAATTATTACATGCTTTCTCTTTTTTCTTAGTATAACTTTTTGGATTGAATTTCCAATTACTACTTATCTCTTGTATGTGTCTTAGGACTTTTTATAATGTCCTTTGCTTTTATTCATGTTTGTGTCCATTTGAACATTTGGCAATGTCCCTTGCTTGTACTCTTCTATGTGTCAGTGGCCCTCATGCCCATCTTACTTGTTTTATGGTATGTGTATGCGACATTTGAACATGCCTTGTATGTTTGATTTTTAGTATGAGTGAATTGTGGCCATGTTTTTTGATTTTTTGGTCCCTTGGCCACCCTTGTATGCTTATTGCTTCTTACTTTATATGATTGTTTCTTGATTGTTTGTCTTTATTTGCAAATGCCATTATCCATATCATGCATTTTGTTTATTTCTTGGATGCCATGATGGACATCATGCTCCATCCCTCCTTGATAACAACTAACAATTAACCCTTTCAATTCTAGCTCAATACATTACACATGATTTTACATTTTTATATCTATCTAGGCATGCCCCTATTGATCTAACAATCTCTCAATACAAATATTGTTATATCACAAGATATCTTACTGAGTATCATTCCTATATCATGTATATTTCTAGCTTAACACACTTATAGGGATATCTCTTCTGAGGGTAGTCATTGCAGGGTCTTCATTCCTCCCCTTAAAAGAGAGGGAAACAAATAGGGTTTTTGTCATAGAGATTAAATCTCCTAGTGGTCCAAACAATAGTTTTCAGAACACTCAAAATAGAATCTAGACATTAGACCAAGTAGAACATAGTAGGTAGATAGTTTAAAATCTAGAACAATCATAAAATTTGGCCATGGATAATAGTGCCAAAGTTGGACTACATTGCCAAATAGTAGGTTGTCTTATTTTCAATTATCATATCTAAAAAGTAGAAAAAATAGTTTTTCTAGAAATAGATAAAGGTGAGTTCAGTCATAGGTTTTTCAACACAACACAATCCATATTCAGCATGTTTTAGTATATTTTTTGCTCAAATAATCTAGATATAGGGGTCATCATGCATGGCATGATGGCTCTCACTTCTAGTTTTAGGTTAGGTAGTTGTTATAACTTCTATCTCAGAATCAATGTTCTAGACACTAGTGATTGGGGGTAATGTGTATAGTACATTGATTATTCTCCTTTTTTAAGTTTAGTTTATTTCCCAAGAATTTCTTAGTATTTATATACCTTACTCCATCTGTATGTGGTTGACATAATTTTTTTAAGATTTGGTTTCATACAATCTTAACTTTTTGATTACCTAAGTTCCCATGTTGGCTTTCACATAAGCATATTACACTAGTTTTGGAGTGGCTTTAATACAAACTTAGTCTCCATATTTTGAAATTTCCAAGAGTGGCCTAATTTCTAACATATATTCAGCTATCCAAAACAACATTGTCATATTATAGTAAATTCATGGAATTCATGAGCCATCTCATATGACATCTATTCTATATCAGTATCACTTCGTAACTTCACTTCATGGGGTAATGATGGAGCCAAAGGACTATCTAGACTTTGTATTCTAGAGCCACCTATTTTAAGGGATTAGACACATAGTCCAAACATTGATTGACATATGAATGATTCATTAGCTTCACTTACTAGGCAATGATGGATTCAATGTACTAGCTAGCCTCTATATTCTTGAGTCACCTATTTAGAGGGATTAAACACACAGTCCAAATATAGATTGACACATGCATGATTAGTTATCTTCACTTACTAGGTTATGATGGAGCCAAAGGACCTACCCTTTTATTCTTGAGCCACTTCCAAAGAATTGAGAACTCATGTCTATTAATGATATAACTTTTGGTATAACACACACCCAACACAATCCATCATCACAACAAGTTTTGTATTTAGAAGAGTTGGCATAACTTTTGGTATAACTTTTGGTCCTAACAATGATATTTTCTCAAATATTTATCCTAATTCATGTCATCCTAAGGAAAATTAATTAACCCACGATAATTGATGCCCCTATAAAAATCAATTCAAATTTCATTTAGAAGAGTTGGCACTGATTTACCATAGAAAATCAAGAATACATGCAAGACTACTCAAGCACTCTTACCTATTCTCTGCATACAACCATCTAATAGTATTTCAAGCTTAATCAAACCTTTACACCAGTTCTTAGTTATTCCAAGTACATCTAATTTTGCATTTACTTGCTTTTTTATCACACTATTTTACCAAGAAATTTAATGGAAGAACTACATATAGTTTGATCCCTCCTCAGAGTATTTGTATGTAAGTGGTATGCCCATGCATGGGGTGTGAAGTGCATCTAGTGTATCCTTTACACACTAACCCCTTTTTCTATTTAAAAATTTTCTATTTAATTTCATAGAATAGACAAACACATGGAGATTCATCTATATAGGGAGTTTTTTTGAAATCAAGGATCTGAAATTCAATATACAGCCTCACACAAATGTTGTGAACAAAACCCATAAAAATCATATTTATGTGAGCAGTTTGGATAACATTGTCAAGACTAGAATTATAGCACCAAACAATAAGGTGTCTTATTTTTTGGCGGTCCTATGTAATTAAGAAATGAACTCTAGATCTTAATTTTTGATATTCTCCCAATTTTGTTCCTCTAGTATCATACTTTGTCTCAGTCGTAATGGCTTAGAATAAGCTAAGTCATATTTTCTCTCACTCATTGTTATTTTTAGAAAAGGAAATGAATAAATCTTGTTTAAATAAATTAGTGGCTTAATTATTGCATATTATTTACTAATTTTATCTACTCAGACCTATTTATTATTTAGGAATAAATATTTAATTTCCCAAAAATAATAAATCAGTAAGAATAATGTATGATGTGGATCATGGCATTGCAAATAATGAGAAGGAAACAAGTAAACAATCAAACAATACAAGAAGAAAGAAGAATACAAGAGTGGATAAGTGGCCAATCAAATAAGGTACATGGGGACATGCCACATGCAAGGCATGTTCAAATACCACATACACATATAATTGATACAAGAAAAGTTGGCATAAAAGTTACAATCACATAGAAGAGTATAAGGAAAGGACATTGTAAAATGTCCTAAGGCACACACAAGAATAGAAGCAAAGGACATATGAAAATATCCTAAGGTACACACAATATTAGAAGCAAAGGGCATTGGAAAATGTCCTTAGGCACATAAAGGAGACAATCAGGAGCTATGAAATGCAATCACATCTAGCTACATGAAGTAAGAAAGGTAAGCATGTAAAAATTAGAAATATATTTTCATTTAAATAGTAAAATCAATAATGTAAAATTATGTAAGACATGATAATAAAATACTAGGTATATGCTAAGAAATGCATGAGTATTATGTACTAGAGAGTATTGATAGAATAATCTGTGTAATCATAGTAAGTAGTGTACATCAAAATGATAACTTGAGTGTGTGGTATAGGGATGACATAACTAGATTATTTAGTCATGTAAAAGATGCCCCCAATAGTTATGTATATCAATGTATGTCTCAATGTAGAATTAGGATGCCCCTTTGATGGTTAGAATGAAGCAATCAAGGATCTGGTTGTGGATGGACACATTCAAAGAAGATCAAGTGAAGCATGGTAATGTAGATAAATTGACAAACAATAGCATAGAATAAAAAATGTAAGTCTAGCATGATAGTATAAATATAAATCATGGATGATGGATTTAATTGAAATATTTTTGGAGTTTTGAAATATTCGAATGTTTTTATAATTTTTTATATGTTGTATTGTTTTTGGTTTTTTGAGATATATTAGGATATGTAAAATCAATCACATAATGATTATGTATAAGAAATTGAAAAGGAACTATGTACAATCAAGTATGAGGAGAGTTGTAAAGTCAAGTTTGAGAAGAGATGATACTAACCGATGAGTCTCATGGGAGACTCCATATCATGGTGTCCTATATCAAAGAGAGGGATCGTACATGATCATGAAGCATGATGGAAATGATAATATTGTGGCTCTAAAAGCTATATATGCTATAAATGCTCTAAAATCTTAGAAGTAGAAACTAAGTGTGGGGTCCCCCTATAAATTTGAGAAGTAGATGCAATTATAGGGCTCTTAGGGACACATCTAGTGGTAGGAAAAGCTCTTTAAACATGTACTCTATGAGTAAATACATGAGATATCAATGATACTAACCTAGGTGTGGACACTATAGCTAGAAGTTGTCTAGAATCCTCAAGCTATGAAGGTATATGAACTCTCTATGCTGGTGATGGGTGCCTCAATTATGTCTAAATCAAAATTGGAGGAGGAACTATAACTGATGGAAAAATTAAAAGTTGTGGAAGAATTGAAATTGGTGATTACAAAATAGTATATGGCTCTGAAGTGGGGAGTGATATCTCATATTAAAATCCACCAATTGTAATAAATTGATTAGCATGAATGAATTTCACACTTATATGAACTATAGAAGGTATTGCTTGAATTTTTTGAATACATGGTTGACCAAGTAGTATATCACTCTTTCACTATAAATAATAGTGAATGGTGTGGCCACATGTGTTGGACTAACCTATAGAGGAAGTAAAATCTCAACTAATAAAATCTATATGTGCCCAATAAATCTATTGATAACTATGTCTGTTGAGGTAATATCTTACTTTGAATATCCTAAATGCTACATTAATGTCATAGTGCACATGTTCACACTAGATCCATTGTCTATAAGAACAATATGAATAGGATGATTATAAGTATAAGCTCTGATAAAGTTTGCATGATAATCTAAATCGTCTTCAACTATCTCTTACTTTAAGAATGAGATGGAAGGTCTAGATGGAACCTACAAAATTATACACCAATTAGGTTACTCAAAATATGTGTCTCAATTAAAGATGCCTTGTATGTATCTGATGGGGGATGTGCATGATATACATGGTAATCTCTTGATGTGTCCCATACCTCTTATTTAGAATGCTAAAGAAAGGGAACTAAGAATATTTTCAAATATTTATCCTATGTTTGCTTTGCTTGAGGAGGCTCAACTGAGGTGCCAAGATTAATATGATTTCCATCTATCAAATGATGTATCTTGTGTCTCAAACCAATACATTTATTTGTTGTATGTCCTAGTGCCCTACGAAACTCATAAATGCATGCTGATAATATCCCCATGGAAGAGGCTTTGTTGGGTAAACTTCCCAAATAGGAGGGTGAGATATGATGTTACATTCTAATAACTATTGTAAAACTCTGGCTAGAGAAATGGGTAAATTGGTAAAGGTTCATCAAGGAGGTGCCAATAAAACCAATCACTAAGAAGGCTTATAATCCACATTAACTATCAGTTGATTCTAACTCTTGTTACCATTGAGCTTGACTTTGTACAAGACTTTGTTATTACTCTTGTTTGTTGTTTGTAAGATACTTGTGTAGTTGAGTTTGCCCATTGAAATTAGTTTGACTTCTCTTTCCTTTAGTGTCTAACATAATTCAACGAAGATAATATTTTGAAAATAGTTGATTCATGTAAAACTGGTAGAAGACTCTATTTGAATATATCTTTCTAAATCTTGATCAGCCATGAGATAGTCATTTGAGCTAAAATAGTCTTATATCAGAGAACATAATCTATGAGATGCTCATTTGACCTTGTTTCTATTGTGCAACTAGGGCATATGAAACCTTATCACCAATGTTAATACTGAAATGAGTTAGGAACATGTTAGTGAAAGGATTAAATGCATTGATTGACTAATTTGATAGACTATAGAACCATTATAAAGTATAATCCTTTAGGCTCCATGGAAATATTTTGGTAAGTAGCTAGTCATTTGGTACATATTCAAAACATGCTACATGAAAAGTGCTCGAATGTGTCTCTGGATCACCCTTGCCATCATATAGAGTAAGTTTGGGTTGAATAAAACCTTGTGGCAAGGGTGTAGAATCAATGTGACGTGTCAATGGTGTATACAGTAGAGAAAAAGAAACCAAAGCTTGTGTAGGTCTAAAGGCACCTTGCTCAAGATGTAGCACCTTGGATTGAACATATCTTATTCTTTCACAAGTGCTACCACATGAAGAGATAAAGATGTACTAGTTATAGATGGTGACATAGAGGTAGGTTGGGCTACTATAGGGGATTTTTGAGACATAGTTACCCCTGTAGTGTCATTTGTAAGTAGTTTCTCTAAAGCAATGTAAGACTCAACTTGTTTAGCCTTTATGATTTCCATAGTAGAGTTTAAAATAAGGGTACTATCTTAGGGTTAGTCTAAGAGTATTTCTCAAAAAAATTGTATAATCAAATCTCTGTTGAGGATAGATTCATTATTAATAATTGGTGGAAGCTGATCAAGATTCTAATATGGTGGATCATGAACATTGGTGTTTGTATTGTCATTATTCTCATATTTATCTTTGTCAAAATTATGCTCATTAAAATTAGTATAATTTAGATGTGTAGAATCTATAACATGAAACTGAGTTGGTTGTTTATCCATGATATATGGTTGAGTTGAAATAATAAGAGTGAGTTCAAGAGCACTTCTAATAATTTTTACACTTTATCTCAAAAGAAGAGATTCCAAGAACTTAGGTGGCATAAGGAAGAAAATTTGGATAATAGTAGAAAATATCAAATGAATATAATCTAAACAAGAAACTAGAATATGCATAAGAAAGATACGAATCTCACAAACCTGTAAGGTGATACCTCAAGAAGCAATAAGACCTAGTATATTAAACTAATATTTTGAAAAAAAATATTTATTTTGAAAATTAATATTGAATTTTGAAATTTGAATGGAATTTCTAAGTGAAATATGAAACTAAAAATTTAGAAAATTATTCAAAAAGTCTTGATTGAATAGAACCTAGTATATGAAACTAGGGTTTTGAAAAATAATTATTTTTTAAAATTAATATTGAATTTTGAATTTTTAAGTGTATTTTTTATTTAAATAAGATACTAAAAAATCAAAAAAATATTGAAAAAATACTAGGAAAATACTAGGACCTAGTATGGACAACTAGAGCTTGAAAGAAAATTATTTTAAAATTACTAATAAAATTTAAAATTTAGAGGTAATTTTTTATTTTATCATGCAAGTAAAAAATTAAAAAAAATATAGAAAAATAGGTAGAAAAATTTACCCTAGGGTTTTTATGCACAATCAATGTAAGTCAGGTTCACCAAATGATTTAACAATATTTGTAATATTAGTGTATTATTCCTAATTTAGTTAAAGGTTCTGACTAGTAAAATTAGTAAATAAGTATGCAATAAATAAGATACTAATTTGTGTAAATTAGATTGAAATTTTGACCTTTTTAAAAATAGTAATAATATTAAGAAAATAAGACTTCATTGAAAACTAACTAATACGACTGAGACAAGGTCTGAGATTCACTGTGCATGATCAAGACACTATCACAAACTAGGATTTGACCTTCATTTTATGATTGGATAGGAGTGGCACCAGTGATGTATTCTACCTTTTTCATTATTGTCTAAGATATCTATGTTTATTGGGATTTGTTTTTTATGACTATGTTACCCTATCTATGAAGTTTCGATAGCTAGAAGTCTATAGAGCTCCTTATAGAGTAGATTTTCTCTGCAATCCCTATACTCCATTGTGATTTGACCAATTTCAACAAATAGGGGGGGTTAGTGTGTGTAATATTCATTGAACATGTATCCACACCCCTTGTGTGGGCATGTTGCCTACATACCAATACTCTGAAGATGGATCAAGCCATATTTAATTCTCCCACTTGATGTGCTTTATGAAATAGAGTGTATAAATATGAAAAATATTAAACTAGATTGTTTGAGGTCACACCAAGATTGGTGTAAATATTTAGATAATTTTGCATGTGTATTGGTTGGTTGTATGCAAAGAATAGGTAATATTGCTTGAGTAATATTTTTTGTATTCTTGATTTCTTAGTGATAATTGACAACCCTTTCCAAATGATCTTTGAATGGGATTTTATAGGGATCTATTGGTTATGGGTTGAATGTGCTTTCATTAGAATGACAAGGATAAGGATGGGAAACTAAAAATAATTGATCATTGGGACCAAAATAACACTTGGATAGGAGTGTCAAAAGTGGATAGGAGTGGCACCAATGCTATAGTCTAATTATGGTGCTATGATTCTAAGTTGATGAGACTTGGGGGATCGATTTGTCCCAGAATGAGTAATTTGGGTGAGTTGGGATAAAGTCTGGAAGGCTACAGATTACTAGGAATCATTAAAAAAATACCTCTGAGGGTCATGAAAGCAAATAATAGGGACCTATGGGTTGGGTGTCACAAGCCACACTCAAGTTACCAATTTTTGCATTTTATATGAGTACACCCATTGAGTCCATAAACCTAGGGTCCCCTAACAAGTTATTCAATAATATATTCTAAAATAATGTAGAAGGGGTTTTATAATTTAGATTTATGCTTAAAATGAAGAATATTAGTAAGCATGAAGCTAAATATCTAGTTAATAATATTTAAAAAACATATCTCTACACTTTATTAAAAGGAAATAGTAAGAACCAATAATATTTTCCATTAACTTTGAAAGAAAATATTACATACATTATTTTTTTAGAATGTTGCCATGGGAAAAATCATGATGAGTTTGCACTCTTGACAAGGGAGACATAATAATTCTCTCAAAGCTTGTTAATGGTTGTACACATGCAACCACCTTAGCAAGAGAAAAAATATATACATATAACAGTTAATCTTAATTTTTTTTTGCAAAACCTAGAGTTAGTGAAAATGAACAACCAACAACAACCTTGATAATAAAGGAGAAACCCTCTATTTATACATTCTGCACCCTATTCAAATATGTGATTGTTGGTTTCAATTTTCAAAATTGTAGATTATCCCTTCAAAATACCCCAAGATGCTCCCAACTAGAAAATATTCCTTCTCATGCCTATAATCTTCATCCATTTACAATAAAAATCATTGCTCTAATTACCTCTACAAGGAATGATGAATATTTTCAACAAACCCTTGATTTCTTGAATGGAGATGCCTTTTTACATGATCTATAAGGTGAATGTTTTTGGGGGAGGTTGAACAAACATTTTCCCCATGTGTAATTGTCTAGAGATGCCCCTAACCACTTGTTTTCATAATCAAAACTTCTTAGATAGCTTCCTTACTTCTCATGGTTTCTGTAGAATAACCTGCTCTTGAAATTATGGTGTTGAGATGCTCCATCCATTGTAGTGGTAGAAAATGATCCATGGTCTAAAATACGCTCTATAATTTCCCATATACCTTATTATGTGCTTTGAATTATCATCCGTCCATATAGGATCAATAAATTTCAACCCTTAAGCCAAATATTTCCACATATTGACATGTGGACTGCCACATCAAATCCATCTAGACATTTTTGGGGATTAAAAGTTACTAAGCCACTTACTTGGCTGCAATATGGACACGTATCACTTCTACATTCACTTTAAGCTCTGTTGAAATGTCCACCTTTAACTAACACCGTTGATCTCATTTTCTCAGATTAAACACACTCCATTGATCCTTTAATCCCATGATCGAATACTTACCATTGACCTTGTTCAATTGTGAGTCACCTACAAGCCACATGATCTATAAGTTGCATATGCCTTTACAAAAGAATATTCAATGTGATTTGTCTACCTATATGGTAATGTCATGTCATTTCTATTCATCAATATTTAAAAAAGTGATTATTGCCCTTTGAAAATCATTCTTTCATTTTGTTCCATCTAATTATTCCTACATGTTTCACCATAGACCCTTCATCTAGATTTGAAGGATTGAATGCCATTGATTGTCTTACAATATTTCATGTGATTATGACACTTGTCACCACTGTGTTTGTCCCAACTTTGTTTAAAATTCCACATCGATCTTGCACTCTTGGATAATATTTAGGCAAGTAAACACACTCCACTTTATCATGATCATAGGGTGAAATTCCATTGGTTGTTATCTATACATGGCACTAAGGCCATACCAAAATTTAGTCCCATAAGCCTTATGCACTCTATACTCTATCAACTCTACTAGGTTAACACACTTTTGCCACATGGTGATCTCACATTTGCTCATAGATTTGTTGAAAATTATTGACCCACTATGCTCCATCGATCAAAATGTATGTCTGAATGCACTTCATTAACTTTCTGATAGGGCCCCAAGCTTTAATTTCTAGCAAGTAGTTGTGCCACTTATCATTTTTGTGTTTCCCCAATTCAATGTGCATTGTTTGATTGTGATCAATCAAGTCAAATGTGATTGGATCTAAAATAACATAAAAATAATTGAGAGTTTACGGAAAAAAAGACTTGGTATAAATTCCTAGCCTAAGTTTTTGTTGCATTAATGAATACAATAGAATCTTTAGGATAGGACTTTAAACTAAGTTTTTTACAAAGGGACCAATCATTAGCTAGACTATAATATATAAAAATACCAAGGTCCACAAGAAATATAAGGGACCAAATATGAATTTTAGACTAAGGTTTGGTCATGTTAGTTAAAATAACTAAACCTTAGGATAAAATTTCAACTAAGTCCATGATATATTTAAAGAGTTCCCACATAAATTAATCCTACCAATTTGAATTTAAATCAAAGGGCCTAAGCCAAGGCAATTGGGAAAAGGGTCTTAAGGTGTTCAAACATGAATTCAACTTGAATTTTGAAATACCAAAGGATAATAAACACCAGATTAATAAGACACTTGGCCTTTGATGAACACTTAAACATAGGAAGTGGGATAAACAAATTAGGCATCTATGCTTAATAAGGGCTCAATTAATTTAGTGTAATTTTGGGAACTAACATCATGCACCTTGCAACATATATTTCCACATATCTCTTCATATTTGGCCAAAAATACTTCTCCACCAAATATATTGTCTTTGTCTTACCAAAGTGTCCATCCAATCTACCGTTATGCAATTATCTTATAATATGGTCTCTTAAAGACCCAATTGTAATAAATAATTATTTCCCTTCGAAGATATATCTATCTTGCATATAACACTATTTATAAACATTACTTGTATCACCTATCAATGGATTATTATATTGCTTAGCTATCTTGAAAAATAATGGATCGGTATCATATACTTTTTCAATAAATTCAAATCTAATGACTTCACTAACCATATTAGTTATTAACCCTAATAACCTACTCAAATCATTAGATACTTGATATAATATTTTCTTGTCTTGTGTTTCAATACAAAATTATAAGCCTCATTCAATTTCTCACTAAAATATTTCATTGTCTTTCATTCTTTACTCAACACAGGACTAATTCCAACAATAAATCATCTTAATCAACCTTAAACACTTTTCTAAAATTTCGTAATGTTAAAATAGGATTTTGTGTGTTTTTATTCTTCAATAACTCAAAGCTTTCTTTTTTTTCCCTTGTCCATGCAAATCCTTTTCCTCTTGTACAATTTATCATTGGTGTAAAAAAACTACTAAAATCCTTAACAAACATTCTATAAAAAGTTTCTAATCCTGGAATATTCTTACCTCTCTAGTTATCTTTGGGATAGGACACTCGATAATTTCCCCTAACTTTTTCTTCATCCACTCTTATACCATATACTCAAACCATAAATCCCAAAAATACCAAACTATTTTGCATAAATTTGAACTTGTTTATATTTGCATAGATATTATCTTTCCTTAACTATTCTAATACCATTCTAAAATTTTTTAAGTTATAGTCCTTATTCTAACTAAATATTAAAATAACATCAAAATAAACCACCACAAACTTTAGTTAATCATCTTGATATGTAGTTTCAGGTCATAATGAACCAATGTCCTCACTATCTTCTATAGGAAGAATGCGTACTGATTATCCATGTCTTATAATTTGAGTGTTAATGGTCTATGGGAGATTCAAACTACATGCTCATAATTTTTCAATCAATCTCCATCACTTTTAAGGCCTATGATATATTCTGCCAATTCATCAAGAGGATTAGGTATTCAAAATAGTGAGGTGACTGCCTACTGCCAAACCTAAGTGCAAGGTATGGAGATATAAAGTCTTCTTAATGATAATTTTACCTTGAATTTTACCAAAAAATATCCTTCCCTATATAGTTTCGTAACATGGTACAAATTCATGAGGTATGTGTAAGCATAATAGTTTTGTCCTTGCTGCCTAGATGGAGAAGTCACACCTAAACACAAAAAAGGGATTTTTTCATCAATAGAAATAATGGAAGAGTGATTTTTAAATTAGTCATGTTTATAATGAAAACACATATAAACATAGTTTTAATATGACTAAAATTAAACTATAACTTGCAAGTGACCTAGAGTGAAATGACGGTAGACAGATGAGGGCATCATCTCAAGATAGAGTTGAGTCCATTCAAGCATGAAATAGTAATAATGACTTTAAGAGAATTAAAAAGGTGTGAAGTATAATTTTAAAGCATACATCACCACCTATAAGAACATATTGGTTTCTCCTAAATGCACACCTATAGTTTGACATAATCATCAACTAGCCTAAACTAATGGAGGGTAAAAGATGGATAGTAAGAGAGGTATGGGATGGATGAACATGTATAAATCATACTCAAAGTGATAATACCACATATTCATGAAATTTTTAGAGGCAAAAAAATTGAACATAAGTTCAACTAACCTATATCTTGAACCTCATGCTTAGTCAACTAAACCCTTCATACAGTCACAGATTCTAAAAGATGGTCATGAGATCTTATGATGTTGAGGGATATATGGGTATGGTCTAGATGTGAAACATAGGATAGAAGGTAATCATGACCTAATAAAACCCTACATGGCCTAATTTTTGTTAGATGAATAAGGTAAGTGTCCTTTATTTAATCTTAGATAGAGGGCCCTCCAAAGTAAACCCACCCTATAGACCTATAGTACATGGATGGTGCAAGATGAATGGAAGAGTCTTGAAGCACTAAAATATGATATACATGATTGATTTGGATGTAAAAGAGTGTGGATAAATACTTTCATCCATTGGAAACACTCAGGGGTGGCTATTTGCTTAGAAACTAAATTAATGCCTATAAGGCCTACAACTAAACATGAGCCCTCAAGGTGCCTAATGTCATTTATAAGATAATGTGAAATTCCAAAACACTATAATAATAATTAGGGGAGAGTTAAGGACTGATAACACCCATTAGTTTACAAATAAAAACTCAATATTGGTCATTTTGGCCTAAATATATATTAGGCCCATCCAGAATGCAAGTAAGAACTCAAGAAACCAACTTATTTTGCTTATATATGTATTGATGGTGTGCATAGTGACTAAAGTATCTATGGATAGTTGATATATGCCCTAAATCTAATATTAGTAGAATTATTTTAAGGGATGAGCTTTTAACTTCTGTGAATTATTGTTAACAAGTTAAGTGACTTAAAACCCTCCTAAAACCATTATAAGATCTTGATGTGAAATATATAAAGGGATATGCATCCAAAATTGGTCAATTGGACTTATAATTTATTTTAATATATTAATAACTCTCATAGTCTCTGTACCACTTAGTTGTTTATTACCATCAATCGTACGAACAAGCTTAATTCTATGTTTTTACAAGATTTGAAGTGAAATGAAGGTGAAAAGTGAATATGCTGATGAAAATAATTATTTAAGGTGTTTATATATGTATTATAATTACTCATATGTTCACCTTGGTCAAGATTGGAAACCCCTCTACTAGACTATTCATTACAAGTTGTCTTGAACAAGATAATGAGGAAGTGAAGTGAGTACCTAAGTGGAAGATGAGAAATGTGTTTTTGAGTTTAATTGAGGTCTATTTAATATAATATAGGTTAAATAGGTCTTGAATATGTGTCTAACACCTCTAAAACTAATCTCCTTAGACATCTATAGGTCACCCTAGTGACAACTATGTGTATTTAGGACTATAGGACTAATGAGCAGTTAAAAGGAAGTGAATGACAATTGCCAAAGAGGAAGTTATCATTTATGGACCATATAAGAAATTTCACAATATTTATTCCAACTTCCCTGGTTATATTATATGTGGCAACAACTTCCAAAGGTAGTTCTTGACTATCAAGTGACTCCTCATTCAGAAAGGTAGTTTCAAGAAGGATATGAAGGCTCTCTATGCCAACTTCATGAGAATGATGTAATTCAAATAGAAACTCATCCAAGACAACTTCAAATCCTTTTTTAAAACATTCTTTTGCATTTTAACTAGTCTTCACATCTTGACACTTGGCATTGTAACTATCCAACTTCACTTCATTTCTATCTTTTCCTATGCCCTATATATTCAAGCCATTTTGACCTTGTAAATAATCCACAATTAGTATTGTGAAGCCCTATTGGTTTTGACATTATTTTTCACTTTAGAATAAATTTCTAAAGTTTATTTAGTCTCTAAAACTCTTCCCTATGTCAAGTGGTGTATTTTTATGACAAGTGATGTATTTCTTCTCTTTACTTACATTTTGCTCTTGTGTATATTTTGTGAGTAGTAGCATTTTTTCTAACATGTCTCATGAAGTGTAACTATTTGTTAAGGTGTATTTGAAGTGTGAGAGAGATTATCAGTGTCTAGAATAAGATTACATTTTCACCCACCTCTAGATATGCATAGAAATATAGCTCCATGTAGAAATACTTATGCTATAAGAACATTTAATTGAGGTCAATTTTAGCTATCTTCTTTCTTAGTGAAAATGCAAGCATGTTTATGGAGTTATATTTGGCATATCACCTTCATTAGTATAGGTTAATTTTATGTTTCTTTGTTCCCTTTTTATTCCCAATAGTGATTATTATAGTATAGTGTGTGAGCCTAAAAGATAGATCAAAGGTACTAGCCCTTTCTAAATCTATATATTTATCTCTTGTAGTAGCTTGCCTATTTGCAGAAATAGATCCATGGTATCCCAAAATTGAGAAGGTATACTTGAATTCTCTAGGTTGAAAATTTGGGCTATAATAGTTTTGACACACTCAGTGGGACATGAAGTCCAATAAGGTTGTTCGAGGTGGATGTTGGTTTTGACAACAAGGAGGTTGTGAAAGTCCACTTTCTATAGTATCTGGTGACTCTAAATTTGAAGTCTTCATTGTAGACTAGTGCACTCTTTCTGGATAAGGTAAATAAAAGGTATTTTATTAAAGGTATCCATTTTTAATTATAAGACCTTCCTTAGTATTCACATAAAATAAGCAGATTTGCTAACACACATCCTTTACCAAAGAAGTCATACCTTGATCATAAGCTTATACAAAAAAAATTGGTTGGTCCATTCTTGAAAATTCTAAGAGCTATTATGGCCAAGAACTTACCTTTTGTTAACTTAAATGGATATAGTCCTCTACGACTTGCTCACTATGATGTCATCACCATATCTTCCATCAAACCTATTCTGTCATACATAAGTAAGATTATCATTACCACTATTGAGCACATCAAAAATATTGCTAACTTTTCCAATATATATTACATCATTGAATAGAACATAGAAATTAAGTTATTGGTTTTATCTTTCAAAGGAAAATCTCTTGGCTAGTATGGCACATTTTCACTTGAATCCATCACCACATGGGATGAGTTGGGACATGCTTTGAGAAGAAGATTGGGAGTGACATCTCATCATTGAATAATCAACTAACAAACATAAGGATATCACCTCAAGAAATCATTCAAGACTTCAACACAAGATTTTAGAAGACATGGGATAAGATCCCAATCTTAGTAAGACCCACATATTACCATGCCTTCATTTATTATCTTAAAGCTTTTGATAGTGATATTTTTATTATTATACAATATATGGGAGGGATCACATTTCATAATGCCTATGAGGTGGCCATTAGGGTAGATAATTTCTTGATTCAAGTTGGGATGATTGCCCCAAGATATCCCATGCCTTTCTTATCTAATTTTCAAACCCCTACACATGTTGTTCTCAGTCCTACACCTAAACATAAGTTTCCTTCCCGTAGTCAACCAAGCAAATCTAATGATGAAGAAATAATAAGAGATATAAAGAAATAGATATTAGGTCTCAATAGGATCATATAATAGCATCAAGTAAGGACTTTATAAAGCCACTATTAGCCCAGTCCTACCCTAGCTAACAAGGTAATAGACCACATTTCCAAGGTTATCCTAAAGGTCAAGGATAGTTGGTTGAAACAAAATCATTCAGTGCTTATAATTTGAATGTTCCTTCCACCTCAAGAGTATTAGTGCCAACTCAAACATTTCCCTATGTCAATGAGTCCTTAAATCAAGCCTTCATGGAAATTTTAGGAACTATATCAACTATGAATCAATATTAGGTACTAAATGAAGGAGATAACAATCCAAATAGTGTTCAAGTGGGGTCTAATTTCATCAATTAGCAGAAAGATGACTAATGTGTAGTGAATTATCAAGGGCAGCCTATTAAAGACTCAAGTCCTATAGCTATAAACATAAGAGCAAAGAGGAAGGAAATTGAATAGGCTCAAGAGGATGTTAATGGTCCTACTTTCACGATTTCTCAAAATGTTGTGGTTGTGGATGTGCCACCTCATTTTGCACCTTGTTTATGAAGAGAGTTCTTTAATAGTATTTTAGGTTATTTGACTTCAAATTAGACCTATATGGAATGTAGGACTAGGGATGGTGCTAAGGTATCATTAAATCTAAGCCTCTATCAAATTTTAAACTAGATCCATATGTGTTTTATACATCTCATATGAATTACAATGTCATTGAGGAAGAATATCATTCTAGTGATCAAGATCCTCTAACACTTATTGATGGCATATGTGACTTGTATCTTGATGAGTGGGGAGCTGAGAAATATGGATGTGAAGAAAAAAATCATAGGTACATACATTCTCCATGAAGAATGTGATGGAGATATTTAGGTAGATTTAGATGACACTCTAGATCAAGTTGTATAGATCAACAATTTCTTACACATAGAGTATTATGTTACTACCCCATCTATGGTAAATCATGACAATCCTAGGGAGCATTCATCTCTACCTACCAAAGAAGAGAACACTCATGAGTATGAACCTCAAGAAGAAGTAGATGTCATGTGGAAAAAATTCAATGCCATAGTTTATAAATTTGAGGATATGGAGGTCTTCATATCTTCCTAAGGAATGTAGATATGATGTCAACATCAATCATGTACTAAATGAACATAAAAAAGAAATTTGGATCTCTACCAAGTAAAAAACAATTATGGTAAACCAAAAAGTGTTTGGTATATTTGAGGACATCATTTATGTCTCCCAACAATAGACATGGCACGTTTAAAATTCATTTAAAGATGAGAAAGATATGATTATTCCCAATGATCCGATTGAGGATTGCCAAGTAAAAATTACAAAGTCCAATTAGGTTTCAAGCTCAAACAATCCTCTAATAAATATAGATGGAGTGTTCATAAGAGATCTAATAGATATAATTATAGCCAATAGAAGCTCCAGTAATGGTAAGCCATTTTATTATATCCACAAACAAGTTTTCATTGAAAAATATGCCTTAGATTATGGATTACTTTCATGGAGAATCAGTGATGCAAAAAGCATTATCTTTGAACCTACTTGAAGAAATGATGAATATATCCTTCACCTCAAGTGTTTTGAGGTCAAGTAAATATTAGGATAGGTTTGTGTTTTCCTTTGATTTTTTTTGTATTTTCCCTGAGTGTTCAAAAGAGCATAAGTGTGTGTTTTATGTCTTACTTTATGTCTTTATTTCTTGTTGTGTGTTGGTGCAACTTTGTGGTCTGTTCAAAGGAATATTAGTGTCAAATATAACATATAAGTGACTCCATTGTCCAAAGATAGGAGAAAGAAACTGATCCTTAACATAATAATCCTTCTACCCCTAGGAAATCTCCAAAATGTTGACAAAATTTCACCTTAGGTAAATTTGGTCAAACACCCATGCATATTCAAACTTATCACAGGATCATTCTAGGTTTGAATTAATCACCAAGGTCTTATATGAGGTCACATAATATGTTCTATCTTTGTCATGTTTGTACATTTGTCCTAATAATCTTATCTACCATATTTTCGTCATTTTAAGGTAGTTATACGTACATTTTAGCAAAAGGAAAAATACCAAGGCTTAGTCTAACATACTATCTATTAGAGAAGTGTTAGATTCAGTTTTGAGACTCAAACATTGCATGTTCAATGTACAAAAGAGGAGATCAACTGTAAAAAAGTTATTCTTAGATAGTTATACGGATTGAGGTGATTGGTTTGGCAAATGTGATGCTTCAAGAAGGAATGTTGAAATGCTAGAGGTCATTTATAGGCTCATAAAGCTTTAACAATTTCAAAAGTTATCAAAACCAATTTCTCTCTCTTATCACTCCTTTGGATAAGTTAAGAAGGTCAAACAATTTTCATTTGGTACAAATAGGAGGAGGATAATTGAATTGAATGCACTTGGTGGATGTTAGGGGTCCTTGTGTAATTCTATTACATGGCCATAGTTGTATAACTAGCGGTTTGTAGTTCATAAACAATCATTAAGATTATGAGTGCCTCCAACATGCTTGTGCATCCCCAATGGCTTCAACTTTTTCATCTTTTTTAATTTGTCTATTTGAAGAAAATGGTGTATGTGGAATTGCAGAGAGTGATCACTCATTTCATCTAGGCTTTAATATGGTTGCAATGTGTGGACATAAAATGATAGGTAGAATCACTCTCTTATGCTAGAGGTGAGCTCTAATGGTATATATAACATGTTTTGGGTAGTTATAGTGTTGTGATATTTTATGATTAGCTTCAATTCAAATATCAATACATTATTTTTTGTTTCCATAGTGTAATGGTTTTTCTAGACATCAATTGATCATGTTGATATCTAGTTTGAGTTCATAAAAAATGTATGTCCTCTCTATCTTGTATAGGTAGAATGAATATTGAGTATCCATGTCTAAGATCTTGAGTTTCAATGGTATATGGGAGATTAAAATTGCATGCTCATAATTCTAAAATGGGTCTCCATCACCTTTAGGGTGTGTAATATACTCTAATAATTCATGAAGAGGACTATGTATTCAAAACACCTAAGTGCAAGCTACAGATCCAGAATAGTTTATTAATGAGAAGTTTACCTTAACTTCTCCCAAAAAATATTATTCCGTAAATAGTGTCATCTCATGGTGTAATTTCATGAGTTATATGTAAGCATAATAGTTATATCCTCGTTGCCTAGGTTAAGAAGTCACACCTTGACATAAGAAAGGGACTACTTGGTCAATACAAATGATGGTAGAGTATTTTTCAAATAAATCAATTTTCTAATCAAAACACTTATAAAAAATAGTGTTAAGATGACTAAAATTAACCCATAGCTTGTAAATGACCAATAGTACATTGGTGGTAGAGAGATGAGAGCACAGCCTCAAGACAGAGTTGATTCCATTGAAGCATGAAATAGTAATAGTGACTTTAGGAGAATTCAAGAGGTTTCAATTATATATTTCAATCCTACATCAACATCTATAGGAACCTAGTGGTTTATCCTAAATGTACACCTAAAGTTTGACACAGTCACAAACTAGCCTAACCTAATGGAGGGTGAAAACTTGGCTAGACAGTAGAGGTGTGAGAAGGATGAAAATGTATAAATAAAAATCATAGTGATAACACCACATATTCACATTAATTTGAGAGTCAATGGAACCTAACATAATCTAAATTATACTAGATCTTGAACCTCATGTTTAGTCAACTAAACCCTATATATAGTCACAATTTATAAATTATATTCATGAGATATCATGATGTTGAGGGATCTATGGGTATGGTCTAGCTATAAAACTTGCTACATAAGGTCATAATTACCTAAATAAACTTCACATGGCCTCATTTGGGTTATATTAATAGGGTAAATGTCCTCTATTTTATCTCAAATAGAGGGCAGTCCATAGTCAACCCAACCTACAGACATATAGTACATGGATAGTGAAACATGAATGGGAGAGTATTTAAGCACTAAGATATGATATTTAGGGTTGATTTGGATGTAAAAAAGTTTGGATAAACACTTAAATCCATTGGAAACACTTAGGGTGGCTATATACTTAGAAACCTAGTTAATGCCTATAAGGCCTAAAACTAAACATGAGCCCTCAAGGTGCCTAATGCCATTCATACAATTATGTGAACTTCCCAAACACTTTGAGATGCTTTAGAGGAGAGATAAGACTGATAATACCCACTGGTTTTTAGAGAGAAACTTAGTATTGGTTATTTTGGCCTAAATCTATCTTAGGCCTATCCAGAATGTAAGAAAAAATATGAGAAGTAACTTCTTTTGCTCATATCTATATGGATGGTGTGAATGGTGCCTAAATAACATATTGATAGTTTAAGGATTTCCTTAAATTTATCTAAGGTTAATTATTTCAATGGTTGATCATCTATCTTTTATAAATCATTTTTAACAAGCTAAGTAATCTAAAACCTTCCTAAAACCCTTACAAGAGACCAATGTGAAATATATGAAGAGAGGTGCATCTAAATGTTTTCAAGTCTTAGAAGTGATTTGAATCTATTTATTACTCTCTTAGGCTCTCTACCACTTAGTTTTTATGTATCATTACTCATACAGACATGCCTAATTCTATGCTTTTTACAAGATTTGAAGTGAATTGAAGGTGAAAAAGGGAATAGGTGGGTGAAAATCATTTTTAAAGATGTTTATATATGTATTTTATTTCTTCATACCCAATTCTCACCTTATTTATTCCTAGAAAAGCTCTTTTATAGTATTCATTGCAGGTAGTCTTGAATAAGACAGTGAGCAAGTGAAATGACTGCCTAAGTGGAAGATGAGAAATGTGTTTTTGATTTTCATTGAGATATATTTGAAAGAAAAAAGGACAAATAGGTATTTAACATGTTTATAACATCTCTAAAACTAATATCCTTGGACATCTATAGGTCACCCTTGTAGCAAGTGTCTGATTTAAGGTCTAGAATAATAATGAGCAGTTAAAAGGAAGTGCATTACAATTGTCAAAGAGGAAGTTATCAGTTATGGAGCATATAAGGGTGTTAAAAATATTTATTCCAAATTCCCAAGTTATATTATATGTGTCAAAAACTTATAAAGGTATTTATGGATTTTCAAGTCACTCCTTATTGAGAAAGACAGTTTCAAGAAGGATATGAAGGGTCTCTACACCACCTTCATGAGAATGATGTATTTTAGATGGACACTTGTCCAAGACAACTTCATATCCTATTTTACAACTCATTTTATTTCATTTTAATTGTTTTTCACATCTTGACACTTGGCATTATGACTTTCCAATTTCACTTTTTCTTTCTCTTCTCATATGCTCTATATATTCAATCCATTTTGGCCTTGTAAACAATCCACAATTAGTAGATGAAACCATTTTAGTTTTGAAAATTTTTTATACTTATAATAATGTTATAAATATGATTTAGTCTATAAAACTCTTTCCTAAGTACGTTAATTGGTGTATTTAGATGACAAGTGATCATTGTCTTCTCCTTGCTTGCATGCATCTCTTGTATGCATTGTGTGAGTAGTAGCATTTATTTTAACAGGTCTCATGAAGTGTAATTATTTTTTAAATTGTATTTTAAGCGTGAGAGAGATTATAATTATTTACCATCAAACCTAATCTTTTCCCACCTATAGATATGCATATCAATCTACCTCCATATAGAAACACTTATGCTAGAAGAATATTGAGTTGAGGTTAGATCTATCAATCTTCTTTTATAGTTCAAATGTAAGTATGCTTGTGCAATTATCTTTGGTGTATCATGTTCAGTAATATAGGTTGATTTTATGTTTCCTTAGTCCCTTTTCAATCCAAATAGAGATTAGTGTAGTGTAGTGTGTGAGCCTAAAAGATAGATCAAGGGAGCTATCCCATTTCAAATCCAGATATTTATCTCTTGTAGTAGCTTTCCTTTTTACAGATATAGTTCCATTTTATCCCAAAATTAAGAAGGTATACTTGACTTATATAGGGTGAAAATTTGGGCTATAACATGTACCTAAGGTTAAGAATGGTAACTTCATTGTAACTTTGACTAAAGATAGCTGGTTCATTATAAATCAATCTATTTCTTTGATTTTTAAAGGTGTTCAATGTAATGGTTTATATAGTTTTTTAACTTCTTCTACATGTTGTCTTTCATCACATAGTAAGAAACAATTTCAATTATGGTATGAAAGATTAGGACATGCTTATTTTATTAGTTTATGTGATATTCCTTCTCATAATATTACTATTGTTATTCCTTCTATCTCTTTTCACTAATAATTTTTTCAGACTACTTACATGGTAAGTAAAATACTAATCTAATTCGCAAGAATCATGATGTGAATTCCTCACATCATATAGAGTTAATTCATAGTGATGTTGTAGGACCTATTAAAATAATATCTCTTAATGGTTATTTGTACACTATTATTTCTATTCATTATTATTCTAAAATGAGCTGATCATTTTTCATTTAAAATAAATATGATTTTTTTTCTAAATTTAAAATATATAAAGTTTTTTATTGAAAATGCTTCTAAATTTTATATTAAGATATTAGGATCTGACAATGGTGGTGAATATATTATTAAAGAGTTTGATTGTTTTTACATTAGTTGTAGTATTCAAATGGAATTAGAAACTCCCTATTCTCTTCAGTAAATGGTATTTTGAGAGGAAAAATTACACCATTATATAAATGGATAGAACAATGTTACATTATAAAAATGTTCCTAAGTTATTATGGGTAAAATCCATTAATACTATTATTCACACTTTAATATATTCCTACTAAAGCTTTGAATCTATCTACTTCTTTAGAAATATGGTTTAAAAAGAATCTCAATGTGGCTCATCTTAGTATCTTGGGTAGTTAGGGTTTCATTTGTGTACCTAAAGTTAAAAGAAAGAATCTTGATCCTACTTCCTATTCTTGGATTTTCATAGGTTATGGAGATAAAACTAAAGTATTACAAGTTTATGATCCATATAAATAATATATCATTGAGAATAAGAATATTGATAATCAATAAAAATCTTTTTGTGAGCCATCTATGGAAGCTCCTCAATGTTATTATATTCATGAACTTGTATCTCATGTTTATCGTAGTGATGAAATTGATATGTACTCTAAGAATTTGATCCATATTTAGATAACTTAGAGTCCGAGGAACCCATTGAATTTAATATTCAATCTAAAATACCCAAATGATAAAAGTATATCCAATCTAATATTCTAATGTCGATAATATTAATAAATTAATTAGGAGTCATCATTCTTATCACTCTTTAATGATAATGTATAAAGGTGAACCTCAATATTTTGAGGAATCGATTCAAGATGATAGATATAAAGTTTCTATGCAAGTTGAGTATAATGCCTTAATTAAAAATTATAATTTATATCTTATCCAACCTCCACCTAAAGGGCATATTGTTGGTTATAGGTGACTTAAAAAAATTAAATACAATTGAATTAGTAATATTGAAAAACATAAAAGTCAGATTAGTTGATCATGGGTTTACTCAAAAATTAAGGATTAACTATGTTGAAACCTTTGCTCCTATTGTAAAAATGAGCAATATTGTATTACTTATTTCTATTGAAGCCTAAAATAGTTGGGTTATCCATCAAATGGATGTCAAGAATGCACTTCTAAATGGTGATTTAGGAGAGGAAATATATATGATTCAATCTAAAGGATTCACTAACCCTCATAGAGAACATTATGATTGTAAATTAAATAAATATTTATATGGTTTAATGCAAGCTCCTCAATCTTGGTACTCTAAAATTAATTAGTTTTTCAAAAAAATAGGTTTCTATAAGTACTATTGTGATATTGATCTCTTTATTAATGTTTAAAATGGTAATTTAAACTAAATTATATTATATGTTGATGACATTTTAATTTATCATAATATAATTAGTTTAATTCATAAATACAAAGATAAATGGAGTGAAATGTTTAAAATTATTGATTTAATCATTCAACATCATTTTTTTGGAATGGTTATATTTTAGGATAAAAATTCAACTATTCTATCATAATATCGGTATGGACATAATATTATTGTTAAGTTTAATATGATTGATTATAAATATACGTATATTCTTATTTAAGTTGGTGTTAAACTTGATCTAAAATCTACATGTAAAAAAAACTAACACTACTTTATATAGACATCTTTTTGGTAGTTTGATTTATCTATACCTTCCTAGACTAAATATTTCATATGTTGTTTGTGTTGCTTCTAGATTTATGTAGGATCCATATTTGGATCATTATAAATTATCAAAGATAATACTTCATTATATCAAATGAACTATAAATTTTGTTTTATTTTATTATTTCACTAATAACCTTAATTTATATGGTTATTGAGATGTTGACCATAATGGTGATACTATAGATCATAAATCTACTTCTGGATATATGTTTAAGTTTGGTTTAGGTGCTATCACTTAGAAAAGCAAAAAGTAACCTAAATTTTCTATCTCTTCTATAAAATTATATTATAGAAGTCTTATGAAAGATTCCAAAGAAGTCATCTGGTTGTGAATGTTGTAGGAAGAATACTATTTGGATGTTTCTCATAGAACCATTCGTCATTGTGATAACCAATGTTGTCTAGCTCTAGAAAAAAATCTAGTTCAACAATAACAAACTAAACATATGAAAGTTCGTGTGTATTTTATCTAAGAATTTTTTTTCAATTGTGATATTCATCTATAGTTTTATCATAAAGATGAACAAGGGACATATGTATTCACAAAATCACTTGGTATTAACAAGTTCTATCAGTTCATGCAATTCTAGGCCTCTTATAATTTTCTTTCAGTTGGAGTGTGCATGACAATGTCACTTTTTAATTTCCATGTGTTACTTATTCTTCTCTATAGTTATTCTCATTGTAAAGCACTATAAAAATCATGTAGAAATAACATGATTTTTTGATAAATTTAAGGTGGAAGTTTTAATTTTGTGTGTAATACATAAAAACATACTTTGTAATGGAGGTTCTTATGTTATAAAATGACTCCAATATTCTTAGTGATTATTAATGATAAAATGTGAGATGTAATCTCAGCCGAAACTTACTGTTGATTAGTTTATGGATTATAATTCATTTTGTTTCAAAATGTGATGTTTGGCATTACGAAGGTTTTTAAATCCTTCAAATTTTTACATAGTGTAATTCCTTTAGTAAGGTGACTATGAATTTTATCTCCATATCATTAAGGAGTGTTATAACATTTAATGTATAAGTGGTGTTATTATATACACTTAGTATGTTTTAGGTAATTAAATAATAATGATTTATTGTTTATTAATAGAGGTTAAAAATCTCATGTAAATAAATAATAAAATATAAACTAGCTATTACTTATTAGTTATTTAAAATTTTCTCTAGATGGATAGAAATGTTGGTTACAATGGTCACCTCCCTTTACTTCTCACTATAACTAAGGCTTTACCCCTATTGTTTACATACTTGATACATTAGAACATACTTGAGCAATTAAAGAGTTTTGATAACCCCTTTTAGAGGAAGTGAGAAGAAATAAGTGTGTATTTTCTATATTTTTTTAAATTAAGTAATATCACTTTGTAGCTTTTTTACCCTTTGAGGTTTTCCCATGTTACTTCTTGTATCATGAGTTCATTCATCCAAATGTGTATGATTTTTTATTCAATTTCATTATAGATATATCTTGTGTATATAAATTCCATATGTATTGATTCATGTGTTATTTCACCTGATTCTTCTTACACATCCTTCACTCTTATCTCCATATTGTTGTGTCTCCCCCTTTCCTCTTCTTCTTCTTGATTTCATGTATTTATGCCCAACTTGTCTTTTTAATTCCATAAAGTTTACTTAGCCTCCTAGTGAAAACCTCCAACATCTCTTATACTCACTTATCTCAATTTCTCTTTTCTTCATTTAAGTTTCTCAAACATGGCTTTTATAGTGTGTATCTAATAATCTCCTTCAAGTACTCCTATTGGCTCTAAATATATTTCCAATTCCTATGGATCTACACCCGCTTAATTCAATCTCCTTTTAATTAGGGATCCATTTGATACAACTTATAATTCCTTCATCCATCCTCTCCGCTATGTGTACCTCCTTCATTTTCTTATTGTCATGGTAATTTATTACACCTACTGTTCATTCCACTACATCTTTGCATTCCACCGTTCACTTAGATGGATATTTCATTAGCCACTTCTTATCACATTTTTGATGATTGGTTCCACTTCTTCCTTCATCTTCTCATCTTTTCCCCAATCCTCTTAATTTTATTCATCCCATGCTCTACCATGCACATATACAACCTTAGCCTATTTCACACATCTTTTATCCTCTTCTCATCCTTTCTCCCTTGCATGTTGATTAAAGTGGACCTATGGTTTCCCCTAATTTTCCTTTTAATCCTTTACATGCATGTATCTCCTCATCCATCTCATGACTTCTCCATATAAACTCTATTTACTCTTCCTCAAGAGCTTCTTATACATCTTACATGTTTCCATCATTATACTCGTCAACATTAGGTCTACCCAAGGTTGACTCTCTCATCACCTTTTCTTCCTTTAGAATTTTTTCTATGCCTTGTGTACTCCCATCCTTAGGATTTTTCTTTATTTACATAAATTTATTCCTCTAAGAATTCACCTAATCTTTTCCACTACTTACACTTTGTTATCGTGAAATATTATCCTTTGTTGGAACCTCTCCCAATACATTTCCTCTTTATTCATGAACCTTTCACTTTTGGAGATATCCATTAGTTGCCTCAATGTTCATAGATCTTATAGTCTCTAGTTTCCATTTTTTTCAATTATTCTTCTCCTCGCTTTAGTCTCCTTAGTGAATTCCAAACCATCTTACCTCTCGCTATCTTTATCAATGGTTGTTGCTCTACAAGATTTTAGTTGCACTCTTTCTTTCCCTTTATGGAGTGTTCATTGACTTCACCTCACTAGTTGCCCCAAAATTTGATGGTTAACTAGACTCAGTTATACTTAGCTCAACTTTACGTCCTTTGCTGTGTCTTATGATCTATACTCTTGTTAGTTACCTCAAAGTTTGGTGCTATGTTGGCATTCATTGCCCACAACCCATTACTACTTATTTCTTATTCCTTAGTTAGCTACCTAAGAGTTTATTGATATTCTATGCTATAGTTGCTCACATGGAAAATCTTGTCACCTTCCTTGCCATGTCGTACGCTTCATCTAGATACCTCAAATTTAGGCAGTGTGTTATCCATTAGTTTCACTCTATTTCTTCTTCTCTTTGTGTCTCTTGACTATCGTGGCACCATGCTAGCTACCTCAATGTTTGGTGATCTAATATCCTTAGTTTCTCTTAGAGAAACCCATTGACCTTCCTTGGTGCATCCTACACTCGTACTAGATGTGACAAAGTTCACTGATCTGCTGGCATTCAGATACACTGTATGCTTCTGCTTATCCTGGCACATATCCTAACTATCGCACCATTATGATATTGCTTCAATGTTCAGTGATCTATTATCCTTAATTATTGTCATGCGACCCATCATCCTCTGCACTCTCCTACAGTGCCTTCAACTAATATCTATATCCAATTTTTTCCTTCTTCCTTTTTAAGTGCATCCATTAACTTATTCATGGAAAGTAATCATGTTTGTGTGTTATTCAAAGGATTCTCCTCCTCCAGTTCTTTTTTAATTCTTTCCCATTATTGTTGCACGCTTCATCTCATACATCTGGACATGTTTCTATTTTTTTCATTCTCTCCTCATTGAATTTCCTTATCCTCCCAAATATCCTCCATGCTTCCTTTATGACTCTTTTTCTCACACACACCTTGTATCCTTGTGCACTCTAGGTTCAGCTCCAGGTTCACCTCTTCACCTCCTCCTCGTCGACTTCAATTCCTCATTCCACTGTGTATTTAATTCATTCTTCCAATCTATAATCTCAAAATCAATCTCCATGGCATACGCCCATCACTCATGAGTGCCCTACCTTATTTATTAAAAAATCTCTCTTTACGTACATAACCCACTCCGTGTTATTCATTTGTTCTTCTCCCCTCTACTTTTTCCTGATTTACAGTGGCTGTATATTTCTTTGTGGTCTTTTCCCTGTACCAATCTACATTTCATGGAGAATCTTCTCTTTGGTACCTTATACCAAACACTGATTGCAAGGTGGTATTTGTTCCTACACTGCCGCACATTGATTATTTGTTTGGTGCTCCTTGCCTCCACCTTTTCTTGCTCTGGCTACCTTTTATCGGTGATTCTACTATGTTAGCCTTTACTTTTGCTCAAATACCTCTAATGATTATGTCATTATATTTTATCGTTCTCTCATTCCTTTGATCGAATTTTCTATTATCAATTTTTAATTAAATTAAATCTGCATTAGATTCCTTTAATTGGCGATTCTATCACACTCTACGTTTATGCTGGTTGTATTTGATCGGGGATTGTGCCTGCACTTAATTCTGCTCTTCCGACTACCTCAAATCAATGATTATACCACACTCTCATATTTTTTTCATGCTCATGGACTAATTAAAATTATTGTTTTTGGTTCTGTTGTTCTTTTCGGTGCTTGACTGCCTCATGGTAAGAGATTAGTCAGTGCTTAGTATTTTATTCTACACACTATTTTGATTGAAAACTCATATCAGACTACTCAAATATTATAGACTAAAATTGACTATTTTATTCTAAAAGATAAATTACGCCAAGGCACTTAAGGACTCCGTAAAATACTATTAAAAAAAAATTCTTGACTCTCCGTGGCTTATCTGCTCTCAGTTAGTTGCCTCATAGTTTGGTGATCGAATAGATATTATTTTCAACAATCTCCACTAGTTACCGCAAGCATTAGTGGTCTCCTAGTCTTCACTCCACATCACTCTAACTAATGGTTGCCTCATAGTTTGGCAGTTGACTAGCGATCTCTCATCATCTTTTTTTCACCTTGTTTTCTATTTATAACTACCACATTTCAGTGGTTTACTAGATTCCTATTTTAGTTTTTCTCTCAGTCGATGTTATTCCAACCTTCCCCTCTACATCACTCTACGCTCTTGAAATCATAGGTTCTTCTCCTCCTGCGTTCACTAAGGTGTGTGACCTTACTCTGACACCCACTGATGTAGTGGCATGGCATGGATTCCCAGTTAATAAATAGTCCACCACACAACCATCAACTATACACAAAAATTTATTAACAGGTTTTCATTTATCAATTGAAAGATACAGTATAATATTAGCTTCACAGAATATACAGAGGTTGTCACCACCCTTTTAATATCTTGTAGCTCTTCTCTCACTCACCCTCTCAGCGATGCATTTTGTTAAATATTAGCCCTCAATCCTTAACCCTACTTCTATAACCTCCAACAATTACCAACAACTATCAACATCGACCACTAACATCCTTCACTGGGACCCAATTCCTCTTTTTATGGGTTTTGTGACCCGATCATCGATGCATCCAGTGAAGTGACTCACAGCTATAACCAAGTAGGTATGGAACCCAAATTCAAAGGCCTATGGTATGTTACCTCATTTTAGTAATACATTGACCTTTATTGTGATGATAGAAATTGATTTGGATCTTTCCTCTTAGATCTGATGTCCTTTATCATTATTTCAATCCTAAATTTAGCAAGTGTCATCTTTTCAACCATTTTTCCTTTCTGGTCTCAAGCTCTATCTATATGGTATTATTCCTTGCTTATGCACTCTTTTATTGTAGGTGTTTTATTTCGTATGTGCCTCATGTACTGTTTACTAATTTTTCCCTTTGGGATTCTGTTGACTCTTCTTTTTTTTTTTTCACCGTCCATGTACACTACCCAACTTTTCTCCCCATCTGCTTCTCAATACAATTTTGTGTGTGCTCTATCAATGAATCCATGGTGGTTTCTCTTTCGGAACCCAGATTATCCTTCACCCACATGCTCAAAAACTTTGGTCCATGTAAGTTTTTGTGTTATTATAGAATGTTCTTGGATCACAAGTGTAAGTCAAGATTGTCATTTCAAAATATCAAATACCACATATTTTTAAAACATAAATTAGGTGAAGATTGATAACATACTTATATGTTTCATTGGTGTCGATCTTCTCAATAATTCCATACATGAACAATAGAATGGATGTATTTCTCAATAGCTTTTCATTCATGATCATTTGTCTAATCAAGGTTATTCATATTTGGTGATACATCTAACCATATGAAGTCATGCACATGTGGTTATAGAGTCAGGCTCCTCCACTCTAATAATTAAAGATGTATATCTTACTGTAATTTCCCCTTGCATACAATAATCACAATACATAAGATATATAATGAAGTCATGCACAAGTGTTTATAGAGTCAGGCTCCTCCACTCTAATAATTAAAGATGTATGTCTTACTATAATTTCCCCTTGCATACAATAATCGCAATACATATATTAGTTATGAAGCATGTGTATTAGACTTAAGCATATCTTTGTGGTATTGGAAACATGGTTAAGGTTGAGAATCACGTCAACATGTGTACTTATTATGTTCCAGCTAGATTTGAATAGATTTTAGAATGTTGTTGCTTTATGGTTCAAGATTCATCATGCTTGTGGTAATCATGTTCTCTTATAGGCTCAACTAACATTTGTGTTCATTTAGATGTGAATTTTCACTATGAATGTTGATAGATATGGAGGAAATGCGAATTCAGTAAAAGGTTTGAAATAGTATAATGGGTTTATGATTTCACATTCTGTGTATTAGTATTTTAATGGTTTAATGGATTCATTTTACATTAAAAATGTTTCATCCTAAATTTTAAATTTTCATCATATACATAATCCAACTCATACAATTTTTATTTTTTATTTTTTTAAATCATTTTACTTTCTTGAAAAATTATAAAGACTTGCTCAATTTTGACGTCTTAAATGTAGTTAAGAGGTAATGCAATTTATAAGCCATTGTTCTTTTGGTTGTTGACTTTGATAAATGGAATTAAAGTTTTGTAACCATGTTATTATTTCATATTTTAAACAAGGACACCTATGAATAGTTTCATCATTGATCTAATCAAATTATAAACTCATGGTTCAAGTTATAACATCTTTCCTTTGAGATTTATGGCGATAAAATATTTTATTTTCTTATTTTCCAGGTTTTCATAATATTAGAAGTTAGCAAAATGATAAAAGTATTCAAGATTTTAATCTCATAATTAGGATAGGTTATAAAATATTTCTTGGTTATTTGAGAACATGTGAGGTGATGGATATTATATTTTATTATGATATTTTTTAAAATTATTTAAATTAATTTAATTAAGTGACAAAATCCAGCTAACTTTATGTAATGTTAGTAATTTTTCTTAAGATATGATTATTGTTATCATGATTTATTGATGTTTATTGAAAGATTTCAACATGATGAGAATAAATTTGAAATTGCATATGAATCTTATATTTAAGCTCTTAGCTCATATTATGAAACAAAAGTTATAATGGTCAACACGATTACAAAACTGGAATAAGACATAGGTGAAATTGGGGATTTTGGTGTTGTTGATTCTCTAACACTAAATTTTCTAAGTGTCCTATTGCGTATGTTTATGAGTTTGATTATGGTGGTTATTTACATTCATAATATATGGATAATGTTGTATTATCATAATTTGATATTTTTTTGGGGTTTTTAAAAAAAATATCATTATATTTATTTTATTATTCTATTAGTATTTGTAGACTTAAATTCTAGTCATATGCATTTAAAAATGTTAATTTTTGACATATCTTAAATTACATGAATTATGTCCAAATACATAACTTTTATTTACCATTCTTTTAATATATTTATTTATACATGATCTTGACTTTATTTTTTCAATCATTACTACACATACCATTCCAAGTCAAAATCTCTAACTACTTTATACCACTCTTATATTTTTTACATCAAAAAACAATTATCCCAAATCTTATGAGATAGATCCATGCTAGGTTGACATGATCATTATCATGGGCCTATACACCTATTATGTTAGCATCATGTACCAAATAAAGTCTAGGTTTCGAAATTTTAATTATTTTATAAAGTCAAATAATGTAAAATATAGAAAGGTTCAACTATAAATACACAACAAGGATCATTTATTATAACCTACATTCTATCACTTCATCACTGACTTACACATTATTTTAGATTGATAAAATATGTGCTACTCTTCCCAAATTTCACATCACTTAAAAACAAAATCCATGATCCATGTCTAAGTCATCTCAATTCAAGTCAATATCTATCATTTTCAAGAATTAAAACTACATTTCTATCTACATATACATTATCAAGGAGCAAAATTCTATTTTAGCATATTTTTTATAAAGAAATAAATTATGACTAGGTTAATAGGTGAAAAACCATAATATATAGGAATGATAAATATGTAAAATAATAAACAATTATTATTTTTAAAATTTATAACTATAGAAAATTATTATATTTTTAAAACACAAGGAAGAAAATAAGTTCACTGAAAATGGGATTTGTGTTGACTATTTTAGATAAATGATAGTGCAATTAATAAGAAATTTAATTATACATTCTTAAGATTAGAAACATAATCTCAAACTATTTTTTGATAGGACCATTGAAAGTGGACATGAACATAGGCTACTTGTGTCTTTCGACATCATACTAATCCCATTTGATTTTATAATTGACTGACAAGAAAATACATAAAGTAGTATAATTATAGAGATGATAGTTCAATAATAGAAATGGATAATATTCATGGACATTACCATGTTAAGTGGATAAAAACACATGTCATTTGAGTCCATTGAAAACCTATGTTTGAATACATACTTTGTATTTTGACTTAGAGTTTTGATTGTACAAGATATTGAATAGTAGGACCTATAATAAGACATGTAGTAGTTAATGTCCATGTATTAAATATGAATACTTTAATTTTTGTAAATTAAATCGATAAGGAAAAAAGAAATAATACACATATATACATGTGGTATTATATATCTTGTAGATAATGTTCATGGTTCACATGTGGAGAAATAATTATTTTTTTCTTATTCATTACCTAACTAGGGAAATTAGCAATCCCTCAATTGGTAATTAGAGAGATATATCCCATCACGTATACCTATGAACATATCCACTCAAGTAAACAAATTATATATGATCCTATTTCCTAAGATAAGATGTTGGAGAAAGCATGTTATCTTGGTGAGGAATTTGGTGATATTCATTTATTATGTTTAATCATTGATGACTTGAGGATGATCAAGTCTTTTTTTTTTTTAATTTAAGTAATCAATCAGATGCATTTGAAAGACACAATATTATATTTTTTAATGAAAGAGGATTAATTTTTAATATAATAATTCAAAAATGTGGAACCATGATGGTTCCTCTAGAAATGATGGAAATGTTGTTGAGTTTTACTAGACATGAACATACATCACAATGGATTTACTAGAAGCAAAGCCAAGACTATTCAGTTTCACTATACACGAACATAAAATACATATACATATCAAATAACATCACTAAAGATAGATCTATATTTTATTTACAATATCAAAAGTGAATAAATAATATTCAATCCCCCATCATGTCTACAATGCTCATTGATTTGAATTTAAATAACAAACATTTGATTTTGAAATTGTATCATTGAACCTTTAAAATTTGAATTAAGAAACATCATTCCCCTTAAAGTTTTAAATTTTTACTTTCAACTTTGAATAATTGTGATTATGAATATATATCCTTCCTCTTGAATCTTATGTCAAATTATATAGAATTCCATACACCTTTATGTCAATTGTACCTATATTTTAGACATGTAAATTTTAATCCTATAACTATGCATGTAAATTCAAGTATATACGATTATAAAATTTTAATATTTTAAAATTTAATGCATATAAATTTCATATTCCCCATAATATATATTAATATGATAAAAAAATTCATTCATTTGTTGTCTATTTTTCTTAAAATGTATGTTTTGTTATATAATGTGATTTTGATTTGCTTCGAAACTTTGAAAACCTATGTTGTATTAAAAAAACTATTTATAAATTATATTGACTCTTTAATCCATTTATTATATCTTTGTTTTTATTTTAGTGAAAATATATTATTATTGAATGAGCTCCACCAAGATATTTATCTTATTTAACCTTTGATCTATCTCATTCATCTCTTCTTCAATCACCAACCCTTTTCTCTTTAGGTCTTCCTACTTCATTCTCTCATTTTGGTACTCTAACTCAATCAATCCCTTCCCTTTCTTTGCCTTATCTAACTTTATCTTCTCATAAGTATTTTTCACCTTGTTTTGGTGTCTCAACCTAGGTTATCATCTACATGGTCTATTGACACTCTTTTCCATGTCCTTTTCACCTTGGAATAAATCTTCTTATCGGAGACTTTCTTCTCTCCTCTCTTGAGATTTTGATATATCTTTTCTTAGGGATGCTTTACCACAAAATATCTATCTCTTTTTCTACCTCTATAACTCATTCCTATAGCTTAACTTCATTCAACCTCAAATAGAAACCTTCAACAACCTCAAAAAGTAACCTATCATATTCAAGATCATGAACTATACCAATACCTTACCTTCTCTAATACCACTTGATGTAGAGTTGATGCCTATAACCTCATTTGTCATACACATTAATTTTACTCTTTCATTTAATCCATTTATTCATATTTGACTTGGCTTTATTTTTATATGTACATTTTTTGTCTTTTGACTCCTTGTTCATTCCTCATTGCACTAGGATCTCAAGCTTCCTTCTTACGTAGTCTTTATTCACTCTCTCCATGACACATCTGCTATATCATATCCCTTATTATCAATCTCATAAATATATTACACACATCATCACCTTCATAAAAATCTTTCATCTCTTCAATCTCTTTCTTGGTTTAAGCTTGTCACTCATGTATATGCTTATAAACCTAATGCATGGTTACTAGTTCCTGACTTCACTCTAGGGCATATAGGACCATTCGCCTACCTATTTTAACCTTATATCATATTGAAAAAAATCACACAACCTCTAAAAAATAACTCTCAACCCAACTAATTTATCCTTTTTAAGGTCTCTTCCTTATATCCTTCTTTTCATGCAAACCTAGAAGGTTAGAACAATATGCATATCTTATATATAAACCAAACACATTATTAGATACCCTTTATCCCCATTGAGATTCACATAAAATTTCATGACATGATGTTTAGTTAAACCCTACCAATTCAACACACCCTTATATTAATTGGGTCTCTTTAAGCCTAAATAAATCCTATAAACCTATATATTATATTGTATGGTCAGGTAGAAACTTATAACCTAATTAATCCTTTAGATAACAATAAAATACCAAATATTCCAATGTTTAATTATTTTTGTAGGGTGTAAACTCAAGTAATGTGTGTTGTAAGATTCAAACCCTAGTCTTTGTTATACACAAGTGTGTGTACACCAAGAACATATAAAAAGGGATATTCTAAGTTTTATATCTATTTAAACACTTATACCATTTTAAAAATTCTTCCAAATCTTTTTTAAACTTCTTCAACAATTATTAATCCTTTATCAATCCCAAATAATCTCCAATAAGTAGTTTTACATAACTTTTGGTTCACAAATAGGAACATGTAAATGTTTCCCTAGATTTTTGCACTTATACATGGATTTTGAGATCCAAATATGATTAATATGATCATGAATGCACTCTCAAATATTTTTATGTTTAAAAAAAATTTAGGATCCCTCAAACAATCATCCACAATTCAACTTCCTTGTCACTCTTTGATTGTGTATCGGGCTCTCAAATGGGGCTATGTTGGTTGGTATAGAAGTGTGACTAAAATATGGAACAATAAAATTTATTACTTTCTGAATATAAAGTATAATTAATAATAAATATAAATTATATAACACTCTCAACACCTTATATTTTTTTAATGAATCTCAACCCAACACTTTGTTCTCTTTCTTGTGAAAAAATAGAGCCTTTAAGGATTGCATCTCTATAACCTATAGATAAGTAAAACTTGAACACTCTAATAAAATAAGAACCATAAATAAGAATGAATTTCATACTAATAACTTAAATTAAATCCACAAATGTTCTCAAAAACACTCTTTTATTCCTTGATCACATTGTTCTTACAATATTTAAACATAAACTTTTACAAAGGTAGTGTTCTCTTCATTCTTGATCAATTATTTTCTTTCCTAAAGATTCAGCCCTTTATCCTCAAATTTATCATATCCTATTACCTTCATATAGCACACATTACTCACATTATATGAATTTATAATCTTAATATCCCTCAAACATGCATGAATAACTCTCTTTCTTAGCCAACCCATGTAGAGTGGTAATTACCATTTAATAATATTGACCTTACCTTGATTTTACAAGAATTATATATTGAAATAAAATTCACACACCTACTATGATATTATATGATCCATTTAGAACATTCATCAACCTTGATATTTCCCATAAGACCCAAAACACCTCATAATACCTAGTTAAAAATTCAAATTTTTAAATTCTAGTTTTTTGTGGGAAAATCTATAGAGAGTAAACAACACACAATAAAAGACTCATGATGACTCTAAGACATCCATTAGGACACTATAATACTATCCTATCAATAAAAATTCCTAAAATGGTCATAATAAATTCTTAAATGTAGTTATATTCTTTATCACCTTGTGGTGCTTTGCATCACCACACTTGAGTTACATTCTTGTCACTCTTAGTCTTATAGACTATGGGAGGGTATAACCAATTGGTCACCTCAGGTATGTGGATATTAGAGTTGTTGAGATGAGGCTACAAGGAGATTTTGAGGTCATTTACATGAAAATATATGGGACCCATTATCCTACCTTGATTGGCATGAAATGGGCTTATGATGGCCAAATGACTTTCAATAGATACATAATAAATTAAAAGCTCATCACATAGACAAGATGGTTTTTATATCATTTAATTAATCATAGTGGAATCCCTATGTGATTTTATATGAAATAGAGTCATGGTATTCCTATATTAATGATATATGGTTCAAAGTTAGTGTATATACAAAGAAATATACTCTGTGAGCTGAAGAATGTCTATTTTTGAAACCATAACTTGAGAAAAAAATACAAACGTAGAAAATAAAGTATTCAATTTATAACTTAATGATAAAAAATCTCTAACTCTCTAGTTTCAAATTTAAGGATGTAGCTCTCTGCCTGTGTGATCTCCAACTAAGTTAGTGGTGTATTTCCTATATAATATAGGTACAACCATAATGGTTTATACAAATCCTAATCTAAAATATGTCTTACTTTAGGAAGAATAATCTTTAGTGAGTGGTGACTCTGACACCTATATGCTGAATTTGGTTAGGGGATATCATGAGATACAACCTTTGCACACGGTGTTCACCATAGAATTAAAATTACCATGATATTTTTCGATAGAATAAATTAATACATTTATCTTTAGGTTAGAATGTCTATTAGTATAGGTCACTAGAATACTCTAGAATATGTTAGGTATATCTTATGTAGTGAAGAGTTAAAATAGGCATAGAAGAGATGTCAATATTATCTACCATCTATGATGTACAAAGATGCACCTAAGAGAAAGAAGAAGCAATTGCCAATATAATCTAGACCATAACTAGTATAACATCCAATAACATATTAAATTAAAATAGAGTAATCACTATGCATAAACCATATAAAAGAAGATAAATAAAACCATAACAGAATATTTCTGTTATTCTCTATTAACATATCAAAACCATATTCTATTACATCAAAGTGTTATATATAGCCTTTTACAATTCTATTATCTCTTTACATTCAAGCCTTTCAAGATATAAAAGGAAAGACTCTTCCCATTCTTCTATATCTTGATTAGGTTAAAAATGTTGAATACATTCAAAATTTATACAAAAGATAAAATCATACCTTTCACGAATTTATTCTTCTATTATACTTCATGGCTTTACCATGCTCCATTATTTGTCCAACACTTTCCTCGACTTAAATATTTGTCTCATCCTCAGACAAAGTCACAAGCTGGTCTAAACTAAGCTAAAAAGATAATCCCTAATCAAAATTTGAAATTATCACACAAGGTGCCACTTACCAATTATCACCCACCATGCATTACTTATTCACCCTTATAGTTTTTCAACCAAGTAACATGTTGTCCTATCATCCTTTCAGGTTTTCAATAGGCTAACATAATTAGGTGGCTACCCTTTATGGGTTTTCAACCATTCTAGATCAGTTCCTAATGTTTATATTATCTTACATAAAACTAAAATATGCCTAAAGTTGTAAAAAGGAAGTGTGCAAAACTTAATACTATAAATGAGAAGGTGTTTGACTAAGTGGCTACATAGGTTGTTGTGGTTGGGAAGTTGTTGACCCACAAACTTTTGATGCATCCACTACCAAAAGTAGTGGTAGAGACTACACCTTTGTGTCAATTTTCCTCTCCTATATGATTTTTCAAAGCTATTGTAGATGAATGAAATTAGGCTCATCTATTCTCTAGGCAATAGATGGATCAACTTGAGATAGATCGCACTTTAGTGTTTTTTAGTTTATGAGCACTTTTTGTATCATGGAAAGAAGAATGCATAGTGGTACCTAGATCATATTAAATTTTTACATATTATCATTATCTTTACTAGTAAACAATCCCTTGGCATTATATAGTTTCAGTTGAATATCCAAGAGTTACTCACCTAATTTATCTATTGTACTTTAGGGTCAGATGGATATAAACATGTTGTGCATTGTTTCATTATGCCATTCCTATAGATTATATATGGTAGCATCCCTAAAATCCAATAATTCCCTGAGTGTGTCACTTATTTTATCTATAGTTTTCATTTGATCCTCTAATATGGCTTTAGCATTGTCTTTAGTATAAAATTTAGGTTTTGTTGTAGCCAATGATTGATTCAAATGTTTTCTTCAATTTAACATATCTTGGGACATCTTCTTGGATGGCCTCACAATGGTCTCTAAGACTTTTTCATATTCATTAAGGAATTAAGATATAATCTTTGTTTTAGTCTAAAGAGCTTTCCCTTATGTGTGTAATGACAAAACTTTCTATGCAACATCCCCACTCTTTCAGAGATCTATCAATAAATTAGTGAATTGATTATATTCTTACATGACCTTATCATTGAGTACTTGCATAAATATGGTGGGGCAAGCGTTATTGATCAATTATCATACATTTTATAGTTTCTCTTCTTATTCATCATTTTACTATTGTATCCTTAGGATTTACTTATCCAAATATTAGGCCTTCTGCACCATGGATTCTTGGAAGGTGATTATCCATTCAATCTATTTTGAGAGCAGTAGTTGAGTCATGTCTAATGATGTTTCCATCAAATTTATGTCAGGTGTCATAGATGTGATCATCGATGTCATAAGATTAGGCTTGAATTAATCCAATAGAAGAAATAATGTAGTCCACCACATTAACATGTCAGGGACATCCCATAACCATTGGCTAAATATCTGTGATGCCTCTTTGGTGCCTTTAGTGTGAGTTATGATTTTTACTTCTGCCTATGCTTATGCAACCTTTAGCACCTTAGATTAGGTTTGTGATTCAGCCTTAGTCTTAGTGTCACCTTTAGCTTGTACTTTAGATTCATATTTTGCATTACCCTTAGCATCAAATTAACCTTTGATTTAACATATACCTCAACCTTAGCTTTGGATTTAGTTTTAGCCTTAGCTTGAGCTTCTTACTCCTATTTTTTGTTACGTAGATTGTGCCTCTTGTTATCATCATTGTGCATCCTCCTACTCATTTTTTATTTGGCTCCACTTATTAATCCTATTTTTGCATGAATTCGACTCATCATCTTTCTTATTTATAGCTCTAGCTTCATTAGATTTATTTTGGATAGCCTTTGATTCCTCAAATTTAATTTATTTCATAGCTAATATATCTTGTTGATTTTATTATTGATGTTGCCTAGCTTATTATTGAGTCACTTATGGCACTGATGGTTGTACTTATTCTTATTTTTTATTGATCCTTTCTTCTACAACCTCTTCAAATTCAAGTGTTCCCTATATAGTTTATTTTTCATTTGCTTCCCCAATCATATTTTTATCAATGGGTTCCTCATCCCCTTTGAGATTAGTGTCAGATTTGATATGCTTGGGTGATTCTTCTTATTACATCTAGCCTTTGTGTACCAATTCCTTTTTATAGTATTTATCTAGAGGCATGAGAGTCATTTTTTGATTCTTTAAATCCTAGGGATAAGGTTGTTCTTGTGCTACCTAAGACTATTATACACTATTTATTATGTAGATTTGCTGAAAGACACCATCTTTTCCTACACAAATTTTGATGGATTAATAGAATTATGTGTGCATGGTTATCACAATAAAACTTGTGTAGGACTTACTTCTACACATAAATCAACTAATTATACAATTGATGATTTTGTAGCTAATTCTATTGAAAATATATTGGCCTCAAACTAATGATGAGTTGATTTTCATCCTATGATATTAACATTAATAGGAAGGGGTTAAGTAATTTCAACCCAAGGGTATTTTCTTACTTTATTTCATACTTATCAAGTGTGCACTACTTTCTAAAATAATAAATCCTTATCTTCCTCTACATTGTACACATTTTTTTTGATGTCTTCCAACATCGATCAAAGAAATTCTTTTTATTCTAACCTAGCTCAGAATGGTTGCACTCGAAAGCTATCTATGTAAGCATAGGATGCTCAAGCCAAGACTTTATTTTATAGGTTATTTTCTTTGGTGGATATCGTGAGGTTCTACACATAGGTTCTCTTCATTTTCATTTTTTTTGTTGTGTTGGAGCTTATATCTATATTGGTTATGGTAGTTGATCCTGTAGCTGTGTCAGTTGTTATGAGGTTGGTTTCCTAGCTTGTGGTTATTGTGCCTTTCAAAGGATGAATTGTAATTTAGGAACCGAGCTCACAACTATATCCTTTTTCTTGTATACTTTATCCTTTACTTCAACCATTGAAATGAGAAATGGCATTAGGGTCATAGCTAGAGTAGACAACTCATGAAACCTGATTTGTATTCATTATTTAATTTGGTAACTAAATCATGTTTTCCTAGATACTGCATTACATATTCTAAGATCCTTGGGTATGATCAGATCAATACTAGGTATTCAAGACATCATGTGTTAAGTCACCCTAATTACTCATAATATTTTCCTATTTTAGTCCATGCAATACTTGTTAAGGCATTATCGGCCCATAAATATGGAGTTACATTAACTTGCTCTAATGGAAATTTCCATTGGTATTTAAAGGTTTTTCCTTCCTACAAGGACATTCCCTATATTATTGGTGAGCTTGACTACTAAAAACTCATGACAATTTAAATCCTCTCATAGGTTTATCATGTGATAGCTAATGTCAATTACACCTCTTCTCATTTTTTTTGCTTACTTGGAAGTTTATCACAATTATTTTGTGATACATGAAACCCTGATACACAGTGAAGCATCCTCGATCTAGTCAATAGGAATTCCTCACCCTACCCTAGTGGTATATTTTTACCTCATATCTAAATGGATTGGTGGTGTTGTAGAATTATAAGGCATGAAATATTTTATGTGATTAGGTAGAATGGTTGTTCGTGTCATGGTGAGAAAAAAATATAGATTATAACATCTTGAACTAACTGGATATCTCTTTGATTATATCAGCACAACAAAGTCATCATAACCTCATATAACTTGCCAAATTTATAAAACTGAAGTAATCATTTAGTATCGGAGCCTCTGAGCATATGTTAAAGTGTTATGGCTCCTACTTATGATTCTCCTTGAGTATCATGGGAAAATAAAATAGTTTCTATTACATCTATGAAACTAAACAAATCTAGATCATTATATTTAGTCTATTAGAGACCTATCCCAATTCCCATTTCTTATTTTTGTGAGTTTTATAGTGGAATAAATAAGCGATCTGCTTCTATGGATTGATTGAATATCTAGAATGAATGATTGATTTGATTAGTTGTACTCTGGTTTAAAATCCATTAACAATTAGTAATTCAAAAATTATATCATATAATTTTCTTATTAGCTAAAGGTGTAATGTTTTATTTTTATCCATACCTTTCTCTTATATAGTTGTTGGCACCCAATTTCATTTTACCACCTCTTTTGAATGCATTGACTATGCGCAAATAAATTTTCCATTTTCCATTAATATTTATTGTTTAAAATGACCTTGACAGGTATGTTTAGTGACTAAGATATTTAATTTACTTCTTTGGTAGTTATTATAGGTGAGTAGATATCTTTTTGATTAATCAATTTGATTTACATATCATCTTGTCCTTTTATTACTATGTCTACTTCAAAAATGATGTAATCATTTTGAAATGCTACATCATTAATGGTTTCACCTTAATATTGGCCTTCTATTCACCATACATTTATTCTAATTGCCTTCCTTAACTTTATTACAATGATCTGTGTAGTTATGACCAACTATCTTCGATGAGTTATCTCTATAATGTGATTTCATCTTATGATGATGATTGCTTCCTACTGGTTACAATGTGTTGTGTAGCAAGGAACATGCTATACAAACATTCTATCTTAAGAAAACAAAATAGAAACAAAAAAAATTAAATAAAATCTTGATTACATGGTGTTACTCAACACCCACTCAAATGTTTAACATAACAACAGAGATTAAAGATGATATGGTTTAATCCTACAACCAATTATATGTCTTTATAATATGGTTCCTTGTATTGAAACTTCGTGAATTATTTAGGGTCCTTTCCATATAATTCATAGCTTTGTGGGGAATGCTTTAAATCTTCTCTCATAAAGTAGTAATGTTTGGTTTAGGTAAAATTGCTTGGATCACAAGTTATGATTATGCCATGATTTTTGACTTTATTTGTTGATTTGTTATGTCCACTACATTCTTAATCTATTATATTTCATCCTAGTTAAATACATTAATCTTTCCTTTAATTAATCTTGATCTCCTAATCTCATGACCATCATAATGTAGAGACTAGGCATAATATATTCGACAGGCATTACTATCTCAAAAACATATACCAAATGGAAAGGATTGAACCTCGTAGCTCTATTGTAATGTGTTTGATAAGCCCACAAAATCAAAATAATTTTATCCTTCCAATCATATCTATAAACATTGAATTTTTTTTAACATATTCTAAAAAACATTGTTGGATTCTTATGCCTATCCATTGACCTAGAGATGATAAGCCATGCTTTTATGGTGTGATATTATAACATATTCAATTAGATTGTTGTTATTATATGTACAAAATGTGTGCCTCTATCACTTACCAACTTAGATGGACATCCAAACCTCATGATGATGTTTTCATATAGAAACTTTACAACATATTTCTCATTACAACTTGGAGTGGTAGCAACTTCCACCCATTTTGTGAAATAGTCAATCATAGTAATAATATATCAGGCATGTTTGTGCTTACATAGGGTTGTTATAAGTCTAATAAATTTAATTTCTCATTTCTCAAAAAAAAAATCTCAATCATGGGTACCAAATGCATTTTTTCATGTCAATTGGGCTTGACCATTCTTTGACAGACATCGCAATGTTTAGCTACTCTATGTGCATCCTAAAATAATGTAAGCCACCAAAGACCACTCTCAAGTATTTTCCTTGTAGTGGTTTCTCCTGAAAAATGACCCATGCAATTCCTTGTTGAGCCTCTTGAAGAAGTTTTAGGCACTCATTCTCTAGAGCTACTCTACAAAATACTATTAGATTGAGCATAGATTTCAAAAGAGAATAAGATTGTATTACATATCACATATTGTTATGAACCATACATGAAGGCCTATTAAATAGGAAAATAAAATAACCACCCAAGAATCATGGATAGTGTGTGTGAAACAACCTATGTCAACTAGCATGAAATAGTTAACCCTGATAAAATAAACTTACCTATTAACCCAAGTGATTAAAGCTACCAACCATAGATATATTACCTTAGTTAATAACTCAAGGTAAATACATAATTACTATAACACCATTCCTTAGTGACTAAACCAAAAAAATACCAAGTTTATCTTTGAATTTGATGAACTTATCTACACTAATTGGTTTGGTTATTATATCAATTGGTTGCTCTGTAGTGGGGTAGTAAAAGAGACTGATGTCTTAATTTGTAACCAACTATTGGATGTAATGTTGATGAAACTCAATGTGTTTGGCCTTGGCATGGAATTATAGATTCTTAAGCATCTTCAAAAAACTCAGGTTATCACAAAAAATTAGAGTAGGCTTTGATGACTCAAACTGAAGATTCTTCAAGATTTCCTTTATCCACATAGTTTCACAACCTGCACTGAACACAACTTTATACTCTACTTCTATTGAAGATAATTACACTATAGTTTATAGTTTGTTATACCATGATAAAAATCCTAATCCAAAAGTGAAAATGTAGCCTATTGTAGATTTTCTTTAATCTACTAATCCCTCCCAATCAAAATCAAAATATCCTAAAATCTCAAAATCTATAGACTTTTCATATAGTATGCCAAGTCAAGATTAACTTTGACTTATCTTAATACCCATTTTTCATCTAACTAATGTGATTCCTATGGTTTAGACATGAAGTGAGATATAAACATCACTGCAAAATGAATATCTGGTCTAGTGGTAGTGAGGTAAATGAGACTGCCCACTAGCTACTGATATATTGTTTCATTGACTGGAAGAGAAGCAGTGTGAGTTGAAATTTTGTATCCAAATTCCGTAGGTGTATGAGTTGGATTACAATTCATCATTTTAAACCTTTTCAGCATTGACTTGGCATACTTATTTTGTGACATGAATACAACATAATCACCGTGCCAAAACTCAACACCAAAACAATATTTTAGTAGTCCTAAGTCTATCATGTCAAAATTACAACAAATATCAGTGTTCATTTGTTGAATGAGACTAGCACTACTCCCAGTTATGGATATATCATAAACATATATAATGAGAATGAAGATATCATCATTACACACCTTTACACATAGAGTTGGTTTAGATTTACACATTTTGAACCCTGACTCCCTAATATATGAATCTATTTTCATATACCAAGATCAATGATCTTACTTAAGTCCATACAAGGACTTGATCAACTTGAAAACAAGATTTTCCTTACCAAGAACCTTAAAACCCTATGGCTAAACCATGTAGACTTCCTCCTCCAGATCTCCATTAAAGAAAGCACTCTTGAAATCCATTTGGTACACCTACCATCTAAATTGAGCATAAATAGTAAATATTAAACAAAAATTTACCATCTTTGTAGTAGGAGCAAAATTTTATTCATAATCAACTCCTTCATCTTATGCATAACCTTTTGTAATAATTTTGGATTTGTATTTTTCCAAGGAATCATATGATTTTTATTTTACCTTGTAAATCCATTTACAACCAATGGATTTCTTTCCTGGTGGTAGCTCCATGAACTCCAAAGTATTGTTTTTCATCAAGGAACCATATTCCATATGTATGGTTGATTCTCACTTAGGCTTCCTTTTTACCTCTGAAAAAGTATTAGGTTGAAATACATGTGAAAAATTAGTTGTTAGAGAATAATTGTCATCCTCATCTCTATCACCAAATTTATTTCCTAATCTCAATCTTCTTCCTTCCGCACCTTGTGACAAGTCTCCTTTTGGTGCTTCCATTGTGGTAGAATACCACTTTGGCTTTTTTGGTTGTTCTGTTAGAACCTCACAATGACCTACATCAATTCCCTCCATGGAATTTTATTCCATTGATGAAGTAGAATCCTTATCAACTTTCGCATCACAACTTATAATAGAATCATTAGAAGAAAATAATGACTCAATATCTAAAACTGTACCAATTGCTGTGAAGTATGGCATCTATTCATTTACTATGACATCTTTATTAAAAAAAACTTTTTTCATAGAAACATCAAGTAATGTGTAATCCTTTGACTAGTCACTATACTCAACAAACATGTATGCTTTGCTTTTAGCATCCAAGTTACTTCTCTTTTAACTAGGAATAACTGCAAAAGCTACACAACCAAAAATTCTAAAATCACTTACATGTGGATTTTTTCTTGACCAAGCCTCCTCTATATTCATATTCTCTAATGATTTTTAGGACTTCTTTTGAGGATTTACACTATTGTATTCACTACTTATGCCCAATATCTACATGGTACATTTCTTATTTAGACCATATAGTGAGCCACGTCCATTATTTTCCTATTTAATCTTTCCACAACTCCATTTTTCCATAGAGTGTAAGGGTTAGTGTACTATCTATGTATGCCTTAAGTGGCACAAAACTCCTTAAATTGTTTGGAGATGAACTTATCCCCATTATCCATTCTTAGAGATTTCACTAACCATCTTGCCTATTTTTCAACCATAGCTTTCCAAGAAAGGAAGTTAGAAAAACAATCAAATTTATTCACTATAAAGTATACCTACCTTTTCCTAGAGAGATCATCGACCAACAAAAAAAAATAATGGTCTCTAGAAGAGGTAGGTGTCTACACTGGATCATGCAAATCTGCATGTACCAAATCCAATACTCTCTTAGGTCTTAAAGCTTTACCAACATCAAATGAATGTCAGAGTTGCTTCCCCAAATAACATCCAATACATATATTATGACTATCCTAAATAGAAGGAATCCCCTTAACCATCTTAGTCTTTCTCAATGTAGTCAAATATTGGAAATTCAAATGCCCATACCTTTCATCACATAGTGAACTTTTGCTATCAACCACAACAAGTGCACTTTACATTTCCACATGTCGATCTTCAAGCTTATGCAAGCCTTTTTCACCAATCTATAGCAATAACCTTGTTATCTCCGTTAGTGATTAAACATTGTTGTCTTTGAAACTTTACAAAAAAATTATATTTTGAAGTGATCTCACAAATTAAAAGTATATTTTTTTCTTTATCAGGCACATACCCACTATTCTTGAATATATACTATATTTTACCATTAAAAATGATTTAAACATTACAATATCCCTTCACAAAATGATTTCCACCATATCCCAAAGATATAGATTCATTACTACTACTATTTTCAACAAAATCCACATACTAGTCCTTATGGCATGTATAATGGTGAGAAGCTCCTGAATCAAAGTACCAAGATTGATCCACTACATAATTACCACTAGTATCCATGAGAACAAAATCAAGAGATGTTTCCTCACCTTCACCTTCAGCTACATTTGCATGATGAACTTTATTTCTAGGGTTAGCCATATCCTATTGTATTTTCCTACAATCTTTTTTAAGGTGACCAGGTTACAGTAAAAAAATTTCCACTTAGATCTCTTATTAGAACCATTTACTTGTGAAGTTTCTATCACAGAACTAGTAGTTTTACCAAACTACTTACCCTTTCCATTGATGAATAATGGACTCTCTGTAGAAGTAGATGTAGACAACATGACCTTCTCTTGCCATCTCTCCTTTTATAATAGCAACATGGACAACTTTTCAAAGTCCAAAGTCTCCATCTCAGAAATCATGTGTAAGGACTCCACAAATGACTAAAATGAGGGCATAAGATTATACATAACTAGATCAATCAAATCTTTTTCATCAATAGGATTTTACACAGCCTTCAACTAATCATTGATGACCTTGATATGCAACCAAAACATAGAAATGAATCCACCTTCATGCATATTGGTGTAAATCAACAAATTCGTCAAATACAATACTCTATCAACTTTAAAATCTTGATATTTAGAAGTAAGATTAGTCCATAAAGTTGATGCAGTGGTCATATTTATGACCTTTAAGATTAGATTACCTACTACTAATAGTTTTAACAACATAAGATCCTCACATTGACATTTATCATAGTCATCGATATAAGTGGTAGGCCTTTACCCTTTATCGAACACTATTTGATCATGATTCCAATATTCACATATCATCAAAACCTTGTGACTCCACAAACTAAAGTTCTTGTCTATCAATTTATGAGAATCTGGTAGTAAAATATGTTGAATTCTAGCCATTTCACCTAGTTTTTCATGAAAATAATTAAATTATAAAAACTATGACTTTTATAAAACTCCTACACACAGATTCTATATTGACATTGAAAAACTCTGCCAATTTTTAACAACAAACTCAATACCATTTGCAATATCTCAAATTTTATTTCATTGAAACAATTAAATAGGGAAACCTACAACTCTAATTTAAAAAATTCTCTCCTTCACATCCAAATAAAAACCATAGAAAATGATGAAATTTTTAACTTCTCAGATGCTTCCATGATTATTAATCAGTGATAGGTACCCAATAACCCCTATTGGCTAAAGTTTTGATTTATTTCAATTAAGAAATTAAAAATAATTGAAATAATAAAACTTTAGGTTAAAAATTTCATGAAATTAATCAACCAATAAAAAAATTGGCCTAATTATGAAATTTTAGGCACATATTCTGAGCTTGTTTCTCAACCAAATAAAAAAACATCTACACCACTAATCAATTTTGGACTTACTCATTGTTTAGAGCTTTGTTGCACTAAAAATGGTCAACATTTGAATTTTTTGGCTCTCCCATAAATTGTATAGTGTTTTACACAATATGGTCAGCCCAGAAAAATAAACAGAGGCCTCAAAGCCTCTTAAACTAATCCCTCTTACCTCATTTCGATTTTATTACATCTTTTGATCATCTTGGGTAGTTTTCTAATATTATATTTGAGATCATAGATTTTTATGATGCTTTCTCTCTACTGGGTACATGAAGCTCCTCCCTCACAAGACACCAACCTCTCTGGCTTTCATAGACCTCCATTCAGGCTCTACAAACCATGAGCTCTGATTACCATATAGATTGAGAATAGATATTAAAAGAAAATAATATTATTTTACACAACACATATTACTATGAACCATACATGAAGGCCTATTTAGTACGCAAAGAAAATAACTATCAAAAAATCATAGAGAGGGTGGGTGAAACAACCTACATTGGCTAGCATGAAATAGCTAAGCCTGATAAAACAAACTAACCTCTCAACCCAAGTGATTAATAAAACTAAACATAGATATATTACCTTAGTTAATAACCTAAGGTAAATATATAATTATGCCAACAAATACATCATATTTTCTAAGATTATATAATAATCCATTAAGAAGGCTATATGTTATGGCTCAACTACCCATTTTCTTCTTATCTTGTTCTATGTATTACACAAGAAATGTTCCTTATTAAATTTTTTTTTAATGTCCTCCATGTTATTATAAACTTTAAATGTTCTAAATAATTACAGATTAGGGGATTAATCTTTGATTTTTTCTAATTCCTCCCCATTACGAAGTTAGCTAAGGTTATCTAGTCCCACAATCTTTCATCATAGTTTAACATAAATTTAGAATTAAAATTCCTAAAAGAGCATCAACTACCTTGACATTAATTCTCCTAAAATTGGTTTATTAACTAGTTATTTCAATACCTGGTGATCAATGAAGAACTGAAAAGGAGTAGTGACGCACGAGCATCCTTATTGGATGACACCTTTTGATGTTTTCAAATAAGTTTGGATTTGAACAAGTATTTCATGCTTAGTTAGTATGTTTAGGATGATTATAAAGGTGTTATGACTCTAAATATCCACCTTGGAATCATTTTCAAGTGCTTAGGATTGTCTAAGAAGGTTATAAATTGAAATTAGAGTTTTGTCACTATTTTAGAAAATTTAAATTTAAAAAAAAATTAATATAGAATAGATGTTGTAAGAGGATTTTCATGAAGTATTGAAAGTGGAAAGTGGTTAGGAAATATTAATAAAGACACCATATATCATATCATGGGCTAAATGTCACCTTATATGGACAATCGCCCTTGATGCTTGTGTTAAGGTGTAAACTCTCTCCCAAGTGATCGTTGGATGGTAGTTAGGGTAGTTAGGTTTGAAATAAAACATGTAAAATTTTGGTTTTGAATCAGTTTTGATAATTTTTTTGAGTTTTGATGGGCTCTATTCCAAATAAATAAAGAAATAAGTTCCTAAAAATTGAAGAGAAGATGTTTGGACTCTATTTCCTACATATTTCCATAGAGATTGACTATAAAAAATATTCTTAAAGAAGGAAGATCTTACAAAGTTAAGTTTCTAATGTTTCATGTGAATTGGCGAGTCTTATTTCATATTGTTGAATGTGTTTTAGTAGTTTGTTTATTCTTATGTCACTTTGCATAAAGGATCATACAAACCTATAACGCGATGCACACTCAGACTATCATTGTCTAAAATGTTGTAAAGGGTTATACAAAAGGTGTTAAAATGGTTTATTAGTGATATTTATGAAGTTAAATTATACCCATTTAAGCATTCCTAGTCTTTAAAACCGTTTATATGTCAATAATCTTCAAAACATTGTCTACAGACCCTACATGCTGAGTCTATACATACAATGAGACCAAGATCTTTGTATAAATGTGGAATAGAGGATTTGAGAAAGAAACTTAAGGATTTGTAAGGGTGTATTAGGTTTATGCATTCCCTCACAAATATTTATATAAGAATGAAACCCATTATATAATTTTAAATCCCAAGATATTTGCTCTCAGGTGTATACAAAGATTGTCAACCCTAAAGTAGGGTTTTGAACTTGAAACTCACTTTAAAGGAGATTGAACTGATGAAATCACTTAAATTTTTTTAAATATGTTGGTGAGAATGTTTTAAAGTATTTTAATGTTTTTTGGTTGAGTACATACATGTATGAATGATTATTTGGCACTATGAGTAAAAAAGGATGATTAGGTGGGAGATCAAAGTACAAGAAGTCAACCTTAAAGGAGAAATCAAGAAGAAGTTAGACAAAGCATAAGCAGTTATATGTGCTATTCATAGACCTTAGGATACATGAGGGTATATCATTATTTAGATGGAAGTTAATGTGAGCAAGAGATGATGATGAAGAGGTCACAAAAACTTGGCAGAACTTTCATGGAAAGTTTTCTTTTATACCTCAGTAGTATGATGTAGGAGAATCCTTATTGGATGACTCATTTTGATGTTTTCAAACCATTTTGGGTGTGAAAAAGTATTTCATGGTCAATTAGTACGTTTAGGATGATTATAAACGTTTTAGGAGTCTAAATATGCACCTTATAATGCTTTTTAAGTGCTTAGTAGTGTTTAAGAAGGCTATAAATTCAAATTGGAGTTTTCCTACCATTTTGGCAAATTTGAATTTTTAAATAATTTAGCATAGAATGGATGTTGGAGGAGGATTTTCAAGAAGTCTTGAAAGTGGAAAGTGGTTAGGAAACATGAATAAAGACACCATGAATCATACCATGGGCCAAAGGTCACCTTGTATAGAAAATCAACCTTGATGCTTTTGTCAAGATGCAAACTCTCTTGTAAGTGACCATTGGAAGGGAGTTAACATAGTTAGGTTTGATATAAAACATAACCAGTTCTAATAATATTTTCAAGTGTGGTGTGGCTCTAGTCTAAAGAAATAATGAAAGAAGTTTCTAAAAATTGAAGAGAAGGTGTTTAGACTCTATTTCCTTCATATTTCCATATAAATTGATTGTATCAAATTTGCTTCAAGAAGGAAGATCTTACAAAGTTATGTTAATGACATTTCATGTGAATCAGTGATTCCTATTTCATATTATTAAATGTGCTTGAATACTTCATTTTTTTATTTTTATGTCACTTCGCATATAGGATCATATAGACTTGTAAGGTGATGTACACTCAAACTATCAAGGTACAAAATGTTGTAAATGGTTATAACAAAAGTGATAAACTAGTTGGTTAGTGATTACTTAGTATGTATGAAGTTGTATTAGACCCATTAATCATTCATAGTCTTCTAAAACCTTTTATAAGTCAAGAACCTTCAAAACAGAGCCTACAAACCCTGCAGACTGAGTCTATATATATCGTAAGACCATGATCTTTTTATAAATGTGGAACAGAGGCTTTGAGAAAGCAACTTAATGATCTAGAAGGGTTTTTTTAGGGATACGCAGTCCCTCACAAAGATTTTGACCAATTTTGACTTTTAGGTCAAATTGAGGCACCCATAGCTAAAAACATAAGTTTTTAGTGTTTTAGGGGGTTTAATATTTGGTCATAAGGTATATCACAAGTCATATAATGTTATATTAGCTTTAGTTACTAATTTCATTAGCCAACATGTCCTTTTGAGTCATTTAGGGGCAAAATTAAGAATTTAATGACTTGTACAAGTTTCTATGGAAGTGTGAAGGTTTCAAAATGTGTTGTCAAATCCCATGTTTCCTTATAGGTCATAAGTAACTATTACTAATTAAAAAATGGTAGGTTCCTTATAAAAAGGTTAGTTTTCTTGTAAAACTTGAGCATCTATTAAGGTGGATAGAATTGTACAAACTCCTATAGTTTTATCAAAAACTCCATACACTCACTTTAGTGATCAATTTGATCAAAAAGTCTAAAAAATGAATAATATCATTTATCTCTCCTACTAGGCTTGGCACGTAAAAGTGACCTATAGGTTTGTACTTGTATGGTCAACATAAGAGGTTTCAAGAAAAATTATCTTAGGGTTGTCTTATACACTCAATCAAATACCATTTGATGTTTGGTTTCAAAGGAATGATTGTTTGAGCTCTATGACCCATTCCTAAGAAGTTGACCTTTCAAATTTGCCTACTAATATATGTACCCTATAGGTTTTTCCTTGGTTTGAGAAATTATATGCAATTTAGCTACTGATATTGATTCCTAAGGATGTTTTACTCCCTCCTTAATACTCCCCATGCTTTGTTCCAAGTTTTGATTTGTTTTTAAAGGCCAATCACCTCAAGTTTTCAAACTGGTCCCATTCTATGTTTTTGGTAGTTTTTCACCATGTTATGGATCTTCATGCCCTATTAATGGCTCTAGGGAATCATGATATATATTTTTCTTATGTTTCCAATGTACTTTGATCTCATGTCCTCCCAAGTTTATTCTTCAAACCATACTTCATAAGATTACATTCACAAGGATCATGTGGCTTATTTTCCGTATGAGTGTCACACATAATTAGTGATTCAAACCTTAATTTTATTCCAAAAGAGGGACTATGTAATGATATGCAACTTTTACATATAGTCTGCAATTGGAGTATGTAGTTACAGGTTGGAAAGGTTTCAAGCATTGATATAGTGTATAGGTTTGTCTCAAATAATTTAGTACCATCTCCATTTATTTGAATCTTTGTAAAGTCAGGGTTGGTCATGGAGTAAAACTCATCTTCATTGCCTAAATTCAATCTACCCTCATACAACTAAATCTCCACCTATAGGTGACCTGGATATAGAATTAAGGACTCCTTTGGGATGTTAAAATAAGTGATATAACCTTTATTAAGGTCATGGTAGGCTTATAATATTATGACAAGACCTTTTTAGATTTATGGATTTCTAATCAAGTTTAAAATAACGATTGCATTACTTAGGGACTTTGTCGCTAAAATGGCAAAACAATTATCCTTGAGGTTTTGATGATACCTCAAAACATGATTGAAATGATCTCTAAAACAGTTAAGTGAGTAAATATGATAGCTCATACATGGTAAAATTACTATTCCAAGTTTTGGAGGGAGGATTAGGTTTTATATGGCCCAAACTTGTCAACTTATGCACTAATTGTAGGCAGTGAAACCTATAGACCTGAGTCAAATAAAGAATTTTTCTCCACTCAAGTTGAAAATAAAACCATCCCCCATATGAAGGTGGTTTAAAATGATTAAAATTAACATTAATGGTATAAATATCTTTTAAGGAGAAATATATAGTGTTTTTTTCCTCCCATACAACTTTAAATCTATACAAAAGGCTTGGTGATCACCTACAAACAACAAATATAAGGTCCAAGTGTGAAAGTTGCTTTTCTCTTGCAATAGATAAGAACTAAGCATGTTTAGTAATTTGAAAGGTGATTGATATCTTTCCCAGAGGATTGAAGTTTATTTATGAGAAAAAATGATGATTTTCCAATCCATACCAATCTATAGGTGTCCACTTTTTGAACACTCGCCTACAACGGACCTCAACTCTTATACCTTCCATGAGAAAGACTTAGACATGGAGACACCTGCACTATTCATGAAAGATGTTTTCAAATGGATTAAAAGTACATATGGTGAATCATGGGTCATTTTTTATAGGTTCTAAGGGAAATTTATATCTATAAAAACCCCTAATCTTCCATACATAGTCAGCTATAGCCAACTATAGCTGGCAATGATTCAACTAGTGATTATTCTAGGCCTGGGACCTAACAAAGGTATGTCACAAGTGAATAAAAATAATATGAGGTAGTATTTAAGGTGGTATAATAACTTAAAATAAGTCAAAAAACTCTATAGGTTTGATTTACATCTTTAAGGAGCAAAAATATGGAGGCAATCTCAACTCTCTCAAGCCTAGTTAGGCAAGAACACAATTTAAGATGTAGACATGGATGGGAAAAGTCTATAATCATAATGAGAATATGGATGATGATATTTTATAAAATTTTATACTCTAATTACTTAGAAACAAGTGAATAAGATTTTCACATCACACAGTACTTTTCCTTGAATCAAACACAATCAAATAAGAAACTCGGTCCAGGCCATGCAAGGTATATGAAGAGTATGAAGGGTGTTTGAGGGATAATGGTGTTATAATATTGATTAGAGACACTATATTATGACCATGAAAACATAAATAGGCATATTAAAATATATATCAAGAAGATAAAAAGTTTTTCATAACATAAGACACAATCCACTTTAGAAATTCTTGCACATAGTCCTTGTGCATAGAGACCAGTCTTGAAACTTGAAGGTTTGGAAGGTCATATGGGATGAACAGGACCTCAAATTTTGTACATAGAGTCCCAAAAATGTTATAAATCCAATTTTATATTTAAATTATTTAAAATAATAGGGTAAGTACACCCTATTTTGTCTCAAATAGGGGGTACTTCCCTTTGAGCACAAACTAGCAGAATTAAGAGTCAAGAAAAAATGGATAAAACAAAAGCTAAAGAGACTCTTCAAAATGTTTAGGAAGATTTATTAAACTTATATAAATATGGTAAATCAAGAAAACAAGGACTATTTTTAATAGGAAGGTCTAAACCCTTAGGGTTTACAGTCAAGTACATTATACAATTTTTGCCTGATGTCTAAATGGAGGGTCATACACAATTATATCCTTAAGTATGATTTATACTTTGTTGTAACTTGTTTATATGATCATATTTTAGGTGTTTCACCTATTTGTAAGTAGGAAAACAATAAAACATCATGTTGAGTTGTAAAGTGTAGTCAAACTTACTATGCATGATGAAGTCAAGATTCTAAATGAGAGGCCATGTGCATTTATAACATGAGATATGCACTCCAACCTATTGAATCATGTTTATGGGATAAAATAACATGTGTTAAAGATTTTATGACGTAAAATAAACCCTAAAAAGCCATTTTTGGCTACAAAACCATCTCAGACTTGTGTAAAATGAGAAAAAGAGATTGATATGCTTTGTATGGGAATCAAAGGAATACATGGAAGTTATAAGAGGTCTTGAACAACCAATTTTTGGAATTTTTCTACAAATCCAACATCTTGTTTTTATGAAACAACCTTAAGAGGTCAAACTACTCAAAAACCCTCAAAAACCCTTGTAAGGAGTAGTCTAGATAAATGAACCTGGGGATGCATTCTAATGGCATATTTTTACCATGAAACATTTTAAATATTGTATAGGAATCCCTCAAGTTCCCTTCCATTATTTTTATCTATACAAAATCTATAGGGACATGGCATAAAAAAGGTATTTTTGACCATTTTGTGTGTTTTGAAAGCTAAAATAGGTTTAAAGAGGTAAAATCAAGTTTTGGAAGAAGACTAGTAATTTTACTAACCCCTATGTCAATTTTATTCCAAATAAAAACTCCTAAGTGTCCAAACCAGGTGCTTCATCTCAGCCAGTCAAAACTGGCATATTAGACAAGCTAGTGAACAATGTGGAAAACTTCAAGTGGGGTGATTTTAAGGTGTGCCTATGCTTATAAGGCCATGGAGGGTCTTTACAATTTTCATCCACTCCATCTCATGGACTTTCATGATCAGTTTAATCCAAATTTGAAGACAAGTGTAGGGTGCATAAAGGAAGACTTTTTTGGACTGTAGATGATGATGGCTCACATCCAAGTGATTCTAGATAACTAGGTCTAAAACCAATGCATGGAAATGAATTTTTTATGTCCTTACCCTTCATCCTAATAATTAGACTTGGTCTTAGTTAGTTATGAGGCATTCAAATAGGGCCAACCATAAAGGTAGTTTTTTAGCCAACACAAGGAGTTTCATGCCACTTTATAAGAGTTTTATGACTTGTGTGGACATTTGTTCTTCCTAAAATTGCATGGTTAATCCCATACCCTCTTCCCTTGCACAAGAAAATCCTTTAATTATCTTAAAAAGTGTCCTTATGACCCTTGGACTTCTCTCTCCTTCTCTCACTCTCTCTCAAGCTCTATAAAAGCTGCCATTTTGGACTTTATAATCTAATACCACACCAGGTATGGTGAATCCCTACTAGTTTTGACATTGTACTTGACTTAGACAATAATTTTTTTTTTTTAAATTTCATGTATCAGATTTTTAAAGTGTGTGAAGAGATGTATAGTTAATGGTTAAGAGATATTCATTTATCCCTACTTTCTCTCAATCCTTTGATGTTTGATGCAAGTGATTCCATGCCTAATAGGTCATGTGAATTGTTATGAAGTGTATGGACATGATCTAAAGTGTAAAAGGAAGTCTTATCATCTAAAAACTAATTTTTTTTTCCCACTTACCTTAGATAATCTTCATATATGACACCTTCATATTGAAATATTGATGTTAGTGCATTCTATGACTCTTAAATTAGTGTTGTATGCATTATTTCAAAATAATGGAGTACAATAGTATTATAGTAGACATATTGTTTCATCACCACTTATAATAGGTTTTAATTCATGACAACTCTATCTATTTTATCCATAAATAATTATTTAGTATAGGTGAAATCATTTCAAGGCACATCTATGGAGCTAGCCCTTTATTCTAGAGATTCATCTCACCAAATTAACTACCCACAATAAGTGATATATTTCCATTTTGCTACTTATATGAGGATATATGATTAATCCCCTCAAAAGGTTAAAATTTAAGTGAAAATATTTAATGGCATGCCTATTGGGACTCTTAGTCTAAGAGGTTGAAGTATTTTTGGTGTTGTCTTTTGACAATCAGCCTTCAGAGGCATCTATCTACGCATCAATGGTGACACTAAAGTTACATCAGCTGGTCAAGTATTCTAGGTATCCTTTTTAAAGGTTTTTCATTATCATTCTTTGTGTTTTTTTCTTCCTAATGTAGTTCCATGTCTGACCTTGGTGTTGAGTTTTATTTCACACAAGTTGGTGAGACAATTCTAGCGTGTGCCATTCCCTATCAACAAGAATAAGTTATTAATTTGTCATGTCATGAAGTTTACCATCTCCAACATGAAGTGTATCAGAACATTCAAGAAGAATATTTTTGTTAGTCTTATAACCTTTTATTTCCCTATCCATATAGGCACTATGTTGTTGAATAACCCTATGAGTATGGCTACCAAGAGAACTATCAAGAAACACCTCTCTATCAATCCCAATATGAATCTTATCCTTCATATCATGATGTCTATCACCCTCAAGAGTATTATTATGAGTCTCATCATATGGAATCAGACATTTCCTTGAATTACATACAAGGATATCATTGGAAAAGTATAAATCCTACTCATGTAAGTGTTTGTCCTTCTAATCAGCCCATGAACTCACTTCCATATGAGATTACTAGTGCTTTGTTTTTTCCAAACCCACACATAAGCTTTATCCTTCATCCCACACTCAATATTCAACTCATTTACCTCCCACTACATCACATTCTCTATCTTCTTCACCTCAAATCCATGAGCCTATCTTGAGATAAGCTAGTAAAGAAGAACAAATGCAATTCATGGCTGATCAAGAGGATCTCATGAATGACTATGAGGAAGATATCATCATAATCACTCTTATTGGTGAACAAAAGGACAATCCAAAAGATTTTGCCTCCATATTTGAAGGAATGTGTATTCATGAAGAATGTGGATAGGACTTGAAGATAAAGGTATTTGAAGAAGACTCCATGTTTGATCAAGTGGTTGTGAATGGCCATCTCAAGCATGATTTGGAATGTGCTATCAGGCATGGAGAACACTTTAAAGTCACTCCTATAGAAGTGGTAGTCTTAAAAGAGTGTCATGAGACCAAGGTAGAGGAAATAGCCCTTGGATATGACATCCATGAGGAAGAAGATTTATGGTAGAAGTTCAATGTCATATGTAAGGAATTTGATAGTTTGGGTAAAAAAAATTTCTTCTCTAAAAGATTGCATATATAATGAAAATTTTGCTGATGGATCTAAGCATGATATTGAGTGTTCAATCAAACATAAAAATGAAGTTCTTTTTTTTGGTCAAGAACCTATTATCATGAAGTCATTTGATGATGTTAATGTATAAAAGGTTGTAGACAGATAATAATGTCAAGATAAGTCTTGTCTTGTCTAAAACATAGTCAATATCTTCATATAAGGTAAAACCATATTTAGGGATGTGGTAAAATGCTGGAGGGAATCTTGATTCTTCCAAACATGAATCACACTATGTCAAGGAAGAGGACAAGGCTGATAAGACTATCATATTATCAAATTTGCACATCAAGGACCAAGTTCATGAGAAGGATGAGACTATTTGGATGCAACAGGAGTTTATTTCCTTGGTCAACCTATTTGGACCTACTTTGTTCTCATTAAACCTCATGCTAATGAAGTTGGTAGACACTATGAAGAAGATAGAGGCATCAATGCTAAAGGATAAAAGGTTATATATCTCACTAAAAATCTCATGTCATGAAGAAAGGAAGGTTTCAAATTTCCCCTTTTATCTAGGAGGGATTTTTTGTCTTAGGTTAGTTAGTGTTTGAGTCAATTTTTTAGTTTTATGTGTGTGTGTTCCATAAGTGTCCATAATCACAAGTGTGTTTTCTTAGTTTCTTGTCTTATGCATTATTTCTTGTTGTTGTTTTTCCTTGTGTTTTGTGTTTTGTTAAAGGAAAGTTTTGTGTCAAACTTCATGTACATGTGACCCCATATCTAAATATACTAATAAGTCTAATGGTCTAGTTAGTATAGTAGGCATACCACCCCTATAAGTCATCAATTTGTTGACCAAATTTGACTTTTAGGTCAAATTGGGGTACCCATAGGTAAAAACATGAGTTTTTAGTATTTTAGTGGGTTTAATATTTTTTCATAAGGTATATCATAGGTCATTTAATGGAATTTAATGTTATATTAACTTGTGTCTTTAATTTCATTAGCAACCATGTCTTTTTGAGTCATTTTAAGGGTCAAAATTGAGCATTTAATTACTTGTATAGATTTATATGGAAGTGTTAAGGTTAGAAAACATGATTTCAAGTCCCATGTGTCCTTATAAGTCATAAGTAACTATTACTAACTAAAAATTGGTGGGCTCCTCAGGTAAAGGGTAGTTTTCTTACAAAACTTGAGCATTTAATAAGTTGTATAGAATTGTACAACTTCCTATAATTTGGGACATTTAAATAATGTCCCTTGGTCTTCCATACACTCACTTCACTGATAATTTGTATTATAAACTTCAAAAAATGAATAAAACTACCTAACTCTCCTTTCACTAGGCCTGACAAGTAAAAGTGACATATAGTTTTGTACTTAGTACGATCAACACAAGAGGTTTCAAGAAAAATAATCTTGGGGGAATATTATGCCATCAATCAGATACCATTTGATTTTTGGTTGCAGATAAATGGTGATCTAAGCTTTATGAACCATTCTTAATAAGTTGACCTTTCAAATTTGCCTACTGATCTATATACCTTATAGCTTTTACCTTTGTTTGAGAAACTCTATACAATATAGATATTGATATTGATTCTTTAGGATGTTAAAATCCTTACCTAATTATCCCAATTATTTTTGTCAAGTTTGGATTCATTATTAAAGGCCAATCACCTCAATTGTGTAGACTGGTCCCATTCTATGTTGTTGATAGTTTTTCACCATGTTTTATATCTTCATGCTCTGTTAATGGCTCTAGGGAGTTGTGATATATTATATATTATGTTTATAATTTTATTTAATCTCATTTACTCCTAGGTTCATTCTCCAAATCATACTTCATGAGATTGCATTCACAAGATCATGTGGCTTTTTTACCCTATGACTGTCACACATAGTCAGTCTTGGTAAATCACATGATTTAAAACATTATGACATGTCATAGAAGTGTTTTTAAGTTTTAGGGCCTTATTTTATCTTTTATTATCCTAAAATAGTGATTCAAATCATGATTTTATGCCACAAGAGGAACTATGAAATCATATATAACTTTTGCATACAGTCTACCACTGGAGTATGTAGTTATAGGTTTGGAAAGGTTTCAAACATTGATATGGTGTATACGTTTGCCTCAAATACATTAGTACCATATCCCTTTATTTAAATATTTATAAAATTATGGTTGGTCATAGATTCAAACTCATCTTTGTTTCCTAAGGTCAATCTACCCTCATACAACTAAATCTCCACCTACAAGTCACTTGGATAGAGAACTAAAGACTCCTTTGGGATGTTAAAATAAATGATAAAACCTTTATTGAGGTCATGGTAGGTTGAATATATTATGACAAGACCTTTTGAGATTGATATATTTCTAATCAAGTTGAAAACCACATTCATGAAGATGACTGCAGTATTCAGGGACTTTGTCCTTAAAATGGCAAAATAGTGATCCTTGAGGTTTTGATGATGCCTCACAACATGGTTGAAATGATATATAACATAACTAGGTGATTAAATATTATACCTCATACATGGGATAAGTACTATTAGAAGTGTCTAAGGGAAGATGAGTAATGGAGATTGGGTTTTAGATGGCCCAAACTTGTCAACTTATGCACTGATTGTAAGTAGTGAAACCTATAGGTCTGAGTCAAATAAGGACTTTTTCTCCAGTCAATTTATAAATGAGACTATCCCCCATATGAATGTGGTTTAAAATGATTAAAATGAACATTAATGACATAAATATATTTGAATTATATATATATTGTCTTTTGCCTCCCATGCAACTTTTAGTTCATACAAATGGCTTGGTGAACACCTACAACTAGCTAACATAAGGTCCAAGTGTGAAAGTTGTTTTTCTCTTGCAATAAATAAGTACTATGAATGTTTATAAGTTTTAAAGGTTATCTAAATCTTTCCTAAATTATTCAATTATATTGATGAGAAAAAATGATGATTTTCCAAGCCATACCAATCTATAGGTGTCTACTTTTTGAATATTGACCTACAACAGACCTCAACTCTTATACCTCCCATGAGAAAGACTTGGACATGGAAGCACCTAAAATATTCATGAAGGATGTTTTCAAATAGATTAAAATGACATCAAGATAATCATGGGTCATGTTTATAGGTTATAATAAAAATTTATAGCTACAAAAATCCCTACTCTTCCATACACAGTCAACTACAACCAACTGTAGCTGATAATGATTCAAGTAGAGATTATTCTAGGTCTGGGACCTAACAAAGGCATGTCAAAAGTGAATCAAAAGACTATAAGGTATTTTTTAAGGTGGTATAAGACCTTAAAATTATTAAATAAACTCCATAGGTATCAAAAATATGTAGGGAGGCTCAACTCTCTTAGGCCTAGTTAAGCAAGAACAGAGCTCAAGATGTAGACATGGATTGGAAACGTTTATAAGAATAATGATAAAATATATGATTATAATAACTACCACTTGATAATATAATTACTTGGAAACAAGGGAAAATAGGTTCAAATTTTTCATCACATAGTACTTTTCCTTGAATCAAACAAATTCAAACATGAAACTCTGTCCAAGCCATGCAAGGTATATGAAGAGTATGAATGGTGCTTAAGGGATCATGGTGTTATAATATTTATTTGAGACACTATAGTATGAACATGAAAACATACATAGGCATATTAAAATGGATATCAAGTAAAGAAATATGTTTTCATAACATAAGACATAGTGCACTTTGGAGATTCTTGCACACAGTCCTTATGCATAGAGATCAATTCTAGAACTTGAAGGTTTGGAAGGTTATATGAGATTACCAAGAGGTAATTTTTTTTTAAAATAGTCTTAAAAACTTTATTAATCCCTTGATACATTAAAATTGTTTGATATAATAGGTGAAGTACCCTTTATTTTCACTCAGATAAGGGGCACTTCCCCTTGAGTACAAACTAGTAGAATTGAGAGTCAAGGACAAGAGGGATAAACCATAAGCTAAGGATATTTTTTATAAGGTTTATTAACATTTAATTCACCTATTTTAATATTTAAAATCAATAAAATAATAATATTTTCAATGATAAGGTCTAAACCCTTAGGGGTTACAGTCAAGCACACTAGGCAGTTTGGCTTAATGCCCAAATGAAGGGTAATACGCAATTATAGCCCTAATTATGATTTATAAATTGATTTAACATGTTTATAGGATCATATTAAATGTTTTTTATCTATTTAAAATTGAGGAAAACCATAAAATATCATGTTGAGCTCTAAGGTCTAGTCAAGCTTACTAGCTAGCATGGTGAAGCCTAGATTCCAAATGAGAGGCCATGTGCATTTTTAACATGATATATGTACTAAAACCTATTTAATAATGTTTATGGGGTAAAATAAGATGTGTTAAAGCTATTAGGATGCAAAGGAAACCATGAAGAGGCCTTTTTTGGCTTAAAATCCAACTCAAACTTGTGCAAAATGAGAAAGAGGGCTTGATAGGATAGATTTGAGCACTCATATCTCTCTTGATAATTTACATGGGATCAAAATAAGTTTGAGGAAGTTATAAGAGGTCTTTAAAAACCAATTGTGTAATTCTTTTGGAACTACAATGATATTTTTTATGAAACAACTTTAAGAGGTTAAACTGCATAGAAACCCTCCAAAACCCTTGTAAAGACCAGTCTAGAGAAATGAATTTGGAGACTAATTATAATTTCATAGTTTGAACATGAAAAATATTTAACTTTTTATAGGACTAACTCATTCTCACTCCCATGATTTTTATGTACATAATCTATATGGACATGGAAGAAATGGGGTATTTTTGACCATTTTATGTGTTTTGTAGTATACATGAGGTTTTAAGAGGTAAAATAAGGTTTTGGAGGAATATAAGGACTTTTAATAACTCCATATGGCCATTTTATTCCAATTAAAAAATAGTAATATCCAAACTAGGTGCTTCATCTCAACCAATCATAACTGGCATATTAGACAACCTAATGAAGATGGTGAAAAACTTTAAGTGGGGTGATTTTAAGGTGTGACTGGTGCTTATAAAGACATGGAGGTTATTTAAAATTATCATCCACTCCCTCACACATATTTTAACGAGAAAATAAATCCAAATTTGAAGACAAGTGTGCAAGGTACATGAAGGAGTAGGTTTTTGGACTACAGATGATGATTGCTCACTTCCAAGTGATTCTAGATAACCAAGCCTAAATCCAATGAATGGAGATGAATATATGATGTCATTAACCTTCATCAAAATCATAATAACAAGTCCTATTTAGTTATGAGTTATTAAAATAGGGTCAATCATGAAGGCATTTTCCCTAAGCCAACACAAGGAGTTTCATGCCACTTTGCAAGAGTTTGATGACCTGTGTGGGCCCTTCTTCATCCTATATCCTCTTCCCATTCACAATTAACTCCTTTAATAATATTTAAAATTTTCCTTATGACCCTTGGACTTTTATCTTCTTCTCTTTCTCTCTCAAGCTCTATAGGAGTTACAATTTCGGTCTTTGTAATCTAATACCACACCAAGTATGGTGAAGCCCTTCTTGTTTTGAAATTATAATTGCCTTATAAAATAAATTAAATTATATTTTGACTTCATATATCAGCTATTTAAAGTGTGTTAAGAGATGTATAGTGAATGGTTAAGAGATATTCATTTATCGTTACTTTCTCTCAATCCTTCCATGTTTGATGCAAGTGATTCCATGCCTAGCAAGTCATATAAAGTGTTGTGAAGTGTAGGGGAATGTTATTAAGTGTAAAATTAAGTATTATCATATGTAAAATTATCTACGTTTCCCACTTACCTTGGATATTTTTCCTATATGGCACCTTCATATTGAACAACTAATTTTAGTGCATTTTAGGACTCTTAAATTAGTGTTGTATGCTTTGTTTCAAAGTGATGGAGTAAAATAGTCTTATGGTAAAAATATTGGTTAATCACCACTTATAATAGGTTTCATTTCATTCCAAATCTATCCCTTTTCTCCATAAACAATCAGTTAGTATAGGTGAAAGCATTTCAAGGCAAATCTAGCGATCTAGCCCTTCATTCTAGAGATTCATCTCATTGAATTGACTACCCACAATAAGTGAGATATTTCCATTGTGAGACTTGTCTGAGGAGAAATGAGTAATATCCTAAAAGGTTGAAAATACAAGTGACCAAAAAATCCTTATATAATAATGAAACCCCTTATAGAACTTTAAATCCCAAGATAAGTGCTCTTTGGTGCATATAAAGACTGTCAAACCTAAACTAGGGTTTCAAACTTGAAACTCAATTTAATAGTAATTGAACTAATTAAATCACTTAAATTTTTTTAATTATGTCATTTTTCATTTTTTTAAATATTTTTATGTATTTTTTTCAAGTAAGTATGTGTACGAATGGTTATTTGGCACTATGAGCAAACAGGGCTAGAATAGGCCTAATAGTGACCTGGAATGACATAAAAAGGTGGTATAAAATAATATTTGGCCTTTTAAATTCATGAGAGGATGAATATTGATATATGGTATCATAATTAATCCTTTATTTCTTATATTTCAACTGTATATAACCGTACATAAAGAATTAGACCAAAAAAAGGCTACTAGGACCATGCATAAAGCAGGCAGAGTTATGTATGAAGAGAGTTGAAGTTTGGAGAATTTTGTGACTAGAATGAACAGTATTAAAGGATTATAAATGGCATGGAAAATGTTACTAAAACAATTGAATCTAAATATTGAGTTTAAAACCAATGAATGATCATTGAACCAATTAAACATTCTCAAAGTGTGCAACTTCAAACAAGGTAAAGTGTGTGATTGTTTTGTTATCTCTCTACATCAAGTAGCCAATAAATAATGTCTAAAATATTTCAATGAAAATATAATGGATATTTATTTTCTCTATGGTCAAGTAATTATTTTCAACAACTTATAGTTTCCTTATATCAAAATGTATTAGTTGATCTAACTCGTCATCACTTGACTGTGCTAAGGTATCTCCTATTACAGTGCCAAAAGAATCCATATGTATGTGGAATGGATTATTTCAGTAAATAAATACTAATATAAATGTTTTTACCAAATTTTGATTTAACTCAGTGAATTATGTTTGAATTTATGGTATCCATTCATATTTAGTATCCTCGCATAGTAGTTTCTCTATAGACACAGGTATAGTTGCATACCTTTTTATAAACTTCCAATAATATTCGATATGACCAAGGAAGGTGAGAAATTTAGTTCATTTATTGGGTGGTGTCATTAATACTATAATATTAATTTTAGTTGGGTCAACCAAAATTCCATCATTATGTCACACTCTTAACCACTGACGTGTCTATGGATATGTCTAGTTGAATTATGGCTTTTATTACCCTTTTGCATATTATTTTACATTATTTATGCATTAATATACTTATTAGGTTGCCCTATGGGTAGAATATGGACTTTTTAGAATATATATAAGAGGTAGGGTTAGTTATGCATCATCATAATTGAGTATTCATTCTTATTGAAAACATTTGGGAAGTTTCCCCCTTGAAGTGGTTTATCTATTATTCATATTTTTTTGATATAATTCCATATAATTATTATATACTACTACTAATATGTGTGTGTGTGTGTGTGTGTGTGTGTGTGTGTGTGTGTATTATTATTATTATTATTATTATTATTATTATTATTATTATTATTATTATTATTATTATTATGTGAATTAATATCATTCTAAGTGGTATCAAAGCATCGATTTGGGCCATAATTAGATCAAAAACACTAGATCTTGAAATTTTGATATTTCTTGCAAATGAGTGTTAATTGATTTGAAATTTCTTACTAGAGTTGATAAATAATTAAAGTAAGTTTCCATTAAAATTTCAGCTCATTTGGATCTATTTTTCAAATTTTATCTCCATTTTAGTGTTTTTAATAAATTTTCTCCATAGCTCACAATTTTTTAATTTTTTAATTTTTTTTTAATTTTTGGAAACCTTAAATAAACTTAGTTTGGGTCTATTCTTTGATATTTGTGATTTGAGGCCTAAATATTCAAAAACTTAGTGGTCAAATTTAAGTCAATGGGGAAAAATAAGGTTCACCATCAAACCTTCGTATGGCTAGTCCTAACACCTGTGGATGGGGGAAAGGGAAAAAAAACCCTAAAACCCCTTTAGGGGATGGCATGGAGTCTAAATCATATAATATTTTTTATAAAATCTAATCAAACCTACATGGCCTGATGTAGAAGGATGTGTAAGTCCAAACTCAAATATCAACAATTCAAAGGGAACTTAATGGCATGAATAATCATTTTTGCTTTAAATCATGACATACTTGTATACCATTTCATCTCATTTACCACTCAACGACCCTCCATTTTTTCCTTCTAGTCCTCCTCCTCTTAATACTAACATTGCCAATATAAGGATAAAACCAATGTTGTCAAAAGTAGACTTGTGCAAGTTTGATGATAAGTATCCACTCACTTGGATCACTTAGATTGAAAATCTATTTGATTTAAACTGAAATCCTAGCTCTTAAAAGGTGATTGTGACATCTTCGTGTCTAGAACCTGAGCCATTCATTTGGTATTATTGATTTTGTGCTCAAAAGAAGAAGACTGGTTCTCATGTTACATGGTCAATATTCTCTAAGGAATTGATATCTCATTATTAGGATAACTTTTCTAAAAACTACATTAACCAATTAGCCAAACTATGACAAATAAGAATAGTGAAGTATTATATTCATCAATTTCAAAATCTATCTTTACATGTGGAGGATATCACTAAGGCAAATCTAATTGACCTTTTTTTGGGTGGACTAAAAGATAGTATTCAATTGGAGGTTCATATGTTTAACCCCATAATTTTATCTAAAGCTATACCAAGTGCATGCTAGGTAGAAGAAAAAGAGATTATCAAACTTCATCCTTTCACTAATATTCGAGAATGCACCTTCCCAAATCCATCATGACCTCAACCTATCAAATTAACACCATAATAAATTGAGTATAAGCATGTCAATGGGTAATTTTATGGTTGTGATAGTAAATTGAGCAAAGGTCATAGATGTGATGAAAAGAAGTTATTTTACATTGAAGGGGCTGATGAGGATGAAGAAGATGAGGAGGCATTTATTAAGGGTTTTGAAGGACCTAAGGATGAAGATATATATTTTCAACCTAATATCTATTACCATGCCTTTATAGGTATTTCTACTCCTCAGACTCTTAAGGTGGTGGGTTTTATTAATAAATATAAGGACACAGTGTTGATTGATTCATGTTTATTAAGTTGGATGCTCATTTGAATTGTTTCATCTACCCAGCCCCAGAGTTTCAATTCATGATTGTTGATGGTGGTATAATTAATTGTTATGGAAAATTCCATGGTATTAAGCTAGTAATGTGGGGATATTTTCTAGATTATCCTATGTTTTCTATTACTATGAGCTGGACTGATATTATTTTACGAGTCCAATGGATCGCCACATTGGGTACTATTGAGATGAATTTCCATGAACTATTCATGCATTTTTATTCTAAAGGAAATCCATTAGAACTATGAAGATTAAAATTTAAATCTCTACAAATGATTAGTTTACATCATATGCTAAAAAAAAGGTGTTGAAGGATTTGTGGCATGCTTGTTTTCCATCGATGTCTAACAAATTGAGTCTACCCATCCTAAGTTACAATAAATATTGGATGAGCATTTAGCTATTTTTGGACCCATGCTACAAGGTATTTCTCAAAGTCGTACTCATGATCATGCCATCAAAATCATTCTTGGAAGTACACCACCTAATATCAATCCATATAGATATCATTATGCCCAAAAGCGTGAAATTGAAAAAATGGTACAAGAGTTGTTAGAGGCTGGTACCATTTTCCATAGTCAAAGTGAATATTCTTTTCCAGTAGTCATGGTATGAAAGAAGGATGAAAATTGGAATATGTTCCCATATTATAGAGAGCTCAACAAGTTCACTATCAAATATAAGTTTCCTATTCCTATAATTAATGATTTTTTAGATGAATTACATGGTGTTGTTTATTTTAAAAAATTAGATCTTTGCTCTGGGTATCATCAAATCTAGATCCATGAGGACGACATTCCAAAAATAGCCTTCCATACTCATGAAGGCCATTATGAACTTTTGGTCATGTTGTTTGGTCTCACTAATACACCATCCACCTTCCAAAGTTTGATTAATATAATTTTTAGGCCATTTTTGAGAAGGTTTGTACTTATGTTTTTTGAAGACATCCCTATTTATAGAAAAAATTTGGGAAGACCACTTGCATCATGTGAAATAGGTACTCTCAGTTCTTGAATAACACCAGTTGTATGATAAACCATCCAAATGTGCTTTTGGAGTTTAGAAAGTCAAATATTTGGGTCATATTGTATCACATGAGGGAGTAAAATTTGATCCTACAAAAATCCAAGCCATCATGGAGTGACAGATTCCCAAGACACTTAGGAAACTAAGGGTATTTCTAGGGATAACTGGTTATTATCATAGGTTTGTCAAAATTATGGTAGTATTGTATGACCACTCACTTCTTTATAGAATAAAAACTCCTTCTAGTGGACTAATATAGCTATCGACTGATATTGAACAACTAAAAATGGCTATGTGAACCACCCCTATATTGGCTAATCTAGATTTTTATAAAAAATTTATGGTTGAATATGATGCATTTGGATATGGTATGGGTGTAGTACTCATGCAAGAGGGTAGGCCCATTACCTTTGAAAGTTGTCAAATGAAGGGTAAAAATCAGCTCAAACCCATCAATGAAAAGAGATTATGGATATTCTACATGCATTCAAACAATGGAGACTTTATCTATTAGGTCATCACTTTCAGTTCAAGACTAATCATGATAGCCTTAAATATTTTTTAGAACAATAGTTATCCTCTAAAGAACAACAAAAATGGGTGACAAAAATTTTAAGTTTTGATTTTGAAATAGTCTACAAGAAATGAAAATAAAATGTGGTGGTTGTTGCACTATCTAGGTGAGATGAACCAATTGAGACATTTTTATGTGCCATGAACATTTATCATGCAGACTAGCTAAAGGAAGTAAGGGCATATTGGGAGAATGATAGTATTACCCTTTCAATGGTCTGAAATCTACAATAGGGTTTTGATGGTATTGAAAATTTTACATGGAAGGGTACTACATTATGGTACAAAGATAGATTATATCTATGTCAAAATTTTCTTCTCAAACATAAAATCCTTCAAGAACTTCATGCATCTCCACTTGGCGATCACTTGGGGTTTTTGAAAACCTATCATAGAGTCAAGAAGGATTTTTCTTTGGAAAAGACTCAAGGGGGATGTAAAAAAATATGTGGTTGAATGTATGGTCTATCAATAAAATAAAGGTGAAACCATTATAACCCTAGGTCTTTTATAGCCCTTATCCATCCCTAGTCAATGATGGGAAGAGGTATATATGGATTTCATTACTAGGTTACCATGATCTAAAGGTAGAAATGTTATCATGGTTATTGTGGATAGACTCACAAATTATTCCCATTTTTTTTCTTTATCTCAACCATTGGTGGCCATTATAGTAGCTTTTGCCTTCCTCAATATAGTTCAAAAAATTGCATGGTACTCTGAAGATTATTGTTAGTGATTGAGATCCCATATTCTCCAGTAATTTTTGGACAAAATTATTTACATGTTTAGGAACCCAATTAGCTCATAGCACACATATCATCCTCAATCTGATGGACAAACTGAGGTAGTAAAAAGTTTTTGGAAGGGTACCTTCATTGTTTTGTATCAGATAAATAAGATAAAAGGGTTCAATGGCTACCCTTGGCTGAGTGGTGGTATAATACGTCAGTGCATAGTTCATCCAAAATGTCTCCTTTTATGGCATTGTATGTATGCCATCCTCCATCTCTCACTTCACCCTTAAAGACCCACCCAAAGGTACGTGCAGTGGAGGAACACCTTCAACATCAATAGAAAGTCCTTGTTAGTTTACGTGAAAATTTAGCTTTATCCCAAAATTGCATGAAGTAACAAGCAGATCAACACATGAATGAGATGAATTTTGAAATTTGTGATTGGGTGTTTGTTTACTTGTAGATATATAAGTAGATGTCCTCGAATCAATAGAAAAAGGATAATAATTTATCTCCTACATATTATGGTCCTTATCAGATCTTGTAAAAAATTGGTAGTGTGGTTTACAAGCTGGAATTTCTTCCCTTCACTAGCATTCATCTAGTATTTCATGTATCTTACCTTAAGAAGGTAATTGTAAAAAGAGTTACCAATCAAAATAAGTTTCTATAATTATATGAGGAAGGGAGGGTTTGGTCCTTCAAACATGCACTAGGCGACTATGGTCCAGACTAATTCTTGAGTATCTAATCAACTAGAAGAATCTACCTTCTAAAGATGTTATCTGAGAGGATGAATCATTCATGAAAAAACATCTGATATTGATTCAATGTTGAGGACATCATTTTTTTGAAGGGGATGGGCATGATACACCCTTAATTGTTGGTGTGTCTATGGATATGTGTAGTTGACTTATGGCTTACATTACCTATTTGCATATTATTTTACATTTATTTATGCATTCATATACTAAGTAAGTCAACCTATGGGTGTCACATGGCCTTGTTAGAATATATATAAGAGGTAGGGTTAGTTATTCATTATCATAATTGAGTATTCATTCTTATTGAAAGCATTTGGGAGGTTGCCCCCTCAAAGTGGCTTATCTATTATTCATATTTTCTACTATAATTCCATATAATTATGATATACTAATGTAAATATTCTTATTTGGTGAATTATTATTATTCGTCATTGTGATAACCAATGTTGTCTAGCTCTAGAAAAAAATCTAGTTCAACAATAACAAACTAAACATATGAAAGTTCGTGTGTATTTTATCTAAGAATTTTTTTTCAACTGTGATATTGATCTATAGTTTTATCATAAAGATGAACAAGGGACATATATATTCACAAAATCACTTGGTATTAACAAGTTCTATCAGTTCATGCAATTCTAGGCCTCTTATAATTTTCTTTCAGTTGGAGTGTGCATGACAATGTCACTTTTTAATTTCCATGTGTTACTTATTCTTCTCTATAGTTATTCTCATTGTAAAGCACTATAAAAATCATGTAGAAATAACATGATTTTTTGATAAATTTAAGGTGGAAGTTTTAATTTTGTGTGTAATACATAAAAACATACTTTGTAATGGAGGTTCCTATGTTATAAAATGACCCCAATATTCTTAGTGATTATTAATGATAAAATGTGAGATGTAATCTCAGCCTAAACTTACTGTTGAGTAGTTTATGGATTATAATTCATTTTGTTTCAAAATGTGATGTTTGGCATTACGAAGGTTTTTAAATCCTTCAAATTTTTACATAGTGTAATTCCTTTAGTAAGGTGACTATGAATTTTATCTCCATATCATTAAGGAGTGTTATAACATTTAATGTATAAGTGGTGTTATTATATACACTTAGTATGTTTTAGGTAATTAAATAATAATGATTTATTGTTTATTAATAGAGGTTAAAAATCTCATGTAAATAAATAATAAAATATAAACTAGCTATTAGTTATTAGTTATTTAAAATTTTCTCTAGATGGATAGAAATGTTGGTTACAATGGTCACCTCCCTTTACTTCTCACTATAACTAAGGCTTTACCCCTATTGTTTACATACTTGATACATTAGAACATACTTGAGCAATTAAAGAGTTTTGATAACCCCTTTTAGAGGAAGTGAGAAGAAATAAGTGTGTATTTTCTATATTTTTTTAAATTAAGTAATATCACTTTGTAGCTTTTTTACCCTTTGAGGTTTTCCCATGTTACTTCTTGTATCATGAGTTCATTCATCCAAATGTGTATGATTTTTTATTCAATTTCATTATAGATATATCTTGTGTATATAAATTCCAAATGTATTGATTCATGTGTTATTTCACCTAATTCTTCTTACACATCCTTCACTCTTATCTCCATAATGTTGTGTCTCCCCCTTTCCTCTTCTTCTTCTTGATTTCATGTATTTATGCCCAACTTGTCTTTTTAATTCCATAAAGTTTACTTAGCCTCCTAGTGCAAACCTCCAACATCTCTTATACTCACTTATCTCAATTTCTCTTTTCTTCATTTAAGTTTCTCAAACATGGCTTTTATAGTGTGTATCTAATAATCTCCTTCAAGTACTCCTATTGGCTCTAAATATATTTCCAATTCCTATGGATCTACACCCGCTTAATTCAATCTCCTTTGAATTAGGGATCCATTTGATACAACTTATAATTCCTTCATCCATCCTCTCCCCTATGTGTACCTCCTTCATTTTCTTATTGTCATGGTAATTTATTACACCTACTATTCATTCCACTACATCTTCGCATTCCACTCTTCACTTAGATGGATATTTCATTAGCCACTTCTTATCACATTTTTGATGATTTGTTCCACTTCTTCCTTCATCTTCTCATCTTTTCCCCAATCCTCTTAATTTTATTCATCCCATGCTCTACCATTCACATATACAACCTTAGCCTATTTCACACATCTTTTATCCTCTTCTCATCCTTTCTCCCTTGCATGTTGATTAAAGTGGACCTATGGTTTCCCCTGATTTTCCTTTTAATCCTTTACATGCATGTATCTCCTCATCCATCTCATGACTTCTCCATATAAACTCTATTTACTCTTCCTCAAGAGCTTCTTATACATCTTACATGTTTCCATCATTATACTCGTCAACATTAGGTCTACCCAATGTTGACTCTCTCATCACCTTTTCTTCCTTTAGAATTTTTTCTATGCCTTGTGTACTCCCATCCTTAGGATTTTTCTTCATTTACATAAATTTATTCCTCTAAGAATTCACCTAATCTTTTCCACTACTTACACTTTGTTATCGTGAAATATTATCCTTTGTTGGAACCTCTCCCAATACATTTCCTCTTTATTCATGCACCTTTCACTTTTGGAGATATCCATTAGTTGCCTCGATGTTCATAGATCTTAGTCTCTAGTTTCCATTTTTTTCAATTATTCTTCTCCTCGCTTTAGTCTCCTTAGTGAATTCCAATCCATCTTACCTCTTGCTATCTTTATCAATGGTTGTTGCTCTACAAGATTTTAGTTGCACTCTTTCTTTCCCTTTATGGAGTGTTCATTGACTTCACCTCACTACTTGCCCCAAAATTTGATGGTTAGCTAGACACAATTATACTTAGCTCAACTTTACGTCCTTTGCTGTGTCTTATGATCTATACTCTTGTTAGTTACCTCAAAGTTTGGTGCTATGTTGGCATTCATTGCCCACAACCCATTACTACTTATTTCTTATTCCTTAGTTAGCTACCTAAGAGTTTATTGATATTCTATGCTATAGTTGCTCACATGGAAAATCTTGTCACCTTCCTTGCCATGTCGTACGCTTCATCTAGATACCTCAAATTTAGGCAGTGTGCTATCCATTAGTTGCACTCTATTTCTTCTTCTCTTTGTGTCTCTTGACTATCGTGGCACCATGCTAGCTACCTCAATGTTTGGTGATCTAATATCCTTAGTTTCTCTTAGAGAAACCCATTGACCTTCCTTGGTGCATCCTACACTCGTACTAGATGTGACAAAGTTCACTGATCTACTGGCATTTAGATACACTATATGCTTCTGCTTATCCTGACACATATCCGAACTATCACACCATTATGATATTGCTTCAATGTTCAGTGATCTATTATCCTTAATTACTGTCATGTGACCCATCATCCTCTGCACTCTCCTACAGTACCTTCAACTAATATCTATATCCAATTTTTTCCCTCTTCTTTTTTAAGTGCATCCATTAACTTATTCATGTAAAGTAATCATGTTTGTGTGTTATTCAAAGGATTCTCCTCCTCTAGTTCTTTTTTAATTCTTTCCCATTATTGTTGCACGCTTCATCTCATACATCTGGACACTTTTCTGTTTTTTTCATTCTCTCCTCATTAAATTTCCTTAACCTCCCAAATATCCTCCATGCTTCCTTTATGACTCTTTTTCTCACACACACCTTGTATCCTTGCGCACTCTAGGTTCAGCTCCAGGTTCACCTCTTCACCTCCTCCTCATCGACTTCAGTTCCTCATTCCACTGTGTATTTAATTCATTCTTCCAATCTATAATCTCAAAATCATTCTCCATGGCATACGCCCATCACTCATGAGTGCCCTACATTATTTATTAAAAAATCTCTCTTTACGTACATGACCCACTCCGTGTTATTCATTTGTTCTTCTCCCCTCTACTTTTTCCTGATTTACAGTGGTTGTATATTTCTTTGCGGTCTTTTCCCTGTACCAATCTACATTTCATGGAGAATCTTCTCTTCGGTACCTTATACCAAACACTGATTGCAAGGTGGTATTTGTTCCTACACTGCCGCACATTGATTATTTGTTCGGTGCTCCTTGCCTCCACCTCTTCTTGCTCTGGCTACCTCTTATCAGTGATTCTACTATGTTAGCCTTTACTTGTGCTCAAATACCTCTAATGATTATGTCATTATCTTTTATCGTTCTCTCATTCCTTTGATCGAATATTCTATTATCAATTTTTAATTAAATTAAATATGCATTAGATTCCTTTAATTGGCGATTCTGTCACACTCTACGTTTATGCTGGTTGTATTTGATCGGGGATTGTGCCTGCACTTAATTCTGCTCTTCCGACTACGTCAAATCAATGATTATACCACACTCTCATATTTTTTATACGCTCATGGACTAACTAAAATTATTGTTTTTGGTTCTGTTGTTCTTTTTGGTGCTTGACTGCCTCATGGTAAGAGATTAGTCAGTGCTTAGTATTTTATTCTACACACTATTTTGATTGAAAACTCATATCAGACTACTCAAATATTATAGACTAAAATTGACTATTTTATTCTAAAAGATAAATTACGCCAAGGCACTTAAGAACTCCGTAAAATACTACTTAAAAAAAAATAATCTTGACTCTCCGTGGCTTATCCGCTCTCAGTTAGTTGCCTCATAGTTTGGTGATCGAATAGATATTATTTTCAACAATCTCCACTTGTTACGGCAAGCGTCAGTGGTCTCCTAGTCTTCACTCCACATCACTCTGACTAATGGTTGCCTCATAGTTTGGCAGTTGAGTAGCAATCTCTCATCATCTTTTTTTCACCTTGTTTTCTATTTATAACTACCACATTTTAGTGGTTTACTAGATTCCTATTTTAGTTTTTCTCTCAGTCAATGTTATTCCAACCTTCCCCTCTACATCACTCTACGCTCTTGAAATCATAGGTTCTTCTCCTCCTGTGTTCACTAAGGTGTGTGACCTTACTCTGACACCCACTGATGTAGTGGCATGGCATGGATTCCCAGTTAATAAATACTTCACCGCACAACCATCAACTATACATAAAAATTTATTAACAGGTTTTCATTTATCAATAGAAAGATACAGTATAATATTAACTTCACAGAATATACAGAGGTTCTCACCACCCTTTTAATATCATGTAGCTCTTCTCTCACTCACCCTCTCAGCAATGAATTTTGTTAAATATTAGCCCTCAAGCCTTAACCCTACTTCTATAACCTCCAACAATTACCAACAACTATCAACATCGACCACTAACATCCTTCACTGGGACCCAATTCCTCTTTTTATGGGTTTTGTGCCCCGATCATCAATGCATCCAGTGAAGTAACTCACAGCTATAACCAAGTAGGTATGGAACCCAAATTCAAAGGCCTATGGTATGTTACCTCATTTTAGTAATACATTGACCTTTATTGTGATGATAGAAATTGATTTGGATCTTTCCTCTTAGATCTGATGTCCTTTATCATTATTTCAATCCTAAATTTAGCAGGTGTCATCTTTTCAACCATTTTTCCTTTCTGGTCTCAAGCTCTATCTATATGTTATTATTCCTTGCTTATGCACTCTTTTATTGTAGGTGTTTTATTTCGTATGTGCCTCATGTACTGTTTACTAATTTTTCCCTTTGGGATTCTGTTGACTTTTTTTTTTTTTTTTTTTTTTCACCGTCCATGTACACTACCCAACGTTTCTCCCCATCTGCTTCTCAATAGAATTTTGTGTGTGCTCTATCAATGAATCCATGGCGGTTTCTCTTTCGGAACCCAGATTATCCTTCACCCACATGCTCAAAAACTTTGGTCCATGTAAGATTTTGTGTTATTATAGAATGTTCTTGGATCACAAGTGTAAGTCAAGATTGACATTTCAAAATATCAAATACCACATGTTTTTAAAACATAAATTAGGTGAGGATTGATAACATACTTATATGTTTTATTGGTGTCGATCTTCTCAATAATTCCATACATGAACAATAGAATGGATGTATTTCTCAATAGCTTTTCATTCATGATCATTTGTCTAATCAAGGTTATTCATATTTGGTGATACATCTAACCATATGAAGTCATGCACATGTGGTTATAGAGTCAGGCTCCTCCACTCTAATAATTAAAGATGTATATCTTACTGTAATTTCCCCTTGCATACAATAATCACAATACATAAGATATATAATGAAGTCATGCACAAGTGTTTATAGAGTCAGGCTCCTCCACTCTAATAATTAAAGATGTATCTCTTACTATAATTTCCCCTTGCATACAATAATCGCAATACATATATTAGTTATGAAGCATGTGTATTAGACTTAAGCATATCTTTGTGGTATTGGAAACATGGTTAAGGTTGAGAATCACGTCAACATGTGTACTTATTATGTTCCAGCTAGATTTGAATAGATTTTAGAATGTTGTTGCTTTATGGTTCAAGATTCATCATGCTTGTGGTAATCATGTTCTCTTATAGGCTCAACTAACATTTGTGTTCATTTAGATGTGAATTTTCACTATGAATGTTGATAGATATGGAGGAAATGCGAATTCAGTAAAAGGTTTGAAATAGTATAATGGGTTTATGATTTCACATTCTGTGTATTAGTATTTTAATGGTTTAATGGATTCATTTTACATTAAAAATGTTTCATCCTAAATTTTAAATTTTCATCATATACATAATCCAACTCATACAATTTTTATTTTTTATTTTTTTAAATCATTTTACTTTCTTGAAAAATTATAAAGACTTGCTCAATTTTGACGTCTTAAATGTAGTTAAGAGGTAATGCAATTTATAAGCCATTGTTCTTTTGGTTGTTGACTTTGATAAATGGAATTAAAGTTTTGTAACCATGTTATTATTTCATATTTTAAACAAGGACACCTATGAATAGTTTCATCATTGATCTAATCAAATTATAAACTCATGGTTCAAGTTATAACATCTTTCCTTTGAGATTTATGGCGATAAAATATTTTATTTTCTTATTTTCCAGGTTTTCATAATATTAGAAGTTAGCAAAATGATAAAAGTATTCAAGATTTTAATCTCATAATTAGGATAGGTTATAAAATATTTCTTGGATATTTGAGAACATGTGAGGTGATGGATATTATATTTTATTATGATATTTTTTAAAATTATTTTAATTAATTTAATTAAGTGACAAAATCTAGCTAACTTTAAGAAATGTTAGTAATTTTTCTTAAGATATGATTATTGTTATCATGATTTATTGATGTTTATTGAAGGATTTCAACATGATGCGAAAAAATTTGAAATTTCATATGAATCTTATATTTAATCTCTTAGCTCATATTATGAAACAAGAGTTATAATGGTCAACACGATTACAAAACTGGAGTAAGACACAGGTGAAATTGGGGATTTTGGTGTTGTTGATTCTCTAACACTAAATTTTATAAGTGTCCTATTGCATATGTTTATGAGTTTGATTATGGTGGTTATTTACATTCATAATATATGGATAATGTTTTATTATCATAATTTGATATTTTTTTGGGTTTTTTTAAAAAATATCATTATATTTATTTTATTATTCTATTAGTATTTGTAGACTTAAATTCTAGTCACATGCATTTAAAAATGTTAATTTTTGACATATCTTAAATTACATGAATTATGTCCAAATACATTACTTTTATTTACCATTCTTTTAATATATTTATTTATACATGATCTTGACCTTATTTTTTCAATCATTACTACACATACCATTCCAAGTCAAAATCTCTAACTGCTCTATACCACTCTTATATTTTTTACATCAAAAAACAATTATCCCAAATCTTATGAGATAGATTCACGCTAGGTTGACATGATCATTATCATGGGCCTATACACCTATTATGTTAGCATCATGTACCAAATAAAGTCTAGGTTTTTAAATTTTAATTATTTTATAAAGTCAAATAATCTAAAATATAGAAAGGTTCAACTATAAATACACAACAAGGATCATTTATTATAACCTACATTCTATCACTTCATCACTAACTTACACACTATTTTAGATTGATAAAATATGTGCTACTCTTCCCAAATTTCACATCACTTAAAAACAAAATCCATGATCCATGTCTAAGTCATCTCAATTCAAGTCAATATCTATCATTTTCAAGAATTAAAACTACATTTCTATCTACATATACATTATCAAGGAGCAAAATTCTATTTTAGCATATTTTTTATAAAGAAATAAATTATGACTATGTTAATAGGTGAAAAACCGTAATATATAGGAATGATAAATATGTAAAATAATAAACAATTATTATTTTTAAAATTTATAACTATAGAAAATTATTATATTTTTAAAACACAAGGAAGAAAATAAGTTCATTGAAAATGGGATTTGTGTTGACTATTTTAGATAAATGATAGTGCAATCAATAAGAAATTGAAATATACATTCTCAAGATTAGAAACATAATCTCAAACTATTTTTTGATAGGACCATTGAAAGTGGACATGAACATAGGCTACTTGTGTCTTTCGACATCATACTAATCCCATTTGATTTTATAATTGACTGACATGAAAATACATAAAGTTGTATAATTATAGAGATGATAGTTCAATAATAGAAATGGATAATATTCATGGACATTACCATGTTAAGTGGATAAAAACACATGTCATTTGAGTCCATTGAAAACCTATGTTTGAATACATACTTTGTATTTTGACTTAGAGTTTTGATTGTACAAGATATTGAATAGTAGGACCTATAATAAGACATGTAGTAGTTAATGTACATGTATTAAATATGAATACTTTAATTTTTGTAACTTAAATCGATAAGGAAAAAAGAAATAATACACATATATACATGTGGTATTATATATCTTGTAGATAATGTTCATATTCACATGTGGAGAAATAATTATTTTTTTCTTATTCATTACCTAACTAGGGAAATTAGCAATCCCTCAATTGGTAATTAGAGAGATATATCCCATCAGGTATACCTATGAACATATCCACCCAAGTAAACAAATTATATATGATCCTATTTCCTAAGATAAGATGTTGGAGAAAGCATGTTATCTTGGTGAGGAATTTGGTGATATTCATTTATTATGTTTAATCACTGATGACTTGAGGATGATCAAGTCTTTTTTTTTTAAATTTAAGTAATCAATCAGATGCATTTGAAAGACACAATATTATATTTTTTAATGAAAGAGGATTAATTTTTAATATAATAATTCAAAAATGTGGAACCATGATGGTTCCTCTAGAAATGATGCAAATGTTGTTGAGTTTTACTAGACATGAACATACATCACAATGGATTTACTAGAAGCAAAGCCAAGACTATTCAATTTCACTATACACGAACATAAAATACATATACATATCAAATAACATCACTAAAGATAGATCTATATTTTATTTACAATATCAAAAGTGAATAAATAATATTCAATCCCCCATCATGTCTACAATGCTCATTGATTTGAATTTAAATAACAAACATTTGATTTTGAAATTGTATCATTGAACCTTTAAAATGTTAATTAACAAATATCATTCCCCTTAAATTTTTAAATTTTTGCTTTTAACTTTGAATAAGTGTGATTATGAATATATATCCTTCCTCTTGAATCTTATTTCAAGTTATATAGAATTCCATACACCTTTATGGTCAATTGTAACTATATTTAGACATGCAAAATTTAATCCTATAACTATGCATTGAAATTCAAGTATATACGATTATAAAATTTTAATATTTTAAAATTTAATAAATATAAATTTCATATTACCCATAATATATATTAATATGATAAAAAATTTCATTCATTTGTTTCTATTTTTCTTAAAATGTATGTTTTGTTATATAATGTGATTTTGATTTGCTTCGAATCTTTGAAAACCTATGCTGTATTAAAAAAATTATTTATAAATTATATTGACTCTTTAATCCATTTATTATATCTTTGTTTTTATTTTAGTGAAAATATATTATTATTGAATGAGCTCCACCAAGATATTTATCTTATTTAACCTTTGATCTATCTCATTCATCTCTTCTTCGATCACCAACCCTTTTCTCTTTAGGTCTTCCTACTTCATTCTCTCATTTTGGTACTCTAACTCAATCAATCCCTTCCCTTTCTTTGCCTTATCTAACTTTATCTTCTCATAAGTATTTTTCACCTTGTTTTGGTGTCTCAACCTAGATTATCATATACATGGTCTATTGACACTCTTTTCCAAGTCCTTTTCACCTTGGAATAAATCTTCTTATCGGAGACTTTCTTCTCTCCTCTCTTGAGATTTTGATATATCTTTTCTTAGGGATGCTTTACCACAAAATATCTATCTCTTTTTCTACCTCTATAACTCATCCCTATAGCTTAACTTCATTCAACCTCAAATAGAAACCTTCAACAACCTCAAAAAGTAACCTATCATATTCAAGATCATGAACTATACCAATACCTTACCTTCTCTAATACCACTTGATGTAGAGTTGATGCCTATAACCTCATTTTTCATACACATTAATTTTACTCTTTCATTGAATCCATTTATTCATATTTGACTTGGCTTTATTTTTATATGTACATTTTTTGTCTTTTGACTCCTTTTTCATTCCTCATTGCACTAGGATCTCAAGCTTCCTTCTTACGTAGTCTTTATTCACTCTCTCCATGACACATCTGCTATATCATATCCCTTATTATCAATCTCGTAAATATATTACACACATCATCACCTTCATAAAAATCTTTCATCTCTTCAATCTCTTTCTTGGTTTAAGCTTGTCACTCATGTATATGCTTATAAACCTAATGCATGGTTACTAGTTCCTAACTTCACTCTAAGGCATATAGGACCATTCACCTACCTATTTTAACCTTGTATCATATCCAAAAAAATCACACAACCTTTAAAAAATAACTCTCAACCCAACTAATTTATCATTTTTAAGGTTTCTTCCTTATATCCTTTTATTCATGCAAACCTAGAAGGTTAGAACAATATGCATATCTTATATATAAACCAAACACATTATTAGATACCCTTTATCCCCATTGAGATTCACATAAAATTTCATGACATAATGTTTAGTTAAACCCTACCAATTCAACACACCCTTATATTAATTGGGTCTCTTTAAGCCTAAATCAATCCTATAGACCTATATATTATATTGTATGGTCAGGTAGAAACTTATAACCTAATTAATCCTTTAGATAACAATAAAATATCAAATATTCAAATGTTTAATTATTTTTGTAGGGTGTAAACTCAAGTAATGTGTGTTGTAAGATTCAAACCCTAGTCTTTGTTATACACAAGTGTGTGTACACCAAGAACATATAAAAAGGGATATTCTAAGTTTTATATCTATTTAAACACTTATACCATTTTAAAAATTCTTTCAAATCTTTTTTAAACTTCTTCAACAGTTATTAATCCTTTATCAATCCCAAATAATCTCCAATAAGTAGTTTTACATAACTTTTGGTTCACAAATAGGAACATGTAAATGTTTCCCTAGATTTTTCCACTTATACATGGATTTTGAGATCCAAATAGGATTAATATGATCATGAATGCACTCTAAAATATTTTTATGTTTAAAAAAATTAGGATTCCTCAAACAATCTTCCATAATTCAACTTCCTTGTCACTCTTTGATTGTGTATCGGGCTCTCAAATGGGGCTATGTTGGTTGGTATAGAAGTGTGACTAAAATATGGAACAATAAAATGTATTACTTTGTGAATATAAAGTATAATTAATAATAAATATAAATTATATAACACTCTCAACACCTTATATTTTTTTAATGAATCTCAACCCAACACTTTGTTCTCTTTCTTGTGAAAAAATAGAGCCTTCAAGGATTGCAACTCTATAACCTATAGATAAGTTTAAATTGAACACTCTAATAAAATAAGAACCATAAATAAGAACGAATTTCATACTAATAACTTAAATTAAATCCACAAATGTTCTCAAAAACATTCTTTTATTCCTTGATCACATTGTTCTTACAATATTTAAACATAAACTTTTACAAAGGTAGTGTTCTCTTCATTCTTGATCAATTATTTTCTTTCCTAAAGATTCAGCCCTTTATCCTCAAATTTATCATATCCTATTACCTTCATATAACACACATTACTCACTTTATATGCATTTATAATCTTAATATCCCTCAAACATGCAAGAATAACTCTCTTTCTTAGCCAACCCATGTAGAGTGGCAGTTACCATTTAATAATATTGACCTTACCTTGATTTTACAAGACTTATATATTGAAATAAAATTCACACACCTACTATGATATTATATGATCCATTTAGAACATTCATCAACCTTGATATTTCCCATAAGACCCAAAACACCTCATAATACCTAGTTAAAAATTAAAATTTTTAAATTCTAGTTTTTTGTGGGAAAATCTCTAGAGAGTAAACAACAAACAACAAAAGACTCATGATAACTCTAAGACATCCATTAGGACCCTATAATACCTATCCTATCAAAACAAATTCCTAAAATGGTCATAATAAATTCTTAAATGTAGTTATATTCTTTATCACCTTGTGTTGCTTTGCATCGCCACACTTGAGTTACATTCTTGTCACTCTTAGTCTTATAGACTATGGGAGGGTAGAACCAATTGGTCACCTCAGGTATGTGGATATTAGAGTTGTTGAGATGAGGCTAAAAGGAGATTTTGAGGTCATTTACATGAAAATATATGGGACCCATTATCCTACCTTGATTGGTATGAAATGGGCTTATGATGGCCAAATGACTTTCAATAGATACATAATCAATTAAAAGCTCATAACATAGACAAGATGGTTTTTATATCATTTAATTAATCGTAGTGGAATCCCTATGTGATTTCATATGAAATAGAGTCATGGTATTCCTATATTAATGATATATGGTTCAAAGTTAGTGTATATACAAAGAAATATACTCTGTGAGCTGAGGAATGTCTATTTTTGAAACCATAACATGAGAAAAAAATACAAACATAGAAAATAAAGTATTCAATTTATAACTTAATGATAAAAAATATCTAACTCTCTAGTTTCAAATTTAAGGATGCAGCTCTCTGCCTATGTGATCTCCAACTAAGTTAGTGGTGTATTTCCTATATAATATAGGTACAACCATAATGGTTTATACAAATCCTAATCTAAAAGATGTCTTACTTTAGGAAGAATAATCTTTAGTGAGTGGTGACTCTAACACCTATATGCTGAATTTGGTTAGGGGATATCATGAGATACAACCTTTGCACATGGTGTTCACCATAGAATTAAAATTACCATAATATTTTTTGATAGAATAAATTAATACATTTATCTTGAGGTTAGAATGCCTATTAGTATAGGTCACTAGAATACTCTAGAATATGTTAGGTATATCTTATGTAGTGAAGAGCTAAAATAGGCATAGAAGAGATGTCAATATTATCTACCGTCTACGATGTACAAAGATGCACCTAAGAGAAAGAAGAAGCAATTGCCAATATAATCTAGACCATGACTAGTATAACATCCAATAACATATTAAATTAAAATAGAGTAATCACTATGCATAAACCATATAAAAGAAGATAAATAAAACCATAAAAGAACATATCAAAACCATATTCTATTACATCAAAGTGTTATATATAGCCTTTTACAATTCTATTATCTCTTCACATTCAAGCCTTTCAAGATATAAAAGGAAAGACTCTTCCCATTCTTCTATTTCTTGATTAGGTTAAAAATGTTGAATACATTCAAAATTTATACAAAAGATAAAATCATACCTTTCACAAATTTATTCTTCTATTATACTTCATGGCTTTACCATGCTCCATTATTTGTCCAACACTTTCCTCGACTTAAATATTTGTCTCATCCTCAGACAAAGTCACAAGCTGGTCTAAACTAAGATAAAAAGATAATCCCTAATCAAAATTTGAAATTATCACACAAGGTGCCACTTACCAATTATCACCCACCATGCATTACTTATTCACCCTTATAGTTTTTCAACCAAGTAACATGTTGTCCTATCACCCTTTCATGTTTTCAATAGGCTAACATAATTAGGTGGCTACCCTTTATGGGTTTTCAACCATTCTAGATCAGTTCCTAATGTTTATATTATCTTACATAAAACTAAAATATGCCTAAAGTTGTAAAAAGGAAGTGCGCAAAACTTAATACTATAAATGAGAAGGTGTTTGACTAAGTGGCTACATAGGTTGTTGTGGTTGGGAAGCTGTTGACCCACAAACTTTTGATGTATCCACTACCAAAAGTAGTGGTAGAGACTACACCTTTGTGTCAATTTTCCTCTCTTATATGATTTGTCAAAGCTATTGTAGATGAATGAAATTAGGCTCATCTATTATCTAGGCAATAGATGGATCAACTTGAGATAGATCGCACTTTAGTGTTTTTTAGTCTATGAGCACTTTTTGTATCATGGAAAGAAGAATGCATAGTGGTACCTAGATCATATTAAATTTTTACATATTATCATTATCTTTACTAGTAAACAATCCCTTGGCATTAGATAGTTTCAGTTGAATATCCAAGAGTTACTCACCTAATTTATCTATTGACCTTTAGGGTCAGATGGATATAAACATGTTGTGCATTATTTCATTATGCCATACCTATAGATCATATATGGTAGCATCCCTAAAATCCAATAATTGCTTGAGTGTGTCACTTATTTTATCTATAGTTTTCATTTGATCCTCTAATACGGCTTTAGCATTGTCTTTAGTATAAAATTTAGGTTTTGTTGTAGCCAATGATTGATTAAAATGTTTTATTCAATTTAACATATCTTGGGACATCTTCTTGGATGGCCTCACAATGGTTTTTATGACTTTTTCATATTCATTAAGGAATTAGGATATAATCTTTGTTTTAGTCTAAAGAGCTTTCCCTTATGTGTGTACTGACAAAACTTTCTATGGAACATCCCCACTGTTTCAGAGATCTATCAATAAATTAGTGAATTGATTATATTCTTACATGACCTTATCACTAAGTACTTGCATAAATATGGTGGGGCAAGCGTTATTGATCAATTATCATACATTTTATAGTTTCTCTTCTTATTCATCAATTTACTATTGTATCCTTAGGATTTACTTATCCAAATATTAGGCCTTCTGCACCATGGATTCTTGGAAGTTAATTATCCATTCAATCTATTTTGAGAGCAGTAGTTGAGTCATGTCTAATGATGTTTCCATAAAATTTACGTTAGGTGTCATAGATGTGATCATCGATGTCATAAGATTAGGATTGAATTAATCCAATAGAAGAAATAATGTAGTCCACCACATTAACATATCAGGGACATCCCATAACCATTGGCTAAATATCTGTGATGCCTCTTTGGTGCCTTTAGTGTGAGTTATGATTTTTACTTCTGCCTATGCTTGTGTAACCTTTAACACCTTAGATTAGGTTTGTGATTCAGCCTTAGTCTTAGTGTCACTTTTAGCTTGTACTTTAGATTCATATTTTGCATTACCCTTAGCATCAAGTTAACCTTTGATTTAACATATACTTCAACCTTAGCTTTGGATTTAGTTTTACCCTTAGCTTGAGCTTCTTACTCCTATTTTTTTTTACGTAGATTGTGCCTCTTGTTATCATCATTGTGCATCCTCCTACTCATTTTTTATTTGGCTCCACTTATTAATCCTATTTTTGCATGAATTCGACTCATCATCTTTCTTATTTATAGCTCTAGTTTCATTAGATTTATTTTGGATAGCCTTTGATTCCTCAAATTTTATTTATTTCATAGCTAATATATCTTGTTGCTTTTATTATTGATGTTGCCTAGCTTATTATTGTGTCACTTATGGCACTGATGGTTCTACTTATTCTTCTTTTTTATTGATCCTTTCTTCTACAACCTCCTCAAATTCAAGTGTTCCCTATATAGTTTATTTTTCATTTGCTTCCCCAGTCATATTTTTATCAATGGGTTCCTCATCCCCTTTGAGATTAGTGTCAGATTTGATATGCTTGGGTGATTCTTCTTATTACATCTAGCCTTTGTGTACCAATTCCTTTTTATAGTATTTATCTAGAGGCATGAGAGTCATTTTTTGATTCTTTAAATCCTAGGGATAAGGTTGTTCTTGTGCTACCTAAGACTATTATACACTATTTATTATGTAGATTTGCTGAAAGACACAATCTTTTCCTACACAAATTTTGATGGATTAATAGAATTATGTGTGCATGGTTATCAAAATAAAACTTGTGTAGGACTTACTTCTACACATAAATCAACTAATTATACAATTGATGATTTTGTAGCTAATTCTATTGAAAATATATTGGCCTCAAACTAATGATGAGTTGATTTTCATCCTATGATATTAACATTAATAGGAAGGGGTTAAGTAATTTCAACCCAAGGGTATTTTCTTACTTTATTTCATACTTATCAAGTGTGCACTACTTTCTAAAATAATAAATCCTTATCTTCCTCTACATTGTACACATTTTTTTTGATGTCTTCCAACATCGATCAAAGAAATTCTTTTTATTCTAACCTAGCTCAGAATGGTTGCACTCGAAAGCTATCTATGTAAGCATAGGATGCTCAAGCCAAGACTTTATTTTATAGGTTATTTTCTTTGGTGGATATCGTGAGGTTCTACACATAGGTTCTCTTCATTTTCATTTTTTTTGTTGTGTTGGAGCTTATATCTATATTGGTTATGGTAGTTGATCCTATAGCTGTGTCAGTTGTTATGAGGTTGGTTTCCTAGCTTGTGGTTATTGTGCCTTTCAAAGGATGAATTGTAATTTAGGAACCGAGCTCACAACTATATCCTTTTTCTTGTATACTTTATCCTTTACTTCAACCATTAAAATGAAAAATGGCATTAGGGTCATAGCTAGAGTAGACAACTCATGAAACCTGATTTGTATTCATTATTTAATTTGGTAACTAAATCATGTTTTCCTAGATACTACATTACATATTCTAAGATCCTTGGGTATGATCAGATCAATACTAGGTATTCAAGACATCATGTGTTAAGTCACCCTAATTACTCATAATATTTTCCTATTTTAGTACATGCAATACTTGTTAAGGCATTATTGGCCCATAAATATGGAGTTACATTAACTTGCTCTAATGGAAATTTCCATTGGTATTTAAAGGTTTTTCCTTCCTACAAGGACATTCCCTATATTATTGGTGAGCTTGACTACTAAAAACTCATGACAATTTAAATCCTCTCATAGCTTTATCATGTGATAGCTAATGTCAATTACACCTCTTCTCATTTGTTTTGCTTACTTGGAAATTTATCACAATTATTTTGTGATACATGGAACCCTGATACACAGTGAAGCATCCTTGAACTAGTCAATAGGAATTCCTCACCCTACCCTAGTGGTATATTTTTACCTCATATCTAAATGGATTGGTGGTGTTGTAGACTTATAAAGCATGAAATATTTTATGTGATTAGGTAGAATGGTTGTTCATGTCATGGTGAGAAAAAAATATAGATTATAACATCTTGAACTAACTGGATATCTCTTTGATTATATCAGCACAACAAAGTCATCATAACCTCATATAACTTGCCAAATTTATAAAACTTAAGCAATCATTCAGTATCGGAGCCTCTGAGCATATGTTAAAGTGTTATGGATCCTACTTATGATTCTCCTTGAGTATCATGGGAAAATAAAGTAGTTTCTATTACATCTATGAAACTAAACAAATCTAGATCATTATATTTAGTCTGTTGAAGACCTATCCCAATTCCCATTTCTTATTTTTGTGAATTTGATAGTGGAATAAATAATTGGTCTCCTTTTATGGATCGATTGAATATCTAGAATGAATGATTGATTTGATTAGTTGTACTCTAGTTCAAAATCCATTCACAATTAGTAATTCAAAAAGTATATCATATAAGTTTCTTATTATCTAAAGGTGTAATGTTTTATTTTTATCCATACCTTTCTCTTATATAGTTGTTGGCACCCAATTTCATTTTACCACCTCTTTTGAATGCATTGACTATGTGCACATAAATTTTCCATTTTTCATTAATATTTATTGTTTAAAATGACCTTGACAGGGATCTTTAGTGACTAAGATATTTAATTTAATTCTTTGGTAGTTATTATAGGTGAGTATATATCTTTTTGATTAATCAATTTGATTTACATATCATCTTTTCCTTTTATTACTATGTCTACTTCAAAAATGACGTAATCATTTTGAAATGCTACATCATTAATGGTTTCACCTTAATATTGGCCTTTTGTTCACCATACATTTATTTTAATTGCCTTCCCTAACTTTATTACAATGATCTGTGTAGTTATGACCAACTATCTTCGATGAGTTATCTCTATAATGTGATTGCATCTTATGATGATGATTGCTTCCTAGTGGTTACAATGTGTTGTGTAGAAAGGAACATGCTATACAAACATTCTATCTTAAGAAAACAAAATAGAAACAAAAAAAATTAAATAAAATATTGATTACATGGTGTTACTAAACACCCACTCAAATGTTTAACATAACAACAGAGATTAAAGATGATATGGTTTAATCCTATAACCAATTATATGTCTTTATAATATGGTTCCCTTTAAATCTTTCATTACTATGGTTCCTTGTGGTGAAACTTCATGAATTATTTAGGGTCCTTTCCATATAATGCATAGCTTTGTGGGGAATGCTTTAAATCTTCTCTCATAAAGTAGTAATGTTTGGTTTAGGTAAAATTACTTGGATCACAAGTTATGATTATGCCATGCTTTTTGACTTTATTTGTTGATTTATTATGTCCACTACATTATTAATCTATTATATTTCATCCTAGTTAAATACATTAATCTTTCCTTTAATGAATCTTGATCTCCTAATCTCATGACCATCATAATGTAGAGACTAGGCATAATATATTCGATAGGCATTACTATCTCAAAAACATATACCAAATAGAAAGGATTGAACCTCGTAGCTCTATTGTAATGTGTTTGATAAGCCCACAAAATCAAAATAATTTTATCCTTCCAATCATATCTATAAACATTGATTTTTTTTTTAACATATTCTAAAAAACATTGTTGGATGCTTATGCCTATCCATTAAACTAGAGATGATAAGCCATGCTTTTATGGTGTGATATTATAACATATTCAATTATATTGTTGTTATTATATGTAAAAAATGTGTGCCTCTATCAATTAACAACTTAGATGGACATCCAAACCTCGTGATGATGTTTTCATATAGAAACTTTACAACATATTTCTCACTACAACTTGGAGTGGTAGCAACTTCCACCCATTTTGTGAAATAGTCAATCATAGTAATAATATATCAGACATGTTTGTGCTTACATAGGGTTGTTATAAGTCCAATAAATTTAATTTCCCATTTCTCAAAAAAAAATTCTCAATCATGGGTACCAAATGTATTTTTTCATGTCAATTGGGCTTGACCATTCTTTGACAGACATCGCAATGTTTAGCTACTCTATGTGCATCCTAAAATAATGGAAGCCACCAAAGACCACTCTCAAGTATTTTCCTTGTAGTGGTTTCTCCTAAAAAATGACCCATGTAATTCCTTTTTGAGCCTCTTGAATAAGTTTTAGACACTCATTCTCTAGAGCTACTCTACATAATACTATTAGATTGAGCACAGATTTCAAAAGAGAATAAGATTTTATTACATATCACATATTGTTATGAACCATACATGAAGTACTATTAAATAGGAAAATAAAATAACCACCCAAGAATCATGGATAGTGTGTGTGAAACAACCTATGTCAACTAGCATGAAATAGTTAACCCTGATAAAATAAACTTACCTATTAACCCAAGTGATTAAAGCAACCAACCATAGATATATTACCTTAGTTAATAACTCAAGGTAAATACATAATTACTATAACACCCTTCCTTAATGACTAAACCATAAAAATACCAAGTTTATCTCTGAATTTGATGAACTTATCTACACTAATTGGTTTGGTTATTATATCAATTGGTTGCTCTGTAGTGGGGTAGTAAAAGAGACTGATGTCTTAATTTGTAACCAACTATTGGATGTAATGTTGATGAAACTCAATGTGTTTGGCCTTGGCATGGAATTCTAGATTCTTAAGCATCTTCAAAAAACTCAGGTTATCACAAAAAATTAGAGTAGGCTTTGATGACTCAAACTGAAGATCCTTAAAGATTTCCTTTATCCACATAGTTTCACAACCTGCACTGAACACAACTTTATACTCTACTTCTATTGAAGATAATTCCACTATAGTTTATAGTTTGTTACACCATGATAAAAATCCTAATCTAAAAGTGAAAATGTAGCCTATTGTAGATTTTCTTTAATCTACTAATCTTTCCCAATCAAAATGAAATATCCTAAAATCTCAAAATCTATAGATGTTTCATATAATATGCCAAGTCAAGATTAACTTTGACATAGCTTAATACCCATTTTTCATCTAACTAATGTGATTCCTATGGTTTAGACATGAAGTGAGATATAAACATCACTGCAAAATGAATATCTGGTCTAGTGGTAGTGAGGTAAATGAGACTACCCACTAGCTACTGATATATTGTTTCATTGACTGGAAGAGAAGCAGTGTGAGTTGAAATTTTCTATCCAAATTCTGTAGGTGTATGAGTTGGATTAAAATGCATCATTTTAAACCTTTTCAGCATTGACTTGGCATACTTATTTTGTGACATGAATACAACATAATCACCTTGCCAAAACTCAACACAAAAACAATATTTTAGTAGTCCTAAGTCTATCATGTCAAAATTACAACAAATATCAGTGTTCATTTGTTGAATGAGACTAGCACTACTCCCAGTTATGGATATATCATAAACATATATAATGAGAATGAAGATATCATCATTACACACCTTTACACATAGAGTTGGTTTAGATTTACACATTTTGAACCCTGACTCCCTAATATATGAATCTATTTTCATATACCAAGATCAATGATCTTACTTAAGTCCATACAAGTACTTGATCAACTTGCAAACAAGATTTTCCTTACCAAGAACCTTAAAACCCTATGGCTAAACCATGTAGACTTCCTCCTCCAGATCTCCATTAAAGAAAGCACTCTTGAAATCCATTTGGTACACCTACCATCTAAATTGAGCATAAATAGTAACTATTAAACAAAAATTTACCATCTTTGTAGTAGGAGCAAAATTTTATACATAATCAACAAAATTTTATACATAACCTTTTGTAATAATTTTGGATTTGTATTTTTCCATGGAATCATATGATTTTTATTTTACCTTGTAAATCCATTTACAACCAATGGATTTCTTTCCTGGTGGTAGCTCCATGAACTCCAAAGTATTGTTTTTCATCAAGGAACCATATTCCATATGTATGGTTGATTCTCACTTAGGCTTCCTTTTTGCCTCTAAAAAAGTATTAGGTTGAAATACATGTGAAAAATTAGTTGTTAGAGAATAATTGTCATCCTCATCTCTATCACCAAATTTATTTCCTAATCTCAATCTTCTTCCTTCCACACCTTGTGACAAGTCTCCTTTTGGTTCTTCCATTGTCGTAGAATACCACTTTGGATTTTTTGGTTGTTCTGTTAGAACCTCACAATGACCTACATCAATTCCCTCCATGGAATTTTATTCCATTGATGAAGTAGAATCCTTATCAACTTTCACATCACAACTTATAATAGAATCATTAGAAGAAAATAATGACTCAATATCTAAAACTGTACCAATTGCTGTGAAGTATGGCATCTATTCATTTACTATGACATCTTTATTAAAAAAAACTTTTTGCATAGAAACATCAAGTAATGTGTAATCCTTTGACTAGTCACTATACTCAACAAACATGTATGCTTTGCTTTTAGCATCCAAGTTACTTCTCTTTTAACTAGGAATAACTGCAAAAGCTACACAACCAAAAATTCTAAAATCACTTACATGTGGATGTTTCCCTAACCAAGCCTCCTCTAGATTCATATTCTCTAATGATTTTTAGGACTTCTTTTGAGGATTTACACTATTGTATTCACTACTTATGCCCAATATCTACATGGTACATTTCTTATTTAAACCATATAGTGAGCCACGTCCATCATTTTCCTATTTAACCTTTCCACAACTCCATTTTTCCATAGAGTGTAAAGGTTAGTGTACTATCTATGTATGCCTTAAGTGGCACAAAACTCCTTAAATTGTTTGGAGATGAACTCACCCCCATTATCCATTCTTAGAGATTTCACTAACCATCTTGCCTATTTTTCAACCATATCTTTCCAAGAAAGGAAGTTAGAAAAACAATCAAATTTATTCACTATAAAGTATACCTACTTTTTCCTAGAGAGATCATCGACCAACAAAAAGAAACAATGGTCTCTAGAAGATATAGGTGTCTACACTGGATCATGCAAATCTGCATGTACCAAATCCAATACTCTCTTAGGTCTTAAAGCTTTACCAACATCAAATGAATGTCAGAGTTGCTTCCCTAAATAACATCCAATACATATATTATGACTATCCTAAATATAAGGAATCCCCTTAACCATCTTAGTCTTTCTCAATGTAGTCAAATATTGGAAATTCAAATGCCCATACCTTTCATCACATAGTGAAATTTTGCTATCAACCACAACAAGTGCACTTTACATTTCCACATGTGGATCTACAAGCTTATACAAGCCTTTTTCACCAATCTATAGCAATAAACTTGTTATCTCTGTTAGTGATTAAACATTGTTGTCTTTGAAACTTTACAAAAAAATTATATTTTGAAGTGATCTCACAAATTAAAAGTATATTTTTTTCTTTATCAGGCACATACCTACTATTATTAAATATATACTATATTTTACCATTAAAAATGATTTGAACATTACAATATCCCTTTACAAAATGATTTCCACCATATCCCAAAGATATAGATTCATTACTACTACTATTTCAACAAAATCCACATACTAGTCCTTATGGCATGTACAATGGTGAGATGCTCCTGAATCAAAGTACCAAGATTGATCCACTACAGAATTACCACTAGTATCCATGAGAATAAAATCAAGAGATGTTTCCTCACCTTCACCTTAAGCTACATTTGCATGATGAACTTTATTTCTAGGGTTAGCCATATCCTATTGTCTTTTCCTACAATCTTTTTTAAGGTGACCAAGTTACAGTAAAAAAATTTCCACTTAGATCTCTTATTAGAAGCATTTACTTGTGAAGTTTCTATCAGAGAACTAGTAGTTTTACCAAACTACTTACCCTTTCCATTGATGAAGAATGGACTCTCTGTAGAAGTAGATGTAGACAACACGACCTTCTCTTGCCATCTCTCCTTTTATAATAGCAACATGGACAACTTTTCAAACTCCAAAGTCTCCATCTCAGCAATCATGTGTAAGGACTCCACAAATGACTCAAATGAGGGCATAAGATTATACATAACTAGATCAATCAAATCTTTTTCATCAATAGGATTCTACACAGCCTTCAACTAATCATTGATGACCTTGATATGCAACCAAAACATAGAAATGAATCCACCTTCATGCATATTGGTGTAAATCAACAAATTCGTCAAATACAATACTCTATCAGCTTTAAAATCTTGATATTTAGAAGTAAGATTAGTCCATAAAGTTGATGTAGTGGTCATATTTATGACCTTTAATATTAAATTACCTACTACTAATAGTTTTAACAACATAAGATCCTCACATTGACATTTATCATAGTCATCGATATAAGTTGTAGGCTTTTACCCTTTATCGAACACTATTTGATCAAGATTCTAATATTCACATATCATGAAAACCTTGTGACTCCACAAACTAAAGTTCTTGTCTATCAATTTATCAGAATCTGGTAGTAAAATATGTTGAATTCTAGCCATTTCACCTAGTTTTTCATGAAAATAATTAAATTAGAAAAACTATGACTTTTATAAAACTCCTACACACATATTCTATATTCACATTGAAAAACTCTGCCAATTTTTAACAACAAACTCAATACCATTTGCAATATCTCAAATTTTATTTCATTGAAACAATTAAATAGGGAAACCTACAACTCTGATTTAAAAAATTCTCTCTCCTTCACATCTAGATAAAAACCATAGGAAACGATGAAAGTTTTAACTTCTCAGATGCTTCCATTATTATTAATTAGTGATAGGTACCCAATAACCCCTATTGGCTAATGTTTTGATTTATTTCAATTAAAAAATTAAAAATAATTGAAATAATAAAACTTTAGGTTAAAAATTTCATGAAATTAATCAACCAATAAAAAAATTGGCTTAACTATGAAATTTTAGGCACATATTCTGAGCTTATTTCTCAACCAAATAAAAAAACATCTACACCACTGATCAATTTTGGACTTAACTCATTGTTTAGAGCTTTGTTTCACTGAAAATGATCAACATTTGAATTTTTTGGCTCTCCCCTAAATTGTATAGTGTTTTACACCATGTGGTCAGCCCAGAAAAATAAACAGAGGCCTAAAAGCCTCTTAAATTAATCCCTCTTACCTCATTTTGATCTTATTACAACTTTTGATCATCTTGGGTAGTTTTCTAATATTATATTTGAGATCATAGATTTCTATGATGCTTTCTCTCTATTGGGTACATGAAGCTCCTCCCTCGCAAGACACCAACCTCTTTGGATTTCATAGACCTCCATTCAGGCTCTACAAACCATGAGCTCCGATTACCATATAGATTGAGCATATATATTAAAAGAAAATAAGATTGTATTACACAACACATATTACTATGAACCATACATGAAGGCCTATTTAGTAGGCAAAGAAAATAACTATCCAAAAATCATAGAGAGGGTGGGTGAAACAACCTACATTGGCTAGCATGAAATAGCTAAGCCTGATAAAACAAACTAACCTCTCAACCCAAGTGATTAATAAAACTAAACATAGATATATTACCTTAGTTAATAACCTAAGGTAAATATATAATTATGCCAACAAATACATCATATTTTCTAAGATTATATAATAATCCATTAAGAAGGCCATATGTTATGGCTCAACTACCCATTTTCTTCTTATCTTGTTCTATGTATTACACAAGAAACGTTCCTTATTAAATTTTTTTTTTAATGTCCTCCATGTTATTATAAACTTTAAATGTTCTAAATAATTACACATCAGGGGATTAATATTTGAATTTTTCTAATTCCTCCCCATTACGAAGTCAGCTAAGGTTATCTAGTCCCACAATCTTTCATCATAGTTTAACATTAATTTAGAATTGAAATTCCTAAAAGAGCATCAACTACCTTGACATTAATTCTCCTAAAATTGGTTTATTAACTAGTTATTTCAATACCTGGTGATCAATGAAGAACTGAAAAGGAGTAGTGATGCATGAGCATCCTTATTGGATGACACCTTTTGATGTTTTCAAATAAGTTTGGGTTTGAACAAGTATTTCATGCTTAGTTAGTATGTTTAGGATGATTATAAAGGTGTTATGACTCTAAATATCCACCTTGGAATGATATTCAAGTGCTTAGGATTGTCTAAGAAGGTTATAAATTGAAATTGGAGTTTTGTCACCATTTTAGAAATTTTTAATTTTTAAAAAAATTAATATAGAATAGATGTTGTAAGAGGATTTTCCTGAAGTCTTGAAAGTGGAAAGTGGCTAGGAAATATTAATAAAGACACCATATATCATACCATGGGCTAAATGTCACATTATATGGACAATCACCCTTGATGCTTGTGTTAAGGTGTAAACTCTCTCCCAAGTGATCATTAGATGGTAGTTAGGGTAGTTAGGTTTGAAATAAAACATGTAAAATTTTGGTTTTGAATCAGTTTTGATAATTTTTTTGAGTTTTGATGGGCTCTATTCCAAATAAATAAAGAAATAAGTTCCTAAAAATTGAAGAGAAGATGTTTGGACTCTATTTCCTACATATTTCCATAGAGATTGACTATAAAAAATATTCTTAAAGAAGGAATATCTTACAAAGTTAAGTTTCTAATGTTTCATGTGAATTGGCGAGTCTTATTTCATATTGTTGAATGTGTTTTAGTAGTTTGTTTATTCTTATGTCACTTTGCATAAAGGATCATACAAACCTATAACGGGATGCACACTCAGACTATCATTGTCTAAAATGTTGTAAAGGGTTATACAAAAGGTGTTAAAATGGTTTATTAGTGATATTTATGAAGTTAAATTATACCCATTTAAGCATTCCTAGTCTTTAAAACCGTTTATATGTCAATAATCTTCAAAACATTGTCTACAGACCCTACATGCTGAGTCTATACATACAATGAGACCAAGATCTTTGTATAAATGTGGAATAGAGGATTTGAGAAAGAAACTTAAGGATTTGTAAGGGTGTATTAGGTTTATGCATTCCCTCACAAATATTTATATAATAATGAAACCCATTATATAATTTTAAATCCCAAGATAAGTGCTCTCAGTTGTATACAAAGATTGTCAACCCTAAAGTAGGGTTTTGAACTTGAAACTCACTTTAAAGGAGATTGAACTAATGAAATCACTTAAATTTTTTTAAATATGTGGGTGAGAATGTTTTAAAGTATTTTAATGTTTTTTGGTTGAGTACATACATGTATGAATGATTATTTGGCACTATGAGTAAAAAAGGATGATTAGGTGGGAGATCAAAGTACAAGAAGTCAACCTTAAAGGAGAAATCAAGAAGAAGTTAGACAAAGCATAAGCAGTTATATGTGCTATTCATAGACCTTAGGATACATGAGGGTATATCATTATTTAGATGGAAGTTAATGTGAGCAAGAGATGATGATGAAGAGGTCACAAAAACTTGGCAGAACTTTCATGGAAAGTTTTCTTTTATACCTCAGTAGTATGATGTAGGAGAATCCTTATTAGATGACTCATTTTGATGTTTTCAAACCATTTTGGGTGTGAAAAAGTATTTCATGGTCAATTAGTACGTTTAGGATGATTATAAACGTTTTAGGAGTCTAAATATGCACCTTATAATGCTTTTTAAGTGCTTAGTAGTGTTTAAGAAGGCTATAAATTCAAATTGGAGTTTTCCTACCATTTTGGCAAATTTGAATTTTTAAATAATTTAGCATAGAATGGATGTTGGAGGAGGATTTTCAAGAAGTCTTGAAAGTGGAAAGTGGTTAGGAAACATGAATAAAGACACCATGAATCATACCATGGGCCAAAAGTCACCTTGTATAGAAAATCAACCTTGATGCTTTTGTCAAGATGCAAACTCTCTTGTAAGTGACCATTGGAAGGGAGTTAACATAGTTAGGTTTGATATAAAACATGTAAAATTTTGGTTTTAAACCAGTTCTAATAATATTTTCAAGTGTGGTGTGGCTCTAGTCTAAAGAAATAATGAAAGAAGTTTCTAAAAATTGAAGAGGTGTTTGGACTCTATTTCCTTCATATTTCCATATAAATTGATTGTATCAAATTTTCTTCAAGAAGGAAGATGTTACAAAGTTATGTTAATGACATTTCATGTGAATCAGTGATTCCTATTTCATATTATTAAATGTGCTTGAATACTTCATTTTTTAATTTTTATGTCACTTCACATATAAGATCATATAGACTTGTAAGGTGATGTACACTCAAACTATCAAGGTACAAAATGTTGTAAATGGTTATAACAAAAGTGATAAACTAGTTGGTTAGTGATTATTTAGTATGTATGAAGTTGTATTAGACCCATTAATCATTCATAGTCTTCTAAAACCTTTTATAAGTCAAGAACCTTCAAAACAGAGCCTACAGACCCTGCAGACTGAGTCTATATATATCGTAAGACCATGATCTTTTTATAAATGTGGAACAGAGGCTTTGAGAAAGCAACTTAATGATCTAGAAGGGTTATTTTAGGGATACATAGCCCCTCACAAAAATTTTGACCAATTTTGACTTTTAGGTCAAATTGGGGCACCCCTAGGTAAAAACATAAGTTTTTAGTGTTTTAGGGGGTTTAATATTTTGTCATAAGGTATATCACAGGTCATATAATGTTATATTAGCTTTAGTTACTAATTTCATTATCCAACATGTCTTTTTGAGTCATTTAGGGGCAAAATTAAGAATTTAATGACTTGTACAAGTTTCTATGGAAGTGTGAAGGTTTCAAAATGTGTTGTCAAATCCCATGTTTCCTTATAGGTCATAAGTAACTATTACTAATTAAAAATTGGTAGGTTCCTTATAAAAAGGTTAGTTTTCTTGTAAAACTTGAGCCTCTATTAAGGTGGATAGAATTGTACAAACTCCTATAGTTTTATCAAAAACTCCATACACTCACTTTAGTGATCAATTTGATCAAAAAGTCTAAAAAATGAAGAATATCATTTATCTCTCCTACTAGGCTTGGCAAGTAAAAGTGACCTACAGGTTTGTACTTATATGGTCAACATAAGAGGTTTCAATAAAAATTATCTTAGGGGTGTCTTATACACTCAATCAAATACCATTTGATGTTTGGTTTCAAAGGAATGATAGTCTGAGCTCTATGAACCATTCCTAAGAAGTTGACCTTTCAAATTTGCTTACTAATATATGTACCCTATAGGTTTTGCCTTGGTTTGAGAAATTATATGCAATTTAGCTACTGATATTGATTCCTAAGGATGTTTTACTCCCTCCTTAATACTCCCCATGCTTTGTTTCAAGTTTTGATTTGTTTTTAAAGGCCAATCACCTCAAGTTTTCAAACTGGTCCCATTCTATGTTTTTGGTAGTTTTTCACCATGTTATGGATCTTCATGCCCTATTAATGGCTCTAGGGAATCATGATATATATTTTTCTTATGTTTCCAATGTACTTTGATCTCATGTCCTCCCAAGTTTATTCTTCAAACCATACTTCATAAGATTACATTCACAAGGATCATGTGGCTTATTTACCGTATGAGTGTCACACATAATTAGTGATTCAAACCTTAATTTGATGCCAAAAGAGGGACTATGTAATGATATGCAACTTTTACATATAGTCTGCCATTGGAGTATGTAGTTACAGATTGGAAAGGTTTCAAGCATTGATATAGTGTATAGGTTTGCCTCAAATAATTTAGTACCATCTCCATTTATTTTAATCTTTGTAAAGTCAGGGTTGGTCATGGATTAAAACTCATCTTCATTGCCTAAATTCAATCTACCCTCATACAACTAAATCTCCACCTATAGGTGACCTAGATATAGAATTGAGGACTCCTTTGGGATGTTAAAACAAGTGATATAACCTTTATTAAGGTCATGGTAGGCTTAAAATATTATGACAAGACCTTTTTAGATTTATGGATTTCTAATCAAGTTTAAAATAATGATTGCATTACTTAGGGACTTTGTCGCTAAAATGGCAAAACAATTATCCTTGAGGTTTTGATGATACCTCAAAAAATGATTGAAATGATCTCTAAAACAATTAAGTGAGTAAATATGATAGCTCATACATGGTTAAATTACTATTCCAAGTTTTGGAGGGAGGATTAGGTTTTATATGGCCCAAACTTGTCAACTTATGCACTAATTGTAGGCAGTGAAACCTATAGGCCTGAGTCAAATAAAGAATTTTTCTCCACTCAAGTTGAAAATAAAACCATCCCCCATATGAAGGTGGTTTAAAATGATTAAAATTAACATTAATGGTATAAATATCTTTTAAGGAGAAATATATAGTGTTTTCTTCCTCCCATGCAACTTTAACTCTATACAAAAGGCTTGGTGATCACCTACAGACAACAAATATAAGGTCCAAGTGTGAAAGTTGCTTTTCTTTTGCAATAGATAAGAACTAAGCATGTTTAGTAATTTGAAAGGTGATTGATATCTTTCCAAAAGGATTGAAGTATATTTATGAGAAAAAATGATGATTTTCCAATCCATACCAATCTATAGGTGTCCACTTTTTGAACACTCACCTACAACGGACCTCAACTCTTATACCTTCCATGAGAAAGACTTAGACATAGAGGCACCTGCACTATTCATGAAAGATGTTTTCAAATGGATTAGAAGAACATATGGTGAATCATGGGTCATTTTTTATAGGTTCTAAGGGAAATTTATATCTACAAAAACCCCTAATCTTCCATACATAGTCAGCTACAGCGAACTGTAGCTGGCAATGATTCAACTAGTGATTATTCTAGGCCTGGGACCTAACAAAGGTATGTCACAAGTGAATAAAAATAATATGAGGTAGTATTTAAGGTGGTATAATACCTAAAAATAAGGCAAAAAACTCTATAGGTTTGATTTACATCTTTAAGGAGCAAAAATATGGAGGCAATCTCAACTCTCTCAAGCCTAGTTAGGCAAGAACACAATTTAAGATGTAGACATGGATGGGAAAAGTGTATAATCATAATGAGAATATGTATGATGATATTTAATAAAATTTTATACTCTAATGACTTAGAAATAAGTGAATAAGAGGTTCACATCACACAGTACTTTTCCTTGAATCAAACACAATCAAATAAGAAACTCGGTCCAAGCCATGCAAGGTATATGAAGAGTATGAAGGGTGTTTGAGGGATAATGGTGTTATAATATTGATTACAGACAATATATTATGACCATGAAAACATAAATAGGCATATTAAAATATATATCAAGAAGATAATTTTTTTTTCATAATATAAGACACAATCCACTTTAGAAATTATTGCACATGGTCCTTGTGCATAGAGACCAGTCTTGAAACTTGAAGGTTTGGAAGGTCATATGAGATGAACAAGACCTCAAATTTTGTACATAGAGTCCCAAAAATGTGATAAATCCCATTTTATATTTAAATTATTTAAAATAATAGGGTAAGTACACCCTATTTTGTCTCAAATAGGGGGTACTTCCCTTTGAGCACAAACAAGCAGAATTAAGAGTCAAGGAAAAAATGGATAAACCAAAAGCTAAAGAGACTCTTCAAAAGGTTGATAAAGATTTATTAAACCTATATAAATATGGTAAATCAAGAAAACAAGGACTATTTTTAATAGGAAGGTCTAAACCCTTAGGGTTTACAGTCAAGTACATTATACAATTTTTCCCTGATGTCTAAATGGAGGGTCATACACAATTATATCCTTAATTATGATTTATACTTTGTTGTAACTTGTTTATAGGATCATATTGTAGGTGTTTCAGCTATTTGTAAGCAGGAAAACTATAAAATGTCATGTTGAGTTGTAAAGTGTAGTCAAACTTACTATGCATGGTGAAGTCTAGATTCCAAATGAGAGGCCATGTGCATTTATAACATGAGATATGCACTCCAACCTATTTAATCATGTTTATGGGATAAAATAAGATGTGTTAAATCTTTTATGACGTAAAATAAACCCTAAAGAAGCCATTTTTGGCTCAAAAACCATCTCAGACTTGTGTAAAATGAGAAAAAGAGATTGATATGCTTTGTATGGGAATCAAAGGAATCTATGGAAGTTATAAGAGGTCTTGAACAACCAATTTTTGGAATTTTTCTACAAATCCAACATCTTGTTTTTATGAAACAACCTTAAGAGGTCAAACTACTCAAAAACCCTCCAAAACCCTTGTAAGGACTAATCTAGATAAATGAACCTAGGGATGCATTCTAATGGCATATTTTTACAATGAAACCTTTTAAATATTGTATAAGAATCCCTCAGGTTCCCTTCCATTATTTTTATCTATACAAAATCTATAGGGACATGGCATAAAAAAGGTATTTTTGACCATTTTGTGTGTTTTGAAAGCTAAAATAGGTTTAAAGAGGTAAAATCAAGTTTTGGAGGAAGACTGGTAATTTTACTAACCCCTATGTTAATTTTATTCCAAATAAAAAATCCTAAATGTCCAAACTAGGTGCTTCATCTCAGCCAGTCAAGACTGGCATATTAGACAAGCTAGTGAAGAATGTGGAGAACTTCAAGTGGGGTGATTTTAAGGTGTGCCTGTGCTTATAAGGCCATGGAGGGTCTTTACAATTGTCATCCACTCCATCTCATGGACTTTCATGATCATTTTAATCCAAATTTGATAATAAGTGTGTAGGGTGCATAAAGGAAGACTTTTTTGGACTGTAGATGATGATGGCTCACATCCAAGTGATTCTAGATAACTAGGTCTAAAACCAATGCACGGAGATGAATTTTTTATGTCCTTACCCTTCATCCTAATAATCAGACGTGGTCTTAGTTAGTTATGAGGCATTCAAATAGGGCCAACCATAAAGGTAGTTTTTTTAGCCAACACAAGGAGTTTCATGCCACTTTATAAGAGTTTTATGACTTGTGTGGACATTTGTTCTTCCTAAAATTGCATGGTTAATCCCATACCCTCTTCCCTTGCACAAGTAAATCCTTGAATTATCTTAAAAAGTGTCCTTATGACCCTTGGACTTCTCTCTCCTTCTCTCACTCTCTCTCAAGCTCTATAAAAGCTGCCATTTTGGACTTTATAATCTAATACCACACCAGGTATGGTGAATCCCTACTAGTTTTGACATTGTACTTGACTTAGACAATAATTTATTTATTTTTAATTTCATGTATCAGCTTTTTAAAGTGTGTGAAGAGATGTATAGTGAATGGTTAAGAGATATTCATTTATCCCTACTTTCTCTCAATCCTTCGATGTTTGATGCAAGTGATTCCATGCCTAATAGGTCATGTGAATTGTTATGAAGTGTATGGACATGTTCTTAAGTGTAAAAGGAAGTCTTATCATCTAAAAACTGATTTATTTTTCCCACTTACCTTAGATAATCTTCATATATGACACCTTCATATTGAAATATTGATGTTAGTGCATTCTATGACTCTTAAAATAGTGTTGTATGCATTATTTCAAAATAATGGAGTACAATAGTATTATAGTAGACATATTGGTTCATCACCACTTATAATAGGTTTTAATTCATGACAATCTATCTCTTTTATCCATAAATAATTATTTAGTATAGGTGAAAGCATTTCAAGGCACATCTATGGAGCTAGCCCTTCATTCTAGAGATTCATCTCACCAAATTAACTACCCACAATAAGTGATATATTTCCATTTTTCTACTTGTATGAGGATATATGATTCATCTCCTCAAAAGGTGAAAATTTAAGTGAAAATATTTAATGGCATGCCTATTGGGACTCTTAGTCTAAGAGGTTGAAGTATTTTTGGTGTTGTCTTTTGACAATCAGCCTTCAGAGGCATCTATCTAAGCATCAATGGTGACACTAAAGTTACATCAGCTGGTCAAGTATTCTAGGTATCCTTTTTGAAGGTTTTTTATTATCATTCTTTGTTTTTTTTTCTTCCTAATGTAGTTCCATGGCTGACCTTGGTGTTGAGTTTTATTTTACACAAGTTGGTGAGACAATTCCAGCTTGTGCCATTCCCTATCAACAAGAATAAGTTCTTAATCTATCGTGTCACGAAGTTTACTATCTCCAACATGAAGTGTATCAGAACATTCAAGAAGAATATTTTTGTTAGTCTTATAACCTTTTATTTCCCTAACCATATAGGCACTATGTTGTTGAATAACCCTATGAGTATGGATACCAAGAGAACTATCAAGAAACACCTCTCTATCAATCCCAATATGAATCTTATCCTTCATATCATGATGCCTATCACCCTCAAGAGTATTATTATGAGTCTCATCATATGAAATCAGACATTTCCTTGAATTACATACAAGGATATCATTGGAAAAGTATAAATCCTACTCATGTAAGTGTTTGTCCTTCTAATCAGCCCATGAACTCACTTCCATATGAGATTACTAGTGCTTTGTTTTTTCCAAACCCACACATAGGCTTTATCCTTCATCCCACACTCAATATTCAACTCATTTACCTCCCATTTGCCTCCCATTTGAAGAAGACTCCATGTTTGATCAAGTGGTTGTGAATGGCCATCTCAAGCATGATTTGGAATGTGCTATCAAGTATGGAGAACACTTTAAATTCACTCCTATAGAAGTGGTAGTCTTAAAAGAGTGTCATGAGACCAAGGTAGAGGAAATAGCCCTCAGATATGACATCCATGAGGAAGAAGATTTATGGCAGAAGTTCAATGTCATATGTAAGGAATTTGATAGTTTGGGTAAAAAAAATTTCTTCTCTAAAAGATTGCATAGATAATGAAAAGTTTGTTGATGAATCTAAGCATGATATTGAGTGTTCAATCAAACATAAAAATGAAGTTCTTTTTGTTGGTCAAGAACCTATTATCATGAAGTCATTTGATGATGTTAATGTATAAAAGGTTGTAGACATAGATAATAATGTCAAGATAAGTCTTGTCTTGTCTAAAACATAGTCAATATCTTCATATAAGGTAAAACCATATTTAGGGATGTGGTAAAATGGTGGAGGGAATCTTGATTCTTCCAAACATGAATCACACTATGTCAAGGAAGAGGACAAGGCTGATAAGACTATCATATTATCAAATTTGCACATCAAGGACCAAGTTCATGAGAAGGATGAGACTGTTTGGATGCAAGAGGAGTTCATTTCCTTGGTCAACCTATTTGGACCTACTTGGTTCTCATTAAACCTCATGCTAATAAAGTTGGTAGACACTATGAAGAAGATAGAGGCATCAATGCTAAAGGACAAAAGGTTATATATCTCACTAAAAATCTCATGTCATGAAGAAAGGAAGGTTTCAAATTTCCCCTTTGATCTATGAGGGATTTTTTGTCTTAGGTTAGTTAGTGTTTGAGTCAATATTTTATTTTTATGTGTGTGTGTTCCATAAGTGTCCATAATCACAAGTGTGTTTTCTTAGTTTCTTGTCTTATTCGTTATTTCTTGTTGTTGTTTTTCCTTGTATTTTGTGTTTTTTTTAAGGAAAGGTTTGTGTCAAACTTCATGTACATGTGACCCCATATCTAAATATACTAATAAGTCTAATGGTCTAGTTAGTATAGTAGGCATACTACCCCTATAAGTCATCAATTTGTTGACCAAATTTGACTTTTAGGTCAAATTGGGGTACCCATAGGTAAAAACTTGAGTTTTTAGTATTTTAGGGGGTTTAATATTTTTTCATAAGGTATATCATAGGTCATTTAATGGCATTTAATGTTATATTAACTTGTGTCTTTAATTTCATTAGCAACCATGTCTTTTTGAGTCATTTTAAGGGTCAAAATTGAGCATTTAATTACTTGTATAGATTTATATGGAAGTGTTAAGGTTAGAAAACATGATTTCAAGTCTCATGTGTCCTTATAGGTCATAAGTAACTATTACTAACTAAAAATTGGTGGGTTCCTCAGGTAAAGGGTAGTTTTCTTACAAAACTTGAGCATTTAATAAGTTATATAGAATTGTACAAATTCCTATAATTTGGGACATTTAAATAATGTCCCTTGGTCTTCCATACACTCACTTCACTGATAATTTGTATTAGAAACTCCAAAAAATGAATAAAACTACCTAACTCTCCTTTCACTAGGCCTGACAAGTAAAAGTGACATATAGTTTTGTACTTAGTACGATCAGTACAAGAGGTTTCAAGAAAAATAATCTTGGGGGAATATTATACCATCAATCAGATACCATTTGATTTTTGGTTGCAGAGAAATGGTGATCTAAGCTTTATGAACCATTCTTAATAAGTTGACCTTTCAAATTTGCCTACTGATCTATATACCTTATAGCTTTTACCTTTGTTTGAGAAACTCTATACAATATAGTTATTGATATTGATTATTTAGGATGTTAAAATACTTACCTAATTATCCCAATTATTTTTTTCAAGTTTGGATTCATTTTTAAAGGCCGATCACCTCAATTGTGTAGACTGGTCCCATTCTATGATGTTGATAGTTTTTCACCATGTTTTATATCTTCATGCTCTGTTAATGGCTCTAGGGAGTTGTGATATATTATATATTATGTTTATAATTTTATTTAATCTCATTTACTCCTAGGTTCATTCTCCAAATCATACTTCATGAGATTGCATTCACAAGATCATGTGGCTTTTTTACCCTTTGACTGTCACACATAGTCAGTCTTGGTAAATCACATGATTTAAAACATTATGACATGTCATAGAAGTGTTTGTAAGTTTTAGGGCCTTATTTTATCTTATTATCCTAAAATAGTGATTCAAATCATGATTTTATGCCACAAGAGGAACTATGAAATCATATATAACTTTTGCGTACAGTCTACCACTGGAGTATGTAGTTATAGGTTTGGAAAGGTTTCAAACATTGATATGGTGTATAGGTTTACCTCAAATACATTAGTACCATATCCCTTTATTTGAATATTTTTAAAATTATGTTTGGTCATAGATTCAAACTCATCTTTGTTCCTTAAGGTCAATCTACCCTCATACAACTAAATCTCCACCTACAAGTCACTTGGATAGAGAACTGAGGACTCCTTTGGGATGTTAACATAAATGATAAAACCTTTATTTAGGTCATGTTAGGTTGAAAATATTATGACAAGACCTTTTGAGATTGATATATTTCTAATCAAGTTGAAAACCACATTCATGAAGATGATTGCAGTATTCAGGGACTTTGTCCTTAAAATGGCAAAATAGTGATCCTTGAGGTTTTGATGATGCCTCACAACATGGTTGAAATGATATATAAAATAACTAGGTGATTAAATATTATACCTCATACATGGGATAAGTACTATTAAAATTGTTTAAGGGAAGATGAGTAATGGAGATTGGGTTTTAGATGGCCCAAACTTGTCAACTTATGCACTGATTGTAAGTAGTGAAACCTATAGCCCTGAGTCAAATAAGGACTTTTTCTCCACTCAATTTATAAATGAGACTATCCCCCATATGAATGTGGTTTAAAATGATTAAAATTAAAATTAATGACATAAATATATTTGAATTATATATATATAGTGTCTTTTGCCTCCCATGCAACTTTTAGTTCATACAAATGGCTTGGTGAGCAACTACAACTGGCTAACATAAGGTCCAAGTGTGAAAGTTGTTTTTCTCTTGCAATAGATAAGTACTATGAATGTTTATAAGTTTGAAAGGTTATATAAATCTTTCCTAAATTCTTCAATTATATTGATGAGAAAAAATGATGATTTTCCAAGCCATACCAATCTATAGGTGTCTACTTTTTGAATATTGACCTACAACAGACCTCAACTCTTATACCTCCCATGAGAAAGACTTGGACATGGAAGCACCTAAAATATTCATGAAGGATGTTTTAAAATAAATAAAATGACATCAGGATAATCATGGGTCATGTTTATAGGTTATAATAAAAATGTATAGCTATAAAAATCCCTACTCTTCCATACACAGTCATCTACAACCAATTCTAGCTGATAGTGATTCAAGTAGAGATTGTTCTAGGTCTGGGACCTAACAAAGGCATGTCAAAAGTGAATCAAAATACTATAAGGTATTGTTTAAGGTGGTATAAGACCTTAAAATTATTAAATAAACTCCATAGGTATCAAAAATATGTAGGGAGGCTCAACTCTCTTAGGCCTAGTTAAGCAAGAACAGAGCTCAAGATGTAGACATGGATTGGAAAAGTTTATAAGAATAATGATAAAATATATGCTGATAATAACTACCATTTGATAATATAATTACTTGGAAACAAGGGAAAATAGGTTTAAATTTTTCATCACATAGTACTTTTCCTTGAATCAAACAAAGTCAAACATGAAACTTTGTCCAAGCCATGCAAGGTATATGAAGAGTATGAATGGTGATTAAGGGATCATGGTGTTATAATATTTATTTGAGGCACTATAGTATGAACATGACAATATACATAGGAATATTAAAATGGATATCAAGTAGAGAAATATGTTTTCATAACATAAGACATAGTGCACTTTGGAGATTCTTGCACACAGTCCTTATGCATAGAGATCAATTCTAGAACTTGAAGGTTTGGAAGGTTATATGAGATTACCAAGAGGTAAATTTTTTTTAAAATAGTATTAAAAACTTTATTAATCCCTTGATACATTCAAATTGTTTGAGATAATAGGGGAAGTACCTTTTATTTTCTCTCAGATAAGGGGCACTTCCCCTTGAGTACAAACTAGCAGAATTGAGAGTCAAGGACAAAAGAGATAAACCATAAGCTAAGGATAATTTTAATAAGGTTTAATAACATTTAATTCACCTATTTTAATATTTAAAATAAATAAAATAATAATATTTTCAATGATAAGGTCTAAACCCTTAGGGGTTACAGTCAGGTACACTAGGCAGTTTGGCTTAATGCCCAAATGAAGGGTAATACACAATTATATCCCTAAGTATGATTTATAAATTGATTTAACTTGTTTATAGGATCATATTAAATGTGTTTTATCTATTTAAAATTGAGGAAAACCATAAAATATCATGTTGAGCTATAAGGTCTAGTCAAGCTTACTAGCTAGCATGGTGAAGCCTAGATTCCAAATGAGAGGCCATGTGCATTTTTAACATGATATATGAACTAAAACCTATTTGATCATGTTTATGGGGTAAAATAAGATGTGTTAAAGCTGTTACGATGCAAAGGAAACCCTGAAGAGGCCTTTTTTGGCTTAAAACCCAACTCAAACTTGTGCAAAATGAGAAAGAGGGCTTGATAGGATAGATTTGAGCACTCATATCTCTCTTGATACTTTACATGGGATAAAAATAAGTTTGAGGAAGTTATAAGAGGTCTTTAAAAACCAACTGTGTAATTCTTTTATAACTCTAATGAGATTTTTTATGAAACAACTTTAAGAGGTTAAACTGCTTAGAAACCCTCCAAAACTCTTGTAAAGACCAGTCTAGAGAAATGAATTTGGAGACTAATTATAATTTCATAGTTTGAACATGAAAAATATTTAACCTTGTATAGGACTAACTCATTCTCACTCCCATGATTTTTATGTACATAATCTATATGGACATGGAAGAAATGGGGTATTTTTGACCATTTTATGTGTTTTGTAGTATACATGAGGTTTTAAGAGGTAAAATAAAGTTTTGGAGGAATATAAGGACATTTAATAACTCCATATGGCCATTTTATTCCAATTAAAAAATAGTAATATCCAAACTAGGTGCTTCATCTCAACCAATCATAATTGGCATATTAGACAACCTAATGAAGATGGTGAAAAACTTTAAGTGGGATGATTTTAAGGTGTGACTGGTGCTTATAAAGACATGGAGGCTATTTAAAATTATCATCCACTCCTTCACACATATTTTAACGAGAAAATAAATCCAAATTTGAAGACAAGTGTGCAAGGTACATGAAGGAGTAGGATTTTGGACTACAGATGATGATCGCTCACTTCCAAGTGATTCTAGATAACCAAGCCTAAATACAATGAATGGAGATGAATATATGATGTCATTAACCTTCATCACAATCATAATAACAAGTCATAGTTAGTTATGAGGTGTTAAAATAGGGTCAATCATGAAGGCATTTTTTCTAAGCCAACACAAGGAGTTTCATGCCACTTTGCAAGAGTTTGATGACCTGTGTGGGCCCTTCTTCATCCTATATCCTCTTCCCATTCACAATTAACTCCTTTAATAATATTTAAAATTTTCCTTATGACCCTTGGACTTTTATCTTCTTCTCTTTCTCTCTCAAGCTCTATAAGAGTTACAATTTTGGCCTTTGTAATCTAATAGCACACCAAGTATGGTGAAGCCCTTCTTGTTTTGAAATTATAACTGCCTTATAAAATAAATTAAATTATGTTTTGACTTCATATATCAGCTATTTAAAGTGTGTGAAGAGATGTATAGTGAATGGTTAAGAGATATTCATTTATCCTTACTTTCTCTCAATCCTTCCATGTTTGATGCAAGTGATTCCATGCCTAGCAAGTCATATAAAGTGTTGTAAAGTGTAGGGGAATGTTATTAAGTGTAAAATGAAGTATTATCATATGTAAAATTATCTACGTTTCCCACTTACCTTGGATATTGTTCCTATATGGCACCTTCATATTGAACAACTAATTTTAGTGCATTTTAGGACTCTTAAATTAGTATTGTATGCTTTGTTTCAAAGTGATAGAGTAAAATAGTCTTATGGTAAAAATATTAGTTAATAACCACTTATAATAGGTTTAATTTCATGCCAAATCTATCCCTTTTCTCCATAAATAATCAGTTAGTATAGGTGAAAGCATTTCAAGGCAAATCTAGTGATCTAGCCCTTCATTCTAGAGATTCATCTCATTGAATTAACTACCCACAATAAGTGAGATATTTCCATTGTGACACTTGTATGAGGAGAAATGAGTAATATCCTATAAGGGTGAAAATACAAGTGACAAAAAAATCTTTATATAATAATGAAACCCCTTACAGAACTTCAAATCCCAAGATAAGTGCTCTTTGGTACATATAAAGACTGTCAACCCTAAACTAGGGTTTTGAACTTGAAACTCAATTTAATAGTAATTTAACTAATTAAATCACTTAAAAAAATTTAATTATGTCTTTTGTAATTTTTTAAAATATTTTTATGTATTTTTTTCAAGTATGTGTACGAATGGTTATTTGGCACTATGAGCAAACAGGGCTAGAATAGGCCTAATAGTGACCTGGAATGACATAAAAAGGTGGTATAAAATAATATTTGGCCTTGTATATTCATGAGAGGATGAATATTGATATATGGTATCATAATTAATCCTTTATTTCTTATATTTCAACTGTATATAACCGTACATAAAGAATTAGACCAAAAAAAGGCTACTAGGACTATGCATAAAGCAGGCAGAGTTGTGTATGAAGAGAGTTGAAGTTTGGAGAATTTTGTGACTACAATGAACAGTATTAAAGGATTATAAATGGCATGTAAAATTTTACTAAAACAATTGAATCTAAATATTGATTTTAAAACCAATGAATGATCATTGAACCAATTAAACATTCTCAAAGTGTGCAACTTGAAACAAGGTAAAGTGTGTGATTGTTTTGTTATCTCTCTACATCAAGTAGCAAATAAATAATGTCTAAAATGTTTCAATGAAAATATAATGGATATTAATTATCTCTATGGTCATGTAATTATTTTCTACAACTTATAGTTTCCTTATATCAAAATGTATTAGTTGATCTAACTCGTCATCACTTGATTGTGCTAAGGTATCTCCTATTACGGTGCCAAAAGAATCCATATGTATGTGGAATGGATTATTTCATTAAATAAATACTAATATAAATGTTTTTACCAAATTTTGATTTAACTCAGTGAATTATGTTTGAATTTATGGTATCCATTCATATTTAGTATCCTTGCATAGTAGTTTCTCTATAGACACAGGTATAGTTGCATACCTTTTTATAAACTTCCAATAATATTCGATATGACCAAGGAAGGTGAGAAATTTAGTTCATTTATTGGGTGGTGTCATTAATAATATAATATTAATTTTAGTTGGGTCAACCAAAATTCCATCATTATGCCACACTCTTAACCACTGACGTGTCTATGGATATATCTAGTTGAATTATGGCTTTTATTACCATTTTGCATATTATTTTACATCTATTTATGCATTAATATACTTATTAGGTTTCCCTATGGGTAGAATATGGACTTTTTAGAATATATATAAGAGGTAGGGTTAGTTATGCATCATCATAATTGAGTATTCATTCTTATTGAAAACATTTGGGGAGTTTCCCCCTTGAAGTGGCTTATCTATTATTCATATTTTTTTGATATAATTCCATATAATTATTATATACTACTACTACTACTACTACTACTACTACTACTACTACTACTACTACTACTACTACTACTACTACTACTACTACTACTACTACTACTACTACTACTACTACTATATATATATATATATATATATATATATATATATATATATATTTATATATATATATATATCTGTGTGTGTGTGTATTATTATTATTATTATTATTATTATTATTAGTATTAGTATTATTATTATTTTGTGAATTAATATCATTCTAAGTGGTATCAAAGCATCGATTTGGGCCATAATTAGATCAAAAACACTAGATCTTGAAATTTTGATATTTATTGCAAACGAGTGTTAATTTATTTGCAATTTTTTACTAGAGTTGATAAATAATTAAAGTAAGTTTCCATTAAAATTTCAGCTCATTTGGATCTATTTTTCAAATTTTATCTCCATTTTAGTGTTTTTAATAAATTTTCTCCATAGCTCACAATTTTTTAATTTTTTAATTTTTTTTTAATTTTTGGAAACCTTAAATAAACTTAGTTTGGGTCTATTCTTTGATATTTGTTATTTGAGGCCTAAATATTCAAAAACTTAGTGGTCAAATTTAAGTCCATGGGGAAAAATAAGGTTCACCATCAAACCTTCGTATGGCTAGTCCTAACACCTGTGGATGGGGGAAAGGGAAAAAAAACCCTAAAACCCCTTTAGGGGATGGCATGGAGTCTAAATCATATAATATTTTTTATAAAATCTAATCAAACCTACATGGCCTGATGTAGAAGGATGTGCAAGTCCAAACTCAAATATCAACAATTCAAAGGGAACTTAATGGCATGAATAATCATTTTTGCTTTAAATCATGACATACTTGTATACCATTTCATCTCATTTACCACTCAACGACCCTCCATTTTTTCCTTCTAGTCCTCCTCCTCTTAATACTAACATTGCCAATATAAGGATAAAACCAATGTTGTCAAAAGTAGACTTGTGCAAGTTTGATGATAAGTATCCACTCACTTGGATCACTTAGATTGAAAATCTATTTGATTTAAACTGAAATCCTAGCTCTCAAAAGGTGATTGTGACATCTTCGTGTCTAGAACCTGAGCCATTCATTTGGTATTATTGATTTTGTGCTCAAAAGAAGAAGACTGGTTCTCATGTTACATGGTCAATATTCTCTAATGAATTGATATCTCATTATTAGGATAACTTTTCTAAAAACTACATTAACCAATTAGCCAAACTATGACAAATAAGAATAGTGAAGTATTATATTCATCAATTTCAAAATCTATCTTTACATGTGGAGGATTCACTGAGGCAAATCTAACTGACCTTTTTTTGCGTGGACTAAAAGATAGTATTCAATTGGAGGTTCATATGTTTAACCCCATAATTTTATCTAAAGTTATACCAATTGCATGCTAGGTAGAAGAAAAAGAGATTATCAAACATCATCCTTTCACTAATATTCGAGAATGCACCTTCCCAAATCCATCATGACCTCAACCTATCAAATTAACAACATAATAAATTGAGGACAAGCACGTCAATGGGTAATTTTATGGTTGTGATAGTAAATTGAGCAAAGGTCATAGATGTGATGAAAAGAAGTTATTTTACATTGAAGGGGCTGATGAGGATGAAGAAGATGAGGAGGCATTTATTAAGGGTTTTGAAGGACCTAAGGATGAAGCTATATATTCTCAACCTAATATCTATTACCATGCCTTTATAGGTATTTCTACTACTCAGTCTCTTAAGGTGGTGGGTTTTATTAATAAATATAAGGACACAGTGTTGATTGATTTAGGTTTATTAAGTTGGATGCTCATTTGAATTGTTTCATCTACCCAGCCCCAGAGTTTCAATTCATGATTGTTGATGGTGGTATAATTAATTGTTATGGAAAATTCCATGGTATTAAGCTAGTAATGTGGGGATATTTTCTAGATTATCCTATGTTTTCTATTACTATGAGCTGGACTGATATTATTTTACGAGTCCAATGGATCGCCAAATTGGGTACTATTGAGATGAATTTCCATGAACTATTCATGCATTTTTATTCTAAATGAAATCCATTAGAACTATGAAGATTAAAATTTAAATCTCTACAAATGATTAGTTTACATCAAATGCTAAAAAAAAAGGTGTTGAAGGATTTGTGGCATGCTTGTTTTCCATCGATGTCCAACAAACTAAGTCTACCCATCCTAAGTTACATTAAATATTGGATGAGCATTTAGTTATTTTTGGACCCATGCTAAAAGGTATTTCTCAAAGTCATACTCATGATCATGCCACCAAAATCATTCTTGGAAGTACGCCACCTAATATCAATCCATATAGATATCATTATGCCCAAAAGAGTGAAATTGAAAAAATGGTACAAGAGTTGTTAGAGGCAAGTACCATTTTCCATAGTCAAAGTGAATATTCTTTTCCAGTAGTCATGGTATGAAAGAAGGATGAAAATTGGAATATGTTCCCATATTATAGAGAGCTCAACAAGTTCACTATCAAATATAAGTTTCCTATTCCTATAATTAATGATTTTTTAGATGAATTACACGGTGTTGTTTATTTTAAAAAATTAGATCTTTGCTCTGGGTATCATCAAATCTAGATCTATGAGGAGGAAATTCCTAAAATATCCTTCCATACTCATCAAGGCCATTATGAAATTTTGGTCAAGTTTTTTGGTCTCACTAATACACCATCCACCTTCCAAAGTTTGATTAATATAATTTTTAGGCCATTTTTGAGAAGGTTTGTACTTATGTTTTTTGAAGACATCCCTATTTATAGAAAAAATTTGGAAGACCACTTACGTCATGTGAAATAGGTACTCTCAATTCTTGAATAACATCAGTTGTATGATAAACCATCCAAATGTGCTTTTGGAGTTCAGAAAGTGGAATATTTGGGTCATATTGTATCACATGAGGGAGTAAAATTTGATCCTAAAAAAATCTAATCCATCATAGAGTGACAGATTCCCAAGACACTTAAGAAACTAAGGGTATTTCTAGGGATAACTGGTTATTATAATAGGTTTGTCAAAAATATGGTAGTATTGTATGACCACTCACTTCCTTATTGAAGAAAAACTCCTTCTAGTGGACTGATATAGCTACCGACTGATATTGAACAACTAAAAATGGCTATGTGAACCACCCCTATATTGGCTAATCTAGATTTTTATAAAAAATTTATGGTTGAATGTGATGCACTTGGATATGGTATGGGTGCAGTACTCATGCAAGAGGGTAGTCCCATTACCTTTGAAAGTTGTCAAATGAAGGGTAAAAATCAGCTCAAACCCATCAATGAGAAAGAGATTATGGATATTCTACATGCATTCAAATAATGGAGACTTTATCTATTAGGTCATCACTTTCAGTTCAAGACTAATCAAGATAGCCTTAAATATTTTTTAGAACAATAGTTATCCTCTAAAGAACAACAAAAATGGGTGACAAAAATTTTAAGTTTTGATTTTGAAATAGTCTACAAGAAATGAAAAGAAAATGTGGTGGTTGTTGCACTATCTAGGTGAGATGAACCAATTGAGACATTTTTATGTGTCATGACCATTTATCAAGCATACTACCTAAAGGAAGTAAGGGCATATTGGGAGAATGATAGTATTACCCTTTCAATGGTCTGAAATCTACAATAGGGTTTTGATGGTATTGAAAAGTTTACATGGAAGGGTACTACATTATGGTACAAAGATAGATTAAATCTATGTCAAAATTTTCTTCTCAAACATAAAATCCTTCAAGAACTTCATGCATCTCCACTTGGCGATCACTTGGGGTTTTTGAAAACCTATCATAGAGTCAAGAAGGATTTTTGTTTGGAAAAGACTCAAGGGGGATGTAAAAAAGTATGTGGTTGAATGTATGGTCTATCAATAAAATAAAGGTGAAACCATTAAAACCCTAGGTCTTTTATAGCCCTTATCCATCCCTAGTCAATGATGGAAGAGGTATATATGGATTTCATTACTAGGTTACCATGATCTAAAGGTAGAAATGTTATCATGGTTATTGTAGATAGACTCACAAATTATTCTCATTTTTTTTCTTTATCTCAACCATTGGTGGCCATTATAGTAGATTTTTCCTTCCTCAATATAGTTTAAAAAATTGCATGGTACTCTGAAGATTATTGTTAGTGATCGAGATCCCATATTCACTAGTAATTTTTGGACAGAATTATTTACATGTTTAGGAACCAAATTAGCTCATAGCACACATATCATCCTCAATCTGATGGACAAACTGAGGTAGTAAAAAGTTTTTGGAAGGGTACCTTCATTGTTTTGTGTCAGATAAATAAGATAAATGGGTTCAATGGCTACCCTTGGCTGAGTGGTGGTATAATACGTCAGTGCATAGTTCATCCAAAATGTCTCCTTTTATGGCATTGTATGTATGCCATCCTCCATCTCTCACTTCACCCTTGAAGACCCACCCAAAGGTACATGCAGTGGAGGAACACCTTCAACATCAATAGAAAGTCCTTGTTAGTTTACATGAAAATTTAGCTTTATCCCAAAATTGCATGAAGTAACAAGTAGATCAACACATGAGTGAGATAAATTTTGAAATCTGTGATTGGGTGTTTGTTTACTTGTAGATATATAATTAGATGTCCTCGAATTAATAGAAAAAGGATAATAATTTATCTCCTAAGTATTATGGTCCTTATCAGATCTTGTAAAAAATTGGTAGTGTGGTCTACAAGCTGGAATTTCTTCCCTTCACTGGCATTCATCTAGTATTTCATGTATCTTAACTTAAGAAGGTAATTGGAAAAAGAGTTACCAATCAAAATAAGTTTCTATAATTATATGCGGAAGGGAGGGTTTGGTCCTTCAAACATGTACTAGGCGACTATGGTCCAGATTAATTCTTGAGTATCTAATCAAGTAGAAGAATCTACCTTCTAAAGATGTTATTTGAGAGGATGAATCATTCATGAAAAAACATCTGATATTGATTCAATGTTGAGGACATCATTTTTTTGAAGGGGAGGGGCATGATACACTCTTAATTGTTGGTGTGTCTATGGACATGTGTAGTTGACTTATGGCTTACATTACCTTTTTGCATATTATTTTACATTTATTTATGCATTCATATACTTAGTAAGTCAACCTATGGGTGTCACATGGCCTTGTTAGAATATATATAAGAGGTAGGGTTAGTTATTCATTATCATAATTGAGTATTCATTCTTATTGAAAGCATTTGGGAGGTTTCCCCCTCAAAGTGGCTTATCTATTATTCATATTTTCTACTATAATTCCATATAATTATGATATACTAATGTATATATTCTTATTTTGTGAATTAATATCATTACAAATTACACACAACATGGCCCATAAAGACAACAAAAGGTGTAAAGAATAGACATTTCTTTAAATTTAAAGTGATGCACAAATCCTGATATCCCTCCAACATCAATCTTAGTTTTGAAAAATGTAATTTAAATTGAGAGAGGATTGACCAATAATCTGGATAAACTTCTAGGAAATCATGAATGAAATATTTTAATGAATTTACTACATATCTAAAAAATAGACCCATTACATTCTTTAAACTAAATGGCATTACTTTGTATGCAAATGATCTGCATTCAGTAAGAAAGGTGGTCTTACCCTAATCATCCTTGGCAATCAAAATCGAGTGATATCCACTAAAACCATCCATAAATTAATATACCTCATGCCTATCCATGGGTTTAAGGACTTCATCTTTGAAAGGAATATGAAATGGATCATTAATATAAACATCATTGACTATGTCATAGTCCCCACACTCTCTAATTTCTCCTATTTTCTTATGTTGAACAACCATGGGACTCACCCACTCTACCTTTTCAACTAGATAAATAATTCCATCTTCTTTAATTTTATCAAGTTCACCCTTTACTTTGGTATTCATATTACGATTAAGCACGTAATGTCCCTTTTCTATAGGGTTCACATTCTCTTCTAATTATATACAAATTTCTCCTAGATATGGATCTATGTGTTTTACCTCTGAGAATTTGCTTGCAAACACATCTTGATAATCCCTTAATATCTATAAAGTCTTCTATATTTTATCTAGACCCTAGTAATCTCCCACTATTACATGTTTTAGGCTTATTCTATCCCAATATTTCTTTCAATATTTCTAAAGTTGCATGTTATAGCATACCTAATCCATTAGGTAAGGTATCTTACAAAATTCATTTTCCTTCACATTGAATAATATAGATATTGCATAGTTTCCCCTCTTCCATTTTATGTTTTATTTATATTGGTTTGGGCTCATCTTCATGCTGAGGTTAAAATATCCCTTCTACATAGATATCTCCATCATTATCACTACTACTTACTTGTGTTAGATCAATGATTATTCTATTACATGGATCACCCAAGTTGTTCTTTTTGGTTGGTTTTGTAATTGCATAGTGAGAGATCCAAGTTTTATACATCCTTATGATGAGATGTTGATTTAACTATAGTCGTTAAATATTTTTCACATTCATGACATATAAGAATTTTAATTCTCTGCAAGGCATTATTTACTAGTGGGTTATCATCTTTAAATACAAAATTTTGAAAGAAATCATGTTGAAGTTGTGCCCAATGTTTAGTTTCACTTCTAATCTATTTATGCATATACCAAGATGTTAGAATATTTGTAAGGGTGTGATTAAACATGTGTATCCATTATCTTGGTTCTACTCCTTATGTGGTCTATATATATCCATGATCTGATAGATGTGCAATCTTATACATTGACTCTCTTGAAAGAGAGGCCATTCTTATTTAACACTAGATGGTAGTTAAAACTTTTCATGTAATATTTTACATGATTCCCCTCACTGCATTTATATGTTTTTTTGTATGGCCCACCATATCACAATAGTTATTTTTAGTGTACAAATGAGGGCATTAACTCATTATCCTACCTCTGTTACATGGTATTCAAGTATCAATATGAATTTATTGAGATCATCTATCAAAAAATATTGCGGTATTTGGCATTATAAAATAAACACCATGCATAAAGTTTATAACTCATGATATATGCTAGACTAATTCAATATGTGTGCATCTAAGTCACCACTTATGGTGATGCAAAATCTAAAATTAGAATACATTCTAGGGTTGGCTTAGTATAGTACCTCATAGTTGCTTTATTATTATAAAGTATGTCTGTTTCACATATTATCATCAAATGCAATAAAAGAAAAACATAATCTTTGATGTGAACCTACCTAACTAGATACTTTGGTATAACCTATTTTAATACCAATTGTTTTTACTATACAGTACCTAGTTTCTGATTTTGACATTGTATATAACACACCCCATTTTTATTTTCATCTTTACCCTCTTTAAACCAACTATTTTCCTCATAAGTAGGAGACTCCAATTTTTTCAGGATGATATATGAGTTTTGTTCAAACTTATTTAAATGTATGGCCACTATTTTATCTTTTTGATGTGCTTCTAACTGATTATACATAGTGTTGATAATTATTTGGACATTGTAGGCCCATTTCTTACTAATTAAGGTAAGGTAATAGGTGTCTAGTATCTTCATGTCGATGACCTCAAAATCCATTTGCATGTTGAGCTCAACCACTATAGTTTTAACATAATCCAACCATCTGATGGATTTAACCCTACTACATTCCATCAAGCTTAATGGTATTAGACTAATGCTCATACTTGATTGACTAATGACTTCCCATGTTTATTAGGGAATCATATTGACTATAATTCTAAATTCAAATACTACATTTGGGATTTCATATCTATCCAACTCAATATCTGTGTAATCATAGTAAGTAGTGTACATCAAAATAATAAGTTGAGTCTGTGATGTAGGGATGACATAACCTAGATTGTTTAGTCATGTAAAAGATGCCCCCAGTGGGTATGCATATCAATGTATGTCTCAATGTAGAATTAGGATGCCCCCTCGATGGTTAGAATGAAGCAATCAAGGATCTGGTTGTGGATGCACACATTAAAAGAAGATCAAATGAAGCATGGTAATGTAGATAGATTGACAAACAATAGAATATAATAAATATTGTAAGTCTAGCATGATAGAATAAATATAAATCAAGGATGATGGATTCAATTGAAATATTTTTGGTGTTTTGAAATATTTGAATGTTTTTATAGTTTTTGATATGTTGCATTGTTTTTTTTTTAGATATATTAGGATATGTAAAATCAATCACATAATGATTATGTATAATAAATTGAAAAGGAACTATGTACAATCAAGCATGAGAAGAATATGTAAAGGTAAGTTTGAGAAGAGATGATACTAACCGATGAGTCTCATGGGAGACTCCCTATCATGGTGTCCTATATCAAATAGAAGGATCATGCATGATCATGAAGCATGATGGAAATGATAATATTGTGGCTCTAAAATCTATATATGCTATAAATGCTCTAAAATATTTGAAGTAGAAACTAAGTGTGGGGTCCCCCTATAAATTTGAGAAGTAGATGCAATTATAGGGCTCTTAAGGACACATCTAATGGTAGGAAAAGCTCTTTAAACATGTACTCTATGAGTAAATAGATGAGATATCAATGATACTACCCTAGGTGTGGACACTATAGCTAGAAGTTATCTAGAATCCTAAAGATATGAAGGTGTATTAACTCTCTATGCTGGTGATGGGTGCCTCAATTATGTCTAAATCAGAACTGGAGGAGGAACTATAACTGATGGAAAAATTAATAGTTGTGGTAAAATTAAAATTGGTGACTGCAAAATAGAATATGGCTCTGATGCAGGGAGTGGTAACTCATATGAAACTCCACCAATTATAATAAATTAATTAGCATGAATGAATTTCACACTTCTATGAACTATAGAAGGTACTGCTTGAAGTTTTTAAATCCATGGTTGACGAAGTAGTATATCACTCTTGCACTATAAACAATAGTGAATGGTGTGGCCACATGTGTTGGACTAACCTATAGAGGAAGTAAAATCTCACCTAATAAAATCTATATGTACCCACTAAATATATTGATAACTATGTTTATCAAGGTAATATCCTACTTTGAATATCCTAAATGCTACATTAATGTCATAGTGCACATGTCCACACTAGATCCATTTTCTATAAGAACAATATGAATAGGATGATTATGAATATAAGCTCTGATAAATATTGCATGATAATCTAAATCATCTTCAGCTATCTCTTACATTAAGAAGAATATGGAAGGTCTAGATGGAACTTGGGAAATCATACACCATATAGGTTACTCAAAATATGTGTCTCAATTAAAGGTTACTTGTATGTATCTAATGGGGGATGTGCATGATATACATGGTGAGCCCCTAATGTGTCCCATACCTCTTATTTAGAATTCTAAAGAAAGGGAACTGAAAAATTTTCAAAGCTTTATCATGTGTTTGATTTGCTCTAGGAGGCTCAACTGAAGTGCCAAGATTAATATGATTTCCTTCTATCAAATGATGTATCTTGTGTCTCAAGCTAATGCATATATTTGTTATATGGCCTAGTGCCCTATGAAACTCACAAAATGCATGCTGATAATATCCCCATGGAAGAGGCTTTGTTGGGTCAACTTCCTAAATAGGAGGGTGAGATATGATGTTACATTCTAATAACTATTGTAAAACTCTAACTAGATAAATGCGTAAATTGGTAAAGGTTCATCAAGGAGGTGTTAATAAAACCACTCACTAAGAAGGCTCAGAATCCACATTAACTATCTGTTGATTCTAACTTTTGCTATCATTGAGCTTAACTTTGTACGAGACTTTGTTGATACTCTTGTTTGTTGTTTGTAAGATACTTGTGTATTTGAGTTTTCCCATTGAAATTAGTTTGACTTCTCTTTCCTTTAGTGTCTGACATAATTCATTGAAGGAAGAGAATATTTTGAAAATAGTTGACTCATGTAAAGCTGGTAAAAGACTCTATTTAAATATATATTTCTAAATCTTGATCAGCCATGGGCTAATCATCTTAGCCAAAATAGTCTTATATCGGAAAACATAATCTATGAGATGCTCATTTTACCTTTGTTTCTCTTGTGCAATTTGGGCATATGAAACCTTTTCACCAATGTTAATACTAAAATGAGTTAGGACCATGTCAGTGAAAGGATTGAATGCATTGATTGACTAATTTGATAGACTATAGAACCATTATAAAGCATAATCCTTTAGGCTCCATGGAAATATTTTGGTAAGTAGCTAGTCATTTGGTACATAGTCAAAACATGCTACATGAAAAGTGCTCAAATGTGTCTCTGGATCACCCTTGCCATCATATAGAGTAAGTTTGGGTTGAGTAAAACCTTGTGGCAAGGGTGTAGAATCAATGTGATGTGTCAATGGTGTATATAGTAGAGCAAAAGAATCCAAATCTTGTGTAGGTCTAGAGGCACCTTGCTCAAGATGCAACACCTTGGATTGAACATATCTTATTCTTTCACAAGCACTACCACATTAGGAGATAAAGATGTACTAGATATAAAATGTGACATAGAGGTAGGTTGGGCTGCTATAGGGGGGTTGTTGAGACATAGTTACCCCTATAGTGTCACTTGTAACTAGTTTCTCTAAAGGAATGTAAGACTCAAATTGTTTAGCCTTTATTATTTCCATAGTATATTTTAAAATAAGAGTAAGATCTCAGGGTTAGTATAAGATTCTTTCTCAAAAAAATTGTATAATCAAATCTCTGTTGAAGATTGATTCATTATTAACAATTGGTGGAAACTAATCAAGATTCAGATATGGTGGATCATGAACATTGGCATTTGTATCATCACTATTATTCTCATATTTCTATTTATAAAAATTATCCTCATTAAATTTGGTATAATTTAGATGTGTAGAATCTATAACATGAATCTGAGTTGGTTGTTTATCCATGATATATGGTTGAGTTGCAAGAATCTGAGTGAATTTAAGAGAACTTCTAATAAGTCTTACACTTTATCTCAAAGGAAGAGATGCAAAGAACTTAGGTGGCATAAGGAATAAAATTTGGATAATAGTGGAAAATATTAAATGAATCGAATCTAAACAAGAAACTAGAATATGCATAAAAAAGATACGAATCTCACAAAGTTGTAAGTAGATACCTCAAGAAGCAATAAGACCTAGTATATTAAACTAATATTTTGAAAAAAATATTTATTTTTAAAATTAATATTGAATTTTGAAATTTGAATGGAATTTCTGAGTGAAATATGAAACTAAAAATTTAGAAAATTATTTAAAAAGTGTTGATTGAATAGAACCTAGTATATGAAACTAGGGTTTTGAAAAATAATTATTTTTAAAAATTAATATTGAATTTTGAATTTTTATGTGTATTTTTTATTTAAATAAGATACTAAAAAATCAAAAAAATATTGAAAAAATACTAGGAAAATACTGGGACCTAGTATGGACAACTAGAGCTTGAAAGAAAATTATTTTAAAATTAGTAATAAAATTTAAAATTTAGAGGTAATTTTTTATTTTATCATGCAAGTAAAAAATTAAAAAAATATAGAAAAATAATTAGAAAAAATTACCCTAGGGTTTTTATGCACAATCAATGTAAGTCAAGTTCACCAAATGATTTAACAATATTTGTAATATTAGTGTATTATTCCTAATTTAGTTAAAGGTTCTGACTAGTAAAATTAGTAAATAAGTATGCAATAAATAAGATACTAATTTGTGTAAATTAGATTGAAATTTTGACCTTTTTAAAAATATTAATAAGATTAAGAAAATAAGACTTCATTGAAAACTAACTAATACGACTGAGACAAGGTCTGAGATTCACTGTGCATGATCAAGACACTATCACAAACTAGGATTTGACCTTCATTTTATGATTGGATAAGAGTGAAAAAATTGGATAGGAGTGGCCCCAGTGATGTATTCTACCTTTTCCACTATTGTCCAAGATATCTAAGATTTTTGGGATTTGTTTTCTATGACTGTGTTACCCTATTTGTGAAGTTTTTATAGCTAGAAGTCTATAGAGCTCCTTGTAGATTAGGTTTTCTCTTCAATCCCTATACTCCATTATGATTTGACCAATTTCAAGAAAGAGGGGGGATTTTTGTGTGTAATATTCATTTAACATGTATCCACACCCTTTGTGTGGGCACGTTGCCTACATACCAATACTCTGAAGAGGGATCCAGCCATATTTAGTTCTCCCACTTGATGTGCTTTATGAAATAGAGTGTATAAATATGAAAAATATTAAACTAGATTGATTGAGGTCATGCCAAGACTAGTGTAAATATTTAGATAATATTGTATGTGTATTGGTTGGTTGTGTGCAAAGAATAGGTAATATTGCTTGAGTAGTATTCTTTGTATTCTTGCTTTCTTAGTGATAATTGCCAACCCTTTCCAAATGATCTTTGAATGGGATTTTATAGGGATCTATTGGTTATGGGTTAAATGTGCTTTCATTACAATGACAAGGATAAGGACGGGAAACTAAAAATAATTGATCATTTGGACAAAAATAGCACTTGGATACTAGCGTCAAAAGTGGATAGGAGTGGCACTGATGCTATAGTCTAATTATGGTGTTATGATTCTAAGTTGATGAGACCTGGGGGATTGCTTTGTCCTAGAATGAGTAATTTGGGTGAGTTGGGATGAAGTCTAGAAGGCTACGGATGACTGGGAATCATTGAAAAAATGCCTATGAGGGTCATGAAAGAAAATAAGAGGGACATATGGGTTGGGTGTGACAAGCCACACTCAAGTTACCAATTTTTGCATTTTATATGACTACACCCATTGAATCCATAAACCTAGGGTCCCCTAACAAGTTATTCAATAATATATTCTAAAATAATACAGAAAGGGTTTTAAAATTTATATTTATTCTTAAAATGAAGACCATTAGTAAGCATGAAGCTAAATATCTAGTCAATAATATTTAAAAAACACATTTCTACACTTTATTAAAAGGAAATAGTAAGAACCAATAATATTTTCCATTAAATTTTAAAGAAAATATTACATACATTACTATTTTAGAATGTTGTCATGGGAACAATCATGATGAGTTCGCACTCTTGACAAGGAAGACATAATAATTCTCTCAAAGCTTGCTAATGGTTATACACATGCAACCACCTTAGCAAGGGAGACAAGATATACACACAATAGTTAATCTTACTTTTTTATTTCAGAACTAAGACATAGTGAATTTGAACAACCAACAACAACCTTGATAATAGAGGAGAAACCCTCTATTTCTACATTTTGCACCCTATTCAAATATGTGACTGTTGGTTTCAATTTTCAAAATTGCAGATTATCCCTTTAAAATACCCCAAGATGCTCCCAACTAGAAAATATTCCTTCTCATACCTGGAATCTTCATCCATTTGCAAGAAAAATCATTTATCTAATTACCTCTACAAGGAATGATGAATATTTTCAACAAACCCTTTGATTTCTTGAATAGAGATGCCTTTTTACATGATCTATAAGGTGAAATTTTTTGGGGGAGTTTGAAAAAACTTTCTCCCCATGTGTAATTGTCTAGAGATGCCCCTAACCACTTGTTTTCATAATTAAAACTTCTTAGATAGCTTCCTTTCTTCTCATGCTTTCTATAGAATAACCTGCTCTTGAAATTATGGTGTTGAGATGTTCCATCTATGGTAGTGGTAGAAAATGATCCATGGTCTTAAATATGCTTTATAATTTCCCATAGACCTTATGATGTGCTTTGAATTATCATCTGTCCATGTAGGATCAACCAATTTCAACTCTTAAGCCAAATATTTCCACATATTGACATGTGGAATGCCACATCAAATCCATCTAGACATTTTTGGGGATTAAAAGTTACTAAGCCACTTACTTGGCTCCAATATGGACATGTATCACTTCTACATTCACTTTAAGCTCTTTTGAAATGTCCACCTTTAACTAGCACCATTGATCTCATTTGCTCAGATCAAACACACTCCATTGATCCTTAAATCCCATTTTCGAACACTAACCATTGACCTTGTTCAATTGTGACTCACCTATAAGCCACATGATCTAAAAGTTTCATATGCCTTTACAAAAGAATATTCAATGTGATTTGTCTACCTATATGGTAATGTCATGTCATTTCTATTCATCAATATTGAAAAAAGTGATTGTTTCCCTTTGAAAATCATTCTTTCATTTTGTGCCATCTGATTATTCCTATATGTTTCACCATAGACCATTCATCTAGATTTGAAGGATTGAATGTCATTGACTGTCTTACAATATTTCATGTGATTATGACACTTGTCACCACTGTATTTGTCCCAAATTTGTTTAAAATTCCACATTGATCTTGCACTCTTTGATCTTATTTAGGCAAGTGAACACACTCCACTTTATCACGATCATAGGGTTGAAATTCCATTAGTTTTTATCTATACATGGCACTAAGGCAATACCAATATTTAGTCCCATAAACCTTCTGCACTCTGTACTCTATCAACTCTATCAGGTTAACACACTTTTACCACATGGTGATCTCGCATTTGCTCATAGCTTCATTGAAAATTCTTGACTCACTATGCTCCATTGATCAAAATGTATGTCTTAATTCACTTCATTAACTTTCTGATAGGTTCCCAAGATTTAATTTTTGGTAAGTAGTTGTGCCACTTATCATTTTTGTGTTTCACCAATTCAATGTGCACTGTTTGATTGTGATCAATCAAGTCAAATGTGATTGGCCCTAAAATAATTAAGTGAGAGTTTTTGGAAATAAAAGACTTGGTATGAATTCCTAGCCTATGTTTTTGTTGCATTAATGAATACAATAGAAGATTTAGGATAAGACTTTAAACTAAGTGTTTTACAAAGGGACCAATCATTAGCTAGACCATAATAGATAAAAATACCAAGGTCCACAACAAATATAAGGGACCAATTATGAATTTTAGACTAAGGTTTGGTCATGTTAATTAACATCACTAAACCTTAGGATAAAATTTCAACTAAGTCCATGGTATATTTAAAGAGTTCCCACATAAATTACTCCTGCCAATTTGATTTTAAATCAAAGGGCCTAAGACAAGGCAATTGGGACAAGGGTCTTAAGGTGTTTAAACATGAATTTAACTTCAATTTTGAAATACCAAAGGATAGTAAACTCTAGATTAATAGGACACTTGGCATCTAATGAACACTTAAAAATAAGAAGTGGGATAAACAAATTAGGCATTTATGCTTATCAAGGGCTCAATTGCTTTAGTGAAATTTTGGGCATTAACATCCTACACCTTGAAACATATATTTCCACACATCTCTTCATATTTGGCAAAAAATACTTCTCCTTGACCAAATCTATTGTCTTTGTCTTACCAAAGTGTCCATCTTATAATATGGTCTCTTAGAGACCCAATTGGAATAAATAATTGTTTCCCTTTAAAGATATATCCATCTTGCATATTATACTATTTATAAACATTACTTGTATCACCTATCAATGGATTATTCTATTGCTTAGCTATCTTGGAAAATAATGGATCGATATCATATACATTTTCAATAAATTCAAATCTAACTACTTCACTCACCATAGGAGTTATTAACCCTAATAACCTACTCAAAGTGTTACATACTTGATATAATGTTTTCTTGGCTTGTGTTTCAATACAAAAGTATAAACCTCATTCAATTTCTCACTAAAATATTTCATTGTCTTTCATTCTTTACATGGCACAGCACCAATTCCAACAAATAAATCATCTTAATCAACCTTAAACACTTTTCTAAAATTTGGTAATGTTAAAATAGGATTTTGTGTTTTTTAATTATTCAATAACTCAAAGCTTTCTTTTTTTCCCTTGTCCATCCAAATCCTTTTCCTCTTATACAATTTATCATTGGTGCAACAAAACTACTAAAATCCTTAACAAACTTTCTCTAAAATGTTTCTAATCCATGCAATATTCTTACCTCTGTGGTTCTCTTTGGGATAGGACACTCAATAATTTCCCCTACTTTTTTCTTCATCCACTCTTATGCCATATACTCAAACCATAAATCCAAAAAATACCAAACTATTTTGCATAAAGTTGAACTTATTTATATTTGCATAGATATTATCCTTCCTTAACTATTCTAATACCATTCTAAAAAATTTTAAGTTATATTCTTTAGTCTAACTAAATATTAAAATAACATCAAAATAAACCACCACAAAATTTAGTTAATCATCTTGACATGTAGTTTTAGGTCATAATGAACTGATGTCCTCACTATCTTCTATAGGCAAAATTCATATTGAGTATCCATGTCTTAGAATTTGAGCATCAATGGTCTATGGGAGATTCAAACTGCATGCTCATAATTTTTCAATCAATATCCATCACCTTTAAGGCCTATGATATATTCTGCCAATTCATCAAGAGGATTAGGTATTCAAAATAGTGAGGTGACTCCATACTACCAAACCTAAGTGAAAGGTATGGAGATATAAAAGTTTCTTAATCATAATTTTACCTTGAATATTACCAAAAAAAATCCTTCCCTATATAGTGTCATAGCAGGGTATAAATTCATGAGGTATGTGTAAGCATAATAGTTTTATCCTTGCTACCTAGATGGAAAAGTCACACCTTGACACAAAAAAAGGATTTTTTCATCAATAGAAATTATGGAAGAGTGATTTTTAAATTAGTCATGTTTATAATGAAAACACATAGAAAACATAGTGTTAATATGACTAAAATGAACCTATAGCTTGCAAGTGACCTATAATGAAATGATGGTAGATAGATGAGAGCATGGTCTCAAGATAGAGTTGAGTCCATTCAAGCATGAAATAGTAGTAATGACTTTAGGATAATTCAAAAGGTGTGAAGTATAATTTTAAAGCATACATCACCACCTATAGGAACCTATTGGTTTCTCCTAAATGCACACCTATAGTTTGACATAATCATCAACTAGCCTAAACTAATGGACGGTGAAAGATTGGATAGTAAGAGAGGTATGGGATGGATGAACATGTATAAATCATACTCAAAGTGATAATACCACATCTTCATGAAAGTTTTAGAGGCAATGGAAATTGAACATAATTTGAACTAACCTATATCTTGAACCTCATGCTTAGTTAATTAGACCCTTCATACAGTCACAGATTCTAAAAGATGGCCATGAGATATTGTGATGTTGAGGGATCTATGGATATGATCTAGATGTGAAACTTAGGATATAAGGTCATCCTAACCTAATAAAACCCTACATGTCCTAATTTTTGTTAGATTAATAAGGGAAGTGTCATTTATTTAATCTTAGATAGAGGGCACTCCAAAGTCAACCCATCCTACAGACCTATAGTACATGGATGGTGCAAGATGAATGAAAGAGTCTTTAAGCACTAAAAGATGATATATATGGTTGATTTGGATGTAAAAAAGTGTGGATAAATACTTTCATCCATTGGAAACACTCAAGGGTGGCTATTTACTCAGAAATTGAATTAATGCCTATAAGGCGTAAAACTAAACATGAGCCCTCAAGGTGCCTAATGCCATTTATAAGATAATGTGAAATTCCAAAACACTACAATACTAATTAGGGGAGAGTTAAGGACTGATAACACCGATTGGTTTATATATAAAAGCTTGAGATTGGTCCTTTTGGCCTAAATATATCTTAGGTCCATCCAGAATGCAAGTAACAACTCAAGAAACTAACTTATTTTGCTCATATATGTATGGATGGTGTGCATAGTGACTAAAGCATCTATGGATAGTTGAGATAGGTCCTAAATCTAATATCATTAGAATAATTTTAAGGAATGAGCTTTTAACTTTTGTGAATTATTGTTAACAAGTTAAGTGACTTAAAACCCTCCTAAAACCATTATAAGATTTTGATGTGAAATATATGAAGGGATATGCATCCAAAATTGGTAAATTGGACTTAGAATTTATTCTAATCTATTTATAACTCTCATAGTCTCTATACCACTTAGTTGTTTATTACCATCACTCCTATTAACAAGCTTAATTCTATGTTTTTACAAGATTTGAAGTGAACTGAAGGTGAAAAGTGAATATGTAGATGAAAATAATTATTTAAGGTGTTTATATATGTATTATAATTACTTATATTTTCACCTTTGTCAAGATTGGAAACCCCTCTGCTAGACTGTTCATTACAAGCCGTATTGAACAAGATAATGAGGAAGTGAAGTGACTACCTATGTGGAAGATAATTTCTTGATTTAAGTTGGGATTATTGCCCCAAGACATCCCATGCCTTTCTTATCTAATTTTCAAACCCTTACACATGTTGTTCCCAGTCCTACACCTAAACATAAGTTTGGTTCCCCTAGTCAGCCAAGCAAATCCAATGAGGAAGAAATAATGAGAGATATAGAGAAAGAGCTATTAGGTCTCAATAAGATCATATATTAGCATCAAGTAATGACTTTATAAATCCACTATTAACCCAGTCCTACTCTAGCTAAGAAGGTAATAGACAACCTTTCCAAGGTCATCCTCAAGATCAAGTATAGTTGGTTGAAACAAAATCATTCAATGCTTATAATTTGAATGTTCCTTCCACCTCAAGACTATTAGTGCCAACTCAAAAATTTCCCTATGTCAATGAGTCCTTAAATCAAGCCTTCATGGCAAGTTTAGGAACTATATCAGCTATGAATTAATATTAGGTAATAAATGAAGGAGATAACAATCCAAATAGTGTTCAAGTGGGGTCTAATTTCATCAATTAGCTGCAAGATGACTAATGTGTAGTGAATTATCAAGGGAATCCTATCAAAGACTCAAGTCCTATAGCTATAAACATAAGATCAAAGAGGAAGGAAATTGAATAGGCTCAAGATGATGCTAATGGTCAACCAATGAATGTTAAAACATCCCAAAGGATAGGTATGCCTAATGCAATTCCAAATACACAAGTAACTCAAAGAGATCATAATGATATGAGTGCTTTCATACCTTAGCATTCTCAAGGCATAGGCAGTACTATTACTACTAGTGGATAAGAAAGAGTTATTTGAACTTTCACTAACATTGTAGAGCAAAATTGAAGAGGTCTCATGTGAATGTATCAATGTGGAATACACTTGAAATGCCTAGATAAGTAGACATGATCCAAAAAGAGATGTCCAAACTTTATTTATCATCCAAGTAGCCTAATGGGAAAGAAGTATCAATGACAAACACTTTTAAGCCTAATGAAAGATAGTTAAACAAAGTTGAAAAAGAAGACAAACCTCCTCCATTATATATATCCATCATCATTTCATATTCTTAGGTTCATAATTATCTTATTGATATTGGAGATAATACTTGTGTCATGCCTAAGTAGGTAGCTAATAAATTAAACTTGAAGTATGAGCCTCATTCCAAGGTAGTGATACAATTAGATGGGTAAGTTGTCAAGACTGCTGCCATAATCAAAAGTTTTAAAAAAATTATACATGTTTGTCATATTTTCACAATTTCTCAAAATGTTGTGGTTGTGGATGTGCCACCTCATTTTGTACCTTGTTTATTAAGAGAGTTCTTTAATAATATTTTAGGTTATTTGACTTCAAATTAGACCTATATGGAATTTATGACTAGGGATGGTGCTAAAGTATCATTAAATATAAGCCTCTATCAAATTATGTGCTTTATACATCTCATATGAATTACAATGTCGTTGAGGAAGAATATCATCCTAGTGATCAAGATCCTCTAACACTTATTGATGACATAACTAACTTGTATCTTGACAAGTGGGGAGTTGAGAAAAATGGATGTGAGGAAAAAGGCACAGGTAGATACATTCTCCATGAAGAATGTGATGGAGATATTTAGGTAGATTTAGATGACACTCTATATCAAGTTATATGGATCAAATATTTCTTGCACATAGAGGATTATGATACTACCCCATCTATGGTAAATCATGACAATCCTAGGGATCATTCATCTCTACCTACCAAAGAAGAGAACACTCATGAATATGAACCTCAAGAAGAAGTGGATGTTATGTGGAAACAATTCAATGGCATAGTTTATAAATTTGAGGAGATATGGAGGGATTCATATCTTCCTAAGGAATGTAGATATGATGTCAAGATCAATCATGTACTAAATGAACACAAAAAAGAGATTTGGATGTCTACCAAGTAAAAAACAACTGTGGTAAACCAAGAAGTGTTTGGTAAATTTGAGGACATCATTTATGTCTCCCAACAATAGACATGTCACTTTTAAAATTCATTTGAAGTTAAGAAAGCTATGATGATTCCTAATGATCAGATTGAGGATTGCCAAGTAAAAATTACAAAGTCCAATTAGGTTTCAAGCTCAACCAATCCTCTAATAAATATAGATGGAGTGTTCATGAGAGATCTGATAGATATAATTATAGCCAATACAAGCTCCAGTAATGGTAAGCCATTTGATTATCTCCACAAACAAGTTTTCATTGAAAAATATGCCTTATATTATGGATTACTTTCATGGAGAATTAGTGATGCAAAAAGCATTATCTTTGACCCTGCTTGAAGAAATGAGGAATATATCCTTCACCTCAAGTGCTTTGAGGTCTTGTAAATATTAGGATAGGTTTGTGTTTTCCTTTGATTTGGTTTGTGTTTTCCCTAAGTTTTCATAAGAGCACAATTGTGTGTTTGGTGTCTTAATTTATGTCTTTGTTTCTTGTTGTGTGTTGGTGCAACTTTATGGTCTATTCAAAGGCATATTAGTGTCAAATGTAGCATATAAGTGACTCAATTTTCCAAAGATAAGAGAAAGTAACTGGTCCTTAACATAATAAGCATTCTACCCCTAGTAAATCTCCAAAATGTTAACCAAATTTCACCTTAGGTAAATTTGGTCAAACACCCATGCATATTCAAACTTATCATGGGATCATTATAGGTTTGAATTAATCACCAAGGTCTTATATGAGGTCACATAATATGTTCTATCTTTGTCATGTTTATACATTGTCCAAATAATCTTATTTACCATCTTTTGGTCATTCTAAGGTAGTTATAAGTACATTTTAGTAAAAGGAAAAAATCCAAGTCTTATTCTAACATATTATCTATTAGAGAAGTGTTAGATTCAGTTTTGAGACTCAGACATTGCATGTTCAATGTACAAAAGAGGAGATAAACTGTAAAAGAGTTATTCTTAGATAGTTATATGGATTGAGGTGATTGGTTTGGCACATGTGATGCTTCAAGAAGGTGTGTTGAAATTCCTAGAGGTCATTTATAGGCTTAAAATGCTTTAACAATTTGAAAATTTATCAAAACCAATTTCTCTCTCCTATCACTCCCTTGGATAAGTTAAGAAGGTCAAAACAATTTCACGTGATATAAATAAGAGGAGGATAATTGAATTGAATGCACTTGGTGGATGTTATGGGTCCTTGTGTAATTCTATTACATGGCCATAGTTTTAGAACTGGTGGTTTGTAGTTCATAAACAATCATTAAGATTGTTAGTGCCTCTAACATGCCTGTGCATCCCCAATGGCTTCAACTTTTTCATTTTTTTAATTTGTCTATTTGAACCAAATGGTGTATGTGGATTTGCAGAGAGTGATCACTCATTTCATCTAGGCTTCAATGTGGTTGCAATGTGTGGACATAAAAAGATAGGTAGAATCACTCTCTTATGCTAGAGGTGAGCTCTAATGGTATATAGAACATGTTTTGGGTAGTTACAGTGTTGTGATATTTTATGATTAGCTTCAATTCAAATATCAATACATTATTTTTCATTTCCATAGTGTAATGATTTTTCTAGACTTCAATTGATCATGTTGATATCTAGTTTGAGTTCATAAAAAATGTATGTCCTCGCTATCTTCTATAGGTAGAATGAATATTGAGTATCCATATCTAAGATGTTGAATTTCAATGGTATATGGGAGATTAAAATTGCATGCTCATAATTCTAAAATGGGTCTCCATCACCTTTAGGGTGTGAGATATACTCTACCAATTCATGAAGAGGACTATGTATTCAAAACACCTAAGTGCAAGATATAGACCCAGAATAGTTTATTAATGAGAAGTTTACCTTAACTTCTCCCAATAAATATTATTCCCTATATAGTGTCATCTCATGATGTAATTTCATGAGTTATATGTAAGCATAATAGTTATATCCTTGTTGCCTAGATTAAGAAGTCACACCTTGACATAAGAAAGGGACTACTTGGTCAATACAAATGATGGTAGAGTTATTTTAAAATAAATCAATTTTATAATGAAAACACTTATAAAACATAGTGATAAGATAACTAAAATTAACCCATATCTTGTAAATGACCAATAGTACATTGGTGGTAGAGAGATGAGAGCACAGCCTCAAGACAGAGTTGAGTCCATTCAAGAATGAAATAGTAGTAGTGACTTTAAGATAAGTCAAGAGGTTTGAATTATAGATTTAAATCCTACATCACCATCTATATGAACCTAGTGGTTTATCTTAAATGTACACCTAAAGTTTGACACAGTCACAAACTAGCCTAACCTAATGGAGGGTGAAAACTTGGCTAGATAGTAGAGGTTTGAGAAGGATGAACATGTATAAATAAAAATCATAGTGATAACACAACATATTCACATTAATTTTAGAGGCAAGGAGAACCTAACATAATATAAATTACACTAGATCTTGAACCTCATGTTTAGTCAACTAAACCCTATATACAGTCACAATTTATAAAATCTATTCATGAGATATCATGATGTTGAGGGATCTACGGGTATGGTCTAGCTATAAAACTTGATAAAAAAGGTCATAATGACCTAAATAAACTTCACATTGGCTCATCTGGGTTATATTAATAGGGTAAATGTCTTCTATTTTATCGTAAATAGAGGGCAGTCCATAGTCAACCCAACCTACAGACATATAGTACATGGATAGTGAAAGATGAATGGGAGAGTATTTAAGCACTAAGATGTGATATGTAGGGTTGATTTGGATGTAAACAAGTTTAGATAAACACTTAAATCCATTGGAAACACTTAAGGGTGGCTATATACTTAAAAACCTAGTCAATGCTTATAAGGCCTAAAATTGAACATAAGTCGTCAAGGTGCCTAACACCATTCATATGATTATGTGACCTTACCAAATATTTTGAGAAGCTTTAGAGGAGAGAGAAGACTGATAATACCCATTATTGTTTAGAGAGAAACTTAGTATTGGTTATTTTGGCCTAAATCTATCTTAGGCCTATCTAGAATGTAAGAAAATATATGAGAAGTAACTTCTTTTGCTCATATCTATACGGATGGTGTGAATTGTGCCTAAATAATATATGGATAGTTTGAGTATTTCCTTAATTTTATCTAAGTGGAATTATTTCAACGGTTGAGCATCTATCTTTTATAAATCATTTTTAACAAGCTAAACAATCTAACGCCTTCCTAAAACCCTTACAAGAGACTAATGTGAAAGATATGAAGAGAGATGAATCTGAATGTTTTCTAGCCTTGGAAGTTATTTGAATCTATTTATTACTCTCTTAGGCTCTCTACCACTTAGGTTTTATGTATCATTACTCATACAGACATGCTTAATTCTATGCTTTTTACAAGATTTGAAGTGAATTGAAGGTGCAAAAGGGAATAGGTGGGTGAAAATAATTTTTAAAGGTGTTTATATATGTATTATAATTCTTCACACCCAATTCTCACCTTATTTATTCCCAGAAACACTGTGCTATAGTATTCATTGTAGGTAGTCTTGAATAAGATAGTGAGGAAGTGAAATGACTGCCTAAGTGGAAGATGAGAAATGTGTTTTTGATTTTCATTGAGATCTATTTGAAAGAAAAAAGGACAAATAGGTATTTAAAAAGTGTATAACATCTCTACAACTAATATCCTTGGACATCTATAGGTCACCCTTGTAACAAGTGTCTGATTTAAGGTCTAGAATACTAGTGAGCAATTAAAAGGAAGTGAATTACAATTGTCAAAGAGGAAGTTATCAGTTATAGAGCATATAAGGGTGTTAACAATATTGCTTCCAAATTCTCAACTTATATTATATGTGTCAACAACTAATAAAGGTATTTATGGATTGTCAAGTCACTCCTTATTGAGAAAGACAGTTTCAAGAAGGATATGAAGGGTCTCTACACCACCTTCATGAGAATGATGTATTTTAGATGGACACTTATCCAAGACAACTTCATATCCTATTTTCCAAATCATTTTATTTCATTGTAATTTTTTTTCACTTCTTGACACTTGGCATTGTGACTTTCCAATTTCACTTTTTCTTTCTCTTCTCATATGCTCTATAAATTCAATCCATTTTGGCCTTACAAATAATCCACAATTAGTAGATGAAGCCATTCTAGTTTTGAAATTTTTTTTGACTTATAATAATTTTATAAATATGATTTAGTCTATAAAACTCTTACCTAAGTACTTTAATTACTGTATTTAGATGACAAGTGATAATTGTCTCCTCCTTGCTTCCATGCATCTCTTGAATGCATTGTGTGAGTAGTAACATTTACTTTAATAGGTCTCATGAAGTTTAATTATTTTTTAAAATGTATTTTAAGCATGAGAGAGATTATAATTATTTACGATCAAACCTAATCTTTACCCACCTATAGATATTCATATCAATCTACCTCCATGTAGAAACACTTATGCTAGAAGAATATTGAGTTGAGGTCAGATCTCTCAATCTTATTTTTTAGTTCAAATGTAAGTATGATTATGTAATTATCTTTGGTGTATCACATTCAATAGTATAGGTTTATTTTAAGTTTCCTTATTCCCTTTTCAATCCAAATAGAGATTAGTCTAGTGTAGTGTGTGAGCCTAAAATATAGATCAAGGGAGCTATCCCATTTCAAATCTAGAGATTTATCTCTTGTAGTAGCTTTCCTTTTTGCAGATATAGTTTCATTTTATCCCAAAATCAAGAAGGTATACTTGACTTATATAGGGTGCAAATTTGGGCTATAACATGTACCTAAGGTTAAGAATGGTAACTTCATTATAACTTTGACTAAAGATAGCTGGTTCATCATAAATCAATCTATTTCTTTGATTTCTAAAGTTGTTCAATGTAATGGTTTATATAGTTTTTTAACTTCTTCTACATGTTGTCTTTCATCACATAGTAAGAAACAATTTCAATTATGGTATGAAAGATTAGGACATGCTTATTTTACAAGTTTAGGTGATATTCCTTCTCATAATATTATTGTTGTTATTCCTTTTATCTCTTTTCACTAATAATTTTTCAAACTACTTACTTGGTAAGTAAAATATTAATCTAATTCAAAAGAATCATGATGTGAATTCCTCACATCATATAGAGTTAATTCATAGTGATGTTGTAGGACCTATTAAAATAATATCTCTTAATGGTTATTTGTAAACTATTATTTTTATTCATTATTATTGTAAAATGATCTGATCATATTTCATTTAAAATAAATATGAATTTTTTTCTAAATTTAAAATATATTAAGTTTTTTATTGAAAATGCTTCTAAATTTTATATTAAGATATTATGATCTGATAATGGTGGTGAATATATTATTAAAGAGTTTGATTATTTTTACATTATTTGTAGTATTCAAATGGAATTAACAACTCCCTATTCTCTTCAGCAAATGGTATTTTGAGAGGAAAAATTATGCCATTATATAAATGGCCAAAACAATGTTACATTATAAAAATGTTCCTAAGTTATTATGGGTAAAATCCATTAATACTATTATTCACACATTACTATATTCCTACTAAAGCTTTGAATCTATCTACTTCTTTAGAAATATGGTTTAAAAAGAAATTCAATGTGGCTCATCTTAGTATCTTGGGTAGTTAGGGTTCCATTTGTGTACCTAAAGTTAAAAGAAAGATTCTTGATCCTACTTCCTATTCTTGGATTTTCATAGGTTATGGAGATAAAACTAAAGGATTATGAGTTTATTGTCCATATAAATAATATATCATTGACAATAAGAATATTTTTAATCTCCAAAATTCTTTTTTTGAGCCATCTATGGAAGCTCCTCAATGTTCTTATTTTCATGAACTTGTATCTCATGTTTATCATAGTGATGAAATTGATATGTACTCTAAGAAGTTGATCCATATTTAGATAACTTAGAATCTGAAGAACCCATTGAATTTAATATTCAATCTAAAATACCCAAATGATAAAAGTATATCTAATCTAATATCCTAATGTTGATAATATTAATAAATTAATTAGCACTCATCACTCTTATCATTATTTAATGATAATGTATAAAGGTGAACCTCAATATTTTGAGGAATCGATTCAAGATGATAGATATAAAGTTTCTATGCAAGTTGAGTATAATGCCTTAATCAAAAATTATAATTTATATCTTGTCCCACCTCCACCTAAAATGCATATTGTTGGTTATAGATGACCTAATAAAATTATATACAATTGAATTAGTAAAATTGAAAAACTTAAAAATCAAATTAGTTGATCATGGGTTTACTCAAAAATTAAGGATTAACTATGTTGAAACCTTTGCTCTTATTGTAAAAATGAGCAATATTATTTTACTTATTTCTCTTAAAGCCTAAAGTAGCTGGGTTATCCATCAAATGGATGTCAAGAATGCACTTCTAAATGGTGATTTAGGAGAGGAAATATATATGATTCAACCTCAAGGATTCACTAACCCTAACAGAGAACATTATGAGTGTAAATTAAATAAATATTTATATGGTTTAATGCAAGCTCCTCAATCTTGGTACTCTAAAATTAATTATTGTTTCAAAAACCTAGGTTTCTATAAGTACTATTGTGATATTGATCTCTTTATTAAAGTTTAAAATGGTAATTCAAACTAAATTATATTATATGTTGATGGCATTTTAATTTATCATAATATAATTCATTTAATTCATAAATACAAAGATAAATGGAGTGAAATGTTTAAAATCATTGATTTAATCATTCAACATCATTTTTTTGGAATGGTTATATTTTAGGATATAAATTCAACTATTCTATCATAATATTGGTATGGACATAATATTATTGTTAAGTTTAATATGATTGATTATAAATATACATCTATTCTTATTAAAGTTGGTGTTAAACTTGATCTAAAATCTGCATGTAAAAAAACTAACACTCCTCTATATAGACATCTTGTTGGTAGTTTGATTTATGTATACATTGCTAGACTAAATATTTCATATGTTGTTTGTGTTGCTTCTAAATTTATGTAGGATCCATATTTGGATCATTATAAATTATCAAAGATAATACTTCATTACATCAAATGAACTATAAATTTTGTTTTATTTTATTATTTCACTAATAACCTTAATTTATATGGTTATTGAGATGTTGACCATAATGGTGATACTATAGATCATAAATCTACTTTTGGATATATGTTTAAGTTTGGTTTAGGTGCTATCACTTAGAAAAGAAAAAAGTAACTTAAATTTTCTATCTCTTCTATAAAATTATATTATATAAGTCTTATGAAAGATTCCAAAGAAGTAATCTGGTTGTGAAGGTTGTAGGAAGAATACTATTTGGATGTTTCTCATAGAACCATTCTTCATTGTGATAACCAAAGTTGTCTAGCTCTAGAAAAAAATCTAGTTCAACAATAACAAACTAAACATATTAAAGTTCGTGTGTATTTTATCTAAGATTTTTTTTTCAATTGTGATATTGATCTATTGTTTTATCATAAAGATGAACAAGGGACATATCTATTCACAAAATCAATTGGTATTAATAAGTTCTATCAGTTCATGCAATTCTAGGCCTCTTATAATTTTCTTTCAGTTGGAGTGTGCATGACAATGTCACTTTTTAATTTCCATGTGTTCCTTCTTCTTCTCTATAGTTATTCTCATTGTAAAGAACTATAAAAATCATGTAGAATTAATGTGATTTTCTGATAAATTTAAGGTGGAAGTTTTAATTTTGTGTGTAATACATAAAAACATACTTTGTAATGGAGGTTATTATGTTATAAAATTATCCCAATATTTTAGTGATTATTAATACAAAATGTGAGATGTAATCTCAGCCTAAACTTAATTTTGAGTAGTTTATGGATTATAATTCATTTTGTTTCAAAATGTGATGTTTGGCATTACGAAGGATTTTAAACCCTTCAAATTTTTACATAGTGTAATTCCTTTAGTAAGGAGACTATGAATTTTATCTCCATATCTTTAAGGAGTGTTATAACATTTAATGTATAAGTGGTGTTCTTATATACACTTACTATGTTTTAGGTAATTAAATAATAATGATTTATTGTTTATTAATAGAGGTTAAAAACCTCATGTAAATAAATAATAAATTATAAATTATCTATTAGTTATTAGTTATTTAAAATGTTCTCTAGATGGATAGATATGTTGGTTACAATGGTCACCTCCCTTTAATTCTCACTATAACTAAGGCTTTACCCCTATTGTTTACATACTTGATACATTAGAACATACTTGAGTCATTAAAGATTTTTGATAACCCTTTTTAGAGGAAGTGAGAAGAAATAAGTGTGTATTTTCTAAATGTTTTTTAATTAAGTAATATCACTTTGTGGGTTTTTTACCCTTTGAGGTTTTCCCATGTTACTTCTTGTGTCATGAGTTCATTGATCCAAATGCGTATGATTTTTTATTCCATTTCATTATAGATATATCTTGTGTATATAAATTTCATATGTATTGATTCATGTATTATTTCACCTGATTCTTCTTACACATCCTTCACTCTTATCTCCATAACATTATTTCTCCCCCTTTCCTCTTCTCCTTCTTGATTTCATGTATTTATACTTGACTTCTCTTTTTAATTCCATAAAGTTTACTTAGCCTCCTAGTGCAAACCTCCGACATCTCTTATACTCACTTATCTCAATTTTTCTTTTCTTCATTTAAGTTCCTCAAACATGGCTTTTATAGTGTGTATCTAATAATCTCCTTCAGGTTCTCCTATTGGCTCTTAATATATCTCCAATTCCTATGGATCTACAACCACTTAGTTCAATCTCCTTTTAATTAGGGATCCATTTGATACAACTTATAATTCCTTCATCCGTCCTCTCCCCTATGTGTACCTCCTTCATTTTCTTATTGTCATGGTAATTTATTACACCTACTATTCATTCCACTACATCTTTGCATTCCACTCTTCACTTAGATGGATGTTTCATTAGCCACTTATTATCACATTTGTGATTATTTGTTCCACTTCTTCCTTCATCTTCCCATCTTTTCCCCAATCCTCTTAATTTTATTCATCCCATGCTCTATGATGCACATATACAACCTTAGCCTAATTCAAACATCTTTTATCCTCTTCTCATCCTTTCTCCCTTGCACGTTGATTAAAGTGGACCTATGGTTTCCCCTAATTCTCCTTTTAATTCTTTACATACATGTATCTCCTCATCCATCTCATGACTTCTCCATATATACTCTATTTACTCTTCCTCAAGAGCTTCTTATACATCTTACATGTTTCCATCATTATACTCATCAACATTAGGTCTACCCAAGGTTGACTCTCTCATAACCTTTTCTTCCTTTAGAATTTTTTATATGCCTTGTATACTCCCATCCTTATGATTTTTCTTCATTTACATAAATTTATTCCTCTAAGAATTATTCACCTAATCTTTTCCACTACTTACACTTTGTTATCGTGAAATATTATCCTTTGTTAGAACATCTCCCAATACATTTCCTCTTTATTCATGCACCTTTCACTTTTGGAGATATCCATTATTTGCCTCAATGTTCATAGATCTTATAGTCTCTAGTTTGCATTTTTTTCAATTATTCTTCTCCTCGCTTTAGTCTCCTTAGTGAATTCCAAACCATCTTACCTCTTGCTATCTTTATCAATGTTTGTTGCTCTATAAGATTTTAGTTGCACTCTTCTTTCCCTTTATGGAGTGTTCATTGACTTCACCTCATTAGTTGCCCCAAAATTCGATGGTTAACTAAACTCAGTTATACTTAGCTCAACTTTACGTCCTTTACTGTGTCTTATGATCTATACTCTTGTTAGTTACCTCAAAGTTTGGTGCTATGTTGGCATTCATTGCCCACAACCCATTACTACTTATTTCTTATTCCTTAGTTAGCTACCTAAGAGTTTATTGATATTCTATGCTATACTTGCTCACATGGAAAATCTTCTCACCTTCCTTGGCATGTCGTACGCTTCATCTAGATACCTCAAATTTAGGCAGTGTGTTATCCATTAGTTGCACTCTATTTCTTCTTCTCTTTGTGTCTCTTGAATATCGTGGCACTATGCTAGCTACCTCAATGTTTGGTGATCTAATATCCTTAGTTTCTCTTAGCGAAACCCATTGAATTTCCTTGGTGAATCCCACACTCGTACTAGATGTGACAAAGTTCACTGATCTGCTGGCATTCAGATACACTATATGCTTCTCCTTATCCTGGCACATATCCTAACTATCGCACCATTATGATATTTGCTTCAATGTTCAGTGATCTATTATCCTTAGTTATTGTCATGCGACCCATCATCCTCTGCACTCTCCTACAATACATTCAACTAATATCTATATCCAATTTTTTCCTTCTTCCTTTTTAAGTGCATCCATTAACTTATTCATGGAAAGTAATCATGTTTGTGTGTTATTCAAAGGATTATCCTCCTCCAGTTATTTTTTAATTCTTTCCCATTATTGTTGCACGCCTCATCTCATACATCTGGACACTTTTCTATTTTTTTCATTCTCTCCTTATTGAATTTCCTTATCCTCCCAAAGATCCTCCATGCTTCCTTTATGACTCTTTTTCTCACACACACCTTGTATCCTTGTGCACTCTTGGTTCAGCTCCAAGTTCACCTCTTCACCTCCTCCTCATCGACTTCAATTCCTCATTCCACTGTGTATTTAATTCATTCTTCCAATCTATAATCTCAAAATCATTCTCCATGGCATACGCCCATCGCCCATGAGTGCCCTACATTATTTATTAAAAAATCTCTCTTTACGTACATGACCCACTCTGTCTTATTCATTTGGCCTTCTCCTCTCTACTTTTTCCTGAATTACAGTGCCTGTATATTTCTTTGCGGTCTTTTCCCTGTACCAATCTACATTTCATGGAGAATCTTCTCTTCGGTACCTTATACCAAACACTGATTGCAAGGTGGTATTTGTTCCTACACTGCCGCACATTGATTATTTGTTCGGTGCTCGCCTCCACCTCTTCTTGCTCTGGCTACCTCTTATCGGTGATTCTACTATGTTAGCCTTTACTTGTGCTCAAATACCTCTAATGATTATGTCATTATATTTTATCGTTCTCTCATGCCTTTGATCGAATATTCTATTATCAATATTTAAATAAATTAAATCTGCATTAGATTCCTTTAATTGGCGATTCTATCACACTCTATGTTTATGCTGGTTGTATTTGATCAGGGATTGTGCCTGCACTTAATTCTGCTCTTTCGACTACCTCAAATCAATGATTATACCACACTCTCATATTTTTTTCACGCTCATGGACTAATTAAAATTATTGTTTTTGGTTCTGTTGTTTTTTTCGGTGCTTCACTGCCTCATGGTAAGAGATTAGTCAGTGCTTAGTATTTTATTCTACCCGCTATTTTGATTGAAAAGATAAATTACGCCAAGGCACTTAAGGATTCCGTAAAATACTATTTAAAAAAAATCTTGACTCTCCGTGGCTTATCCGCTCTCAGTTAGTTGCCTCATAGTTTGCTGATCGAATAGATATTATTTTCAACACTCTTCACTAGTTACCGCAAGCGTTAGTGGTCTCCTAGTCTCCACTCCACATCACTCCGACCAATGGTTGCCTCATAGTTTGGCAGTTGACTACCGATCTCTCATCATCTTCTTTTCACATTGTTTTCTATTTATAACTACCACATTTCAGTGGTTTACTAGATTCCTATTTTATTTTTTCTCTCAATCGATGTTATTCCAACCTTCCCCTCTACATCACTCTACGCTCTTCAAATCATAGGTTCTTCTCCTACTGCATTCACTAAGGTGTGTGACCTTACTCTGACACCCACTGATGTAGTGGCGTGGCATGGATTCCCAGTTAATAAATACTTCACTACACAACCATCAACTATACATAAAAATTTATTAACAGATTTTCATTTCTCAATAGAAAGATATAGTATAATATTATCTTCACAAAATATACAGAGGTTCTCACCACCCTTTTAATATCATTTAGCTCTTCTCTCACTCACCCTCTCAGCTATGCATTTTGTTAAATATTAGCCCTCAAGCCTTAACCCTACTTCTATAACCTCCAACAATTACCAACAACTATCAACATTGACCATTAACATCCTTCACATGGGACCCAATTCCTCTTTTTATGGGTTTTGTGACCCGATCATCGGTGCATCTAGTGAAGTGACTAACAGCTATAATCAAGTAGGTATGGAACCCAAATTCAAAGGCCTATGCTATGTTACCTCATCTTAGTAATACATTGACCCTTATTGTTATGATAGAAATTGATTTCGATCTTTCCTCTTAGATCTGATGTCCTTTATCATTATTTCAATCCTAAAATTAGCAGGTGTCATCTTTTCAACCATTTTTCCTTTCTGGTCTCAAGCTCTATCTGTATGGTATTATTCCTTGCTTATGCACTTTTTTTATTGAAGGTGTTTTATTTCGTATGTGCCTCATGTACTATTTACTAATTTTTCTTTTTGGGATTTTTTTGATTTTTTTTTTTCCACCGTCCATGTACACTATCCAACTTTTCTCCCCATTTGCGTCTCAATGCGATTTTGTGTGTGCTCTATTAATGAATCCATGGTGGTTTCTCTTTCGGAACCTAGATTATCCTTCACCCACATGCTCAAAAACTTTGGTCCATGTAAGATTCTGTGTTATTATAGAATGTTCTTGGATCACAAGTGCAAGTCAAGATTGACATTTCAAAATATCAAATAACATATTTTAGTGTTTATAGAGTTAGGCTCCTCCACTCTAATAATTAAAGATGTATATCTTACTATAATTTCCCCTTACATACAATAATCACAATACATATATTAGTTATGAAGCATGTGTATTAGATTTAAGTATATCTTTGTGGTATTGGAAACATGGTTATGGTTGAGAATCACATCAACATGTGTATTTATTATGTTCCAGCTAGATTTAAATAAATTTTAAAATGTTTTTACTTTATGGTTCAAGATTCATCATGCTTGCGGTAATCATGTTCTCTTACAGGTTCAGCTAACATGTGTGTTCATTTAGATGTGAATTTTTCACTATGAAGGTTGATAAATGTGGTGGAAATGCGAATTCAGTAAAAGGTTTGAAACAGTATAGTGGATTTATGATTTCACATTCTATATATTAATATGTTAATGATTTAATGGATTCATTTTACATTAAAAATGTAATTTTAAATTTTAAATTTTCATCATATAATTCAACTCATACAACTTTTTTTTCTAAATCATTTTAATTTTCTAAAAATTTAGAAAGACTTGCCCAAATTTGACATCTTAAATGTAGTTAAAAGGTAATGCAATTTATAAGCCATTGTTCTTCTGATTGTTGACTTTGATAAATGGAATTAATGTTTTGTAACCATGTTATTATTTCATATTTTAAACAAGGACACCTATGAATGGTTTCATCATTGATCTAATCAAATTATAAACTCATGGTTTAAGTTATAACATTTTTCCTTTGAGATGTATGGTGATAAAATATTCTATTTTCTTATTTTCCAGGTTTTCATAATATTAGAAGTTAGTAGAATGATAGAAGTGTTCAAGATTTTAATCTCATAATTAGGATAAGTTATAAAATATTTCTTGAATATTTGAGAACATGTGAGGTGATGGCTATTATATTTTCTTATGATATTTTTTAATATTATTTTAATTAATTTAATTAAGTGACAAAATCTAACTAACTTTATATAATGTTAGTAATTTTTCTTAAGATATGACTATTGTTATCATGATTTGTTGATGTCTATCAAAATATTTCAACATGATGCAAATACATTTGAAATTGCATATGAATCTTATATTTAACCTCTTACCTCATATTATGAAATAAAAGCTATAATGGTCAACACGATTACAGAATTGGAGTAAGACAAGTGAAATTGGTGATTTTGGTGTTGTTGATTCTCTAACACTAAAGTTTATGTGTCATGTTACATATGTTTATGAGTTTGATTATGATGGTTATTTACATTCATAATATATGTATAATGTTGTATTATTATAATTTGATATTGTATTTGGGATCTGTAAAAAATATCATGATATTTATTTTATTATTCTATTAGTATTTGTAGACTTAAATTCTAGTCATATGCATTTAAAAAATGTTAATTCTTGGCATATCTTAAATTACATGAATTATGTCTAAATACATGACTTTTATTTACCATTATTTTAATATATTTATTTATACATGATCTTGACCTTATTTTTTCAATCATTACTACACATAACATTCCAAGTCAAAATCTCTAACTACTTTATACCACTCTTATATTTTTTACATCGAAAAACAATTATCCCAAATCTTATGAGATTAATCCATGCAAGGTTGACATGATCATTATCATGGGCCTATACACCTATTATGTTAGCATCATATACCAAATAAAGTCTAGGTTTTAAAATTTTAATTATTTTATAAAGTCAAATCAAGTAAATTATAGAAAGGTTCACCTATAAATATACAACAAGGATATTTATTATAACCTACATTATATCACTTCATCACTAAATTACACACTATTGTAGATTGATAAAATATGTGCTACTCTTCCCAAATTCAATAGCACTTAAAAATATAATCCATGATCCATGTCTAAGTCATCTCAATTTAAGTCAATATCTATCATTTTCAAGAATTAAAACTACATTTCTATCTACATATACATTATCAAGGAGCAAAATTCTATTTTACCATATTTTTTATAAAAAAATAAATTATGACTATGTTAATAGGTGAAAACCATAATATATAGGAATGATAAAAATTTAAAATAATAAACAATTATTATTTTTAAAATTTATAACTATAGAAAATTATTATATTTTTAAAACACAAGGAAGAAAATAAGTTCACTGAAAATGGGATTTTTGTTGACTATTTAAGATAAATGATAGTGCAATCAATAAGAAATTGAATTATACATTCTCAAGATTAGAAACATAATCTCAAACTATTTTTTGATAGGACCATTGAAAGTGGACATGAACATAGGCTACTTGTGTCTTTTGACATCATACTAATCCCATTTGGTTTTATAATTGACTGACATGAAAATACATAAAGTAGTATAATTATAGAGATGATAGATCAATAATAGAAATGGATAATATTCATGGACATTACCATGTTAAGTGGATAAAAACACATGTCATTTGAGTCCATTGAAAACCTAAGTTTGAATACATACTTTGTATTTTGACTTAGAGTTTTGATTGTACAAGATATTGAATAGTAGGACCTATAATAAGACATGTAGTAGTTAATGTCCATGTATTAAATATGAATACTTTAATTTTTGTAACTTAAATCGATAAGGATAAAAGAAAGAATACATCTATATACATGTGGTATTATATCTCTTGTAGATAATGTTCATGGTTCACATCTGGAGAAATAATTATTTTTTTCTTATTCATTACCTAACTAGGGAAATTAGCAATCCCTCAAGTGGTAATTAGAGAGAGATATCCCATCAGTTATACCTATGAACATATCCACTCAAGTAAACAAATTATATATGATCCTATATGCTAAGATAAGATGTTGGAGAAAGCATGTTATCTTCGTGAGGAATTTGGTGACATTCATTTATTATGTTTAATCACTGACGCCTTGAGGATGATCAAGTCTTTTTTTTTAAATTTAAGTAATCAATCAAATGCATTTGAAAGACACAATATTATTTTTTTTTTATGAAAGAAGATTAATATTCAATATAATAATTTAAAATTTTGGAACCATGATGGTTCCTATAGAAATGATGCAAATGTTGTTGAGTTTTACTAGACATGAACATACATCACAATGGATTTACTAGAAGTAAAGCCAAGACTATTCAGTTTCACTATACTTAAACATAGAATACATATACATATCAAATAACATCACTAAAGATAGATCTATATTTTATTTAAAATATCAAAAGTGAATAAATAATATTCAATCCCCCATCGTGTCTACAATGCTCATTGATTTGAATTTAAATAACAATCATTTGATTTTGAAATTGTATCATTGAACCTTTAAAATGTGCATAAAGAAACATCATTTCCCCTAAATTTTTAAATTTTTACTTTCAACTTTGAATAAGTTTGACTATGAATATATATCCTTCCTCTCGAATCTTATGTCAAGTTATATAGAATTCCATACACCTTTATGGTCAATTGTAACTATATTTATAACATGTAAATTTTAATCCTATAAGTGTGCATGTAAATTCAAGTATATACGATTATAAAAATATAATATTTTAAAATTTAATGCATATAAATGTCATATTCCCCATAATATATATTAATATGATAAAATTTGTCATTCATTTGTTGTCTAAATTTCTTAAAATGTATGTTTTGTTATATAATGTGATTTTGATTTTCTTTGAAACTTTGAAAACCTATGTTGTATTAAATTAATTATTTATAAATCATATTGACTCTTTGATCCCTTTATTATATATTTGATTTTATTTTAGTGTAAATATATTATTATTGAATGAGGTCCACCAAGATATTTATCTTCTTTAACCTTTGATCTATCTCATTCATCTCTTCTTCAATCACCAACCCTTTTCTCTTTAGGTCTTCCTCCTTCATTCTCTCATTTTGGTACTCTAACTCAACCAAGACCTTCCCTTTCTTTGCCTTATCTAACTATATCTTCTCATAAGTATTTTTCACCTTGCTTTGGTTTCTCAACCTAGGTTATCATCTACATAGTCTATTGACACTCTTTTCCAAGTCTTTTTCACCTTGGAATAAATCTTCTTCTTAGAGTCTTTCTTCTCTCCTCTCTTTAGATTTTTCTAGCTCTTTTCTTAGGGATGATTTACCACAAAATATTTATCTCTTCTTCTACCTCTATAACTCATTCCTACAGCTTAACTTCATTCAACCTCAAAACGTAACCTATCATATTCAAGATCATGAACTATACCAATACCTTACCTTCTGTAATACCACTTGATGTAGAGTTGATGCCTATAACATCATTTTGCATACACATGAATTTTACTCTTTCATTTAATCCCTTTATTCATATTTGACTTGGATTTCTTTTTATATGTACATTTTTTGTCTTTTGTCTCCTTGTTCATTCCTCATTGCACTAGGATCTCAAGCTTCCTTCTTACGTAGTCTTTCCTCACTCTCTCCATGACACATCTGCTCTATCATATCCCTTATTAGAAATCTCATAATTATATTGCACACATCATCATCTCATAGAAATATTTCATCTCTTCAATCTCTTTCTTGGGTTTAAGCTTGCCACTCATGTTATGCTTATAGACCTAATGCATGGTTACTAGTTCCTGACTTCAGTCTAGGGCATATAGGACCATTCACCTACCTATTTTAACCTTTTATCATATCCAAAAAAATCACACAACCTCTGAAAAAGAATTCTCAACCCAACTAATTTATCCTTTTTAAGGTCTCTTCCTTATATCTTTCTTTTCATGCAAACCTAGAAGGTTAGAACAATATGCATATCTTCTATACAAACCAAACACATTTTTAGATACCCTTTATCCCCATTGAGATTAACATAAAATTTCATGACATAATGTTTATTTCAACCCTACCAACTTAACACACCCTTATATTAATTGGGTTTCTTTAAGCCTAAATCAATCCTATAGACCTATATATTGTATTGTATGGTCAGGTAGAAACTTATAACCTAATTAATCCTTTAGATAATATTAAAATACCATATATTCCAATTTTTTAATATTTATTGATGGTGTAAACTCAAGTAATGTGTGTTGTAAGATTCAAACCCTAGTCTTTGTTGTACACAAGTTTGTGTACACCGAGAACATATAAAAAGGGATATTCTAAGTTTTATATCTCTTTAAACACTTATACCACTTTTAAAATATATTCCAAATAGTTTTTCAACTTCTTCAACAGTTATTAATCCTTTATCAATCCCAAATAATCTCTAATAAGTAGTTTTACATAATTTTTGGTTCACAAATAGGAACATGTAAATGTTTCCCTAGATTTTTGCAGTTATACATGGATTTTGAGATCCAATTAGGATTAGTATGATCATTAATACACTCTTAAATATTTTTATGTTTTGAAAAAAATTAGGATCCCTCAAACAATCGTCCACAATTCAACTTATTTGTCACTCTTTGATTGTGTATTGGGCTCTCAAATGGGGCTATGTTGGTTGGTATAGAAGTGTGATTGAAATATGGAACAATAAAATGGATTACTTTGTGAATATAAAGTATAATTAATAATAAATATAAATTATTTGACACTCTCAACACCTTATGATTTTTGAATGAATCTCAACCAAACACTTTGTTCTCTTTCTTGTGAGAAAATAGAGCCTTCAAGGATTGCAACTCTAGAACCTATATATAAGTAAAAATAGTACACTCTAATAAAATAATAACCATAAATAGGAAATAATTTCATACCAATAAGCCAAATTAAATCCACAAATGTTCTAAAAAACACTCTTTTATTCCTTGATCACATTGTTCTTACAATATTCAAACATAAACTTTTACAAAGGTAGTGTTCTCTTCATTCTTGATCAATTATTTTCTTTCCTGAAGATTCATCCCTTTATCCTCAAATTTATAATATCTTATTACCTTCATATATCACACATTACTCACATTATATGCATTTATAGCCTTAATATCCCTCAAACATGCAAGAATAACTCTCTTTCTTAACCAACCCATGTAGAGTGGCAGTTACCATTTAATAATATTGACCTTACCTTGATTTTACAAGACTTATAAATTGAAATAAAATTCACACACCTACTAGGATATTATATTATCCATTTAGAATATTCATCAACCTTGATATTTCCCATAAGACCCAAAACACCTCACAATACCTAGTTAAAAATTTAAATTTTTAAATTCTAGTTTTTTGTGGGGAAATCTCTAGAGAGTAAAAAACACACAATAAAAGACTCATAATGACTCTAATACATCCATTAGGACAATATAATACCTATCCTATCAAAAAAAATCCTAAAATGGTCATAATAAATTCTTAAATACAGTTATATTCTTTGTCACCTTGTGGTGCTTTGCATCACCACACTTGAGTTACATTCTTGTCACTCTTAGTCTTCTAGACTATGGGAGGGTAGTTACAATTGGTCACCTCAAGTATGTGGATATTAGAGTTGTTGAGATGAGGCTACAAGGATATTTTAAGGTCATTTACATTAAAATATATGGGACCCATTATCCTACGTTGATTGGTATGAAATGGGCTTATGATGGCCAAATGACTATCAATAAATACGTAATAAATTAAAAGCTCATCACATAGACAAGATGGTTTTTACATCATTTAATTAATCATAGTAGAATCCCTATGTGATTTCATATGAAATAGAGTCATGATATTCCTATATTAATGATATATGGTTCAAAGATGGCGTAGATACAAAGAAATATACTCTGTGACTTAAGGAATGTCTATTTTTGAAACCATAACTTGAGAAAAACATACAAACATAGACAATAAAGTAGTCAATTTATAACTTAATGATAAAAAAATCTCTAACTCTCTAGTTTCAAATTTAAGGATGCACCTCTTTGTCTGTGTGATCTCCAACTAAGTTAGTAGTGAATTTCCTATATAATATAGGTACAACAATAATGGTTTATACAAATCCTAATCTAAAAGATGTCTTACTTTAGGAAGAATAATCTTTAGTGAGTGGTGATTCTGAAACCTATATGCTGAATTAGGCTAGGGGATATCATGAGATACAACTTCTGCACATGGTGTTCACCATAGAATTCAAATTACCATAATATTTTGTGATAGAAGAAATTAATACATTTATCTTGAGGTTAGAATGCCTATTAGTAGAGGTCACTAGAATACTCTAGAATATGTTAGGGATATCTTATGTAGTGAAGAGTTAAAATAGGCATAGAAAAGATGTCAATATTATCTACCATCTACGATGTACAAAGATGCACCTAAGAGAAAGAAGAAGCAATTGCAAATATAATCTAGACCATAACTAGTATAGCATCCAATAACATATTAAATTAAAATAGAGTAGTCAATATGCATAAACCATATAAAAGAAGATAAATAAAACCATAACAGAATATTTCTATTATTCTCTATCAACACATCAAAACCATATTCTATTACATCAAAGTGTTATATACAGCCTTTTACAATTCTATTATCTCTTCACATTCAAGCCTTTCAAGATATAAAAGGAAAGACTCTTCCCATTCTTCTATTGCTTGATTAGGTTAAAAAGGCTAAATACATTCAAAATTTATACAAAAGATAAAATCATACCTTTCATAAATTTGTTTTTCTATTATACTTCACAGCTTTACCATGCTCCATTATTTGTCCAACACTTTCCTCGACTTAAATATTTGTCTCATCCTCAAACAAAGTCACAAGCTGGTCTAAACTAAGCTAAAAAGACAATCCCTAATCAAAATTTGAAATTATCACATCAGGTGCCACTTACCAATTATCACCCACTATGCATTACTTATTCACCCTTATAGTTTTTCAACCAAGTAACGTGCTATCCTATCACCCTTTTAGGTTTTCAATAGGCTAACATAACTAGGTGGCGACCCTTTATGGGTTTTCAACCATTCTATATCGGTTCCTAATGTTTATACTATCTTACATAAAGCTAAAATATGACTAAAGTTGTAAAAAGGAAGTGTGCAAAACTTACTACTATAGATGAGGAGGTGTTTGACTAAGTGGCTACATAGGTTGTTGTGGTTGGGAAGTTGTTGACCCACAAACTTCTTATGTATCCACTACCAAAATTAGTTGTAGAGACTACACCTTTGTGTCTATTTTCCTCTCCTATATGATTTTTCAAAGTTTTTGTAGAGGAATGAACTTAGGCTCATCTATTATCTAGGAAATAGATGGATCAACTTGAGATAGATTGCACTTTAGTGTTTTTTAGTCTATGAGCACTTTGTGTATCATGGAAAGAAGAATGCATATTGGTACCTAGATCATATTCAATTTTTACATATTATCATCATCTTTGCTAGTAAACAATCCCTTGGAATTTGATAGTTTCATTTGAATATCCAAGAGTTGCTCACCTAATCTATTTATTATCCTTTAGGGTCATATAGCTATAAACATGGTGTGCATTATTTCATTATGCCATTCCTATAGATTATATATGGTATAATCCCTAAAATCCAATAATTTCTTGAGTGTGTCACTTATTTTATCTATAGTTTTCATTTGATCCTCTAATAAGGCTTTAGCTTTGAGGTTGTGTTGTAGCCAATGATTGATTAAAATATTTTCTTCAATTTAACATATCATCGGACATCTTCTTGGATGGCCTCACAATGGTTTCTAGGACTTATTCATATTCATTAAGCAGTTAGGATATAATCTTTGTTTCAGTCTAAAGAGCTTTCCCTTATGTGTGTAATGACAAAACTTTATGTGTAACATCCCCACTCTTTCTGAGCTCTATCAATAGTGTAGTGAATTGATTATCTTCTTACATGACCTTATCACTAAGTACTTGCATAAATATGGTGGGTCAAGTGTTATTTATCAATTATCACTCATTTTATAGTTTCTCTTCTTCTTCATCATTTTATTATTGTATCTTTAGGATTTCCTTATCCAAATATTAGGCCTTATGCACCATGTATTCTTGGAAGGTGATTATCTATTCAATCTACTTTGAGAGTAGTAGTTGGGTCATGTCTAATGATGTTTCCATCACATTTATGTCAGGTGTCATAGATGTGATCATCAGTGTCATAAGATTAGGATTGAATTAATCCAATAGAAGAAAAAAGTATTCCACCACATTAACATATCAGGGACATCCCATAACCATTGGCTAAATATCTGTGATGCCTCTTGGTCACCTTTAGTGTGAGTTGTGATTTCTACTTATGCCTATGCTTGTGTAACCTTGAGCTCTTTGGATTAGGTTTGTGATTCAGCCTTAGTCTTAGTGTGACCTTTAGCTTTTACTTTAGATTAATATTTTGCATTGCCCTTAGAATCAAGTTGACCTTTGATTTAACATATATCTCAACCTTAGCATTGGATTTAGTTTTAGCCTTAGCTTGAGCTTCTTACTCTTATTTTTGTTACATAGATTGTGCCTCTTGTTATCATCATTTTGCATCCTCCTACTGATTTTTTATTTTCCTCCACTTATTCATCCTACTTGTGCATGAATTCGACTCATCATCTTTCTTATTTATAGCTCCAACTTCATTGAATTTCTTCTTGATAGTCTTTGAGTCCTCATATTTAATTTATTTCATAGCTAATATATCTTGTTGCTTTTATTATTGGTGTTGCCTAGCTTATTATTGTGTCACTTATGGCACTGATGGTTCTACTTATTCTTATTTTTTATTGCTCCTTTCTTCCTCAACCTCCTAAAATTCAGGTGTTCCGTATATAGTTTATTTTTCATTTACTTCCTCAGTCATAGTTTTATCAATGGGTTCCTCATCCCCTTTGAGATCAGTGTCAGATTTGATATGCTTAGCTGATTTTTCTTATTCCATCTAGCCTTTGTGTACCAATTAATTTTTCTAGTATTTATCTATATGCATGAGAGTCATTTTTTTCTTCTTCAAATCCTAGGGATAAGGTTGTTCTTGTGCTTCCTAAGACTATTATACACTATTTATTATGTAGATTTGATGGAAGACACCATCTTTTCCTACACAAATTTTGATGGATTAATAGAATTATGTGTGCATGTTTATCAAAATAAAACTTGTGTAGGACTTCCTTTTACACATAAATCAACTAATTATACAACTAATGATCTTGTAGCTAATTCTGTTGAAAATATCTTGGCCTCAAACTAATGATGAGTTGATTTTTATCCTATGATGTTAACAATAATAGGAGGGGGTTGAGTAATTTCAACCCAAGGGTCTTTTCTTACTTTATTTCATACTTATCAAGTGTTCACTACTTTCTAAAATAATAAATCCTTATCTTCCTCTACATTTTACACATTTTTTTTATGTCTTCCAACATCAATCGAATAAATTATTTTTCTTCTACCCCCAACTCAAAATGGTTGCACTCGAAAGCTATCTATGTAAGCATAGGATGCTCAAGCCAAGACTTTATTTTATAGGTTATTTTCTTTGGTGGATATCGTGAGATTCTACACATAGGTTCCCTTCATTTTCCTTTTTTTGGTTATGTTGGAGATTGTATCTATATTGGTTATGGTAGTTGAGCTTGTAGTTGTGTCAGTTGGTTTGTGGTCGGTTGCCTAGCTTGTGGTTATTGTGCCTTTCAAAGGATGAATTGTAATTTAGGCACCGAGCTCACAACAATATCCTTTTTCTTGTATACTTTATACTTTACATCAACCATTGAAATGAAAAATGGCATTAGGGTCATAGCTAGAGTAGACAACTCATGAAACCTGATTTGTATGTCATTATGTAATTTGGTAACTAAATCATGTTTTCCCAGATACTACATTACATATTCTAATATCCTTGGGTGTGATTAGATAAATAATAGGTATTCAAGACATCATGTGTTAAGTCACCCTAATTATTCATAATCTTTTCCTATTTTAGTTCATGCAATACTTGTTAAGGCATTACCAAGCCATAATTATGGAGTTACATTAACTGGCCCGAATGGAGATTTTCATTGGTATTTAAAGATTTTTGCTTCCTACAAGGGCATTCCCTATATTATTCGTGATCTTGACTACTAAAAACTCATGACAATTTAAATCCTCTCATAGCTTCATCATGTGATAGCTAATGTCAATTACATCTCATCTCATTTGTTTTGCTTACTTGGCAATTTACCACAATTATTTTTTGATACATGGAACCCTAATACATAGTGAAACATCCTCAACCTAGTCCATAGGATTTCCTCACCCTACCCTAGTGGTCTATTTTTCCCTCATATCTTAATGGATTGGTGGTGTTGTAGACTTATAAGGCATGAAATATTTTATGTGATTAGGTAGAATGGTTGTTCATGTCATGGTGAGAAAAAGATATAGATTATAACATCTTGAATTAAATGGATATCTCTTTGATTATATCAGCTCAACAAAGTCATCATAACCTCATATAACTTGCTAAATTTATAAAACTTACGTAATCATTTAGTACTGGAGCCTCTGAGCATATTTTAAAGTGTTATGGCTCCTACTTATGATTCTCCTTGAGTAACATGGGAAAATAAAGTAGTTTCTATTGGATCTTAAAACCAAACAAATATAGATCATTATATTTAGTCTGCCGAAGACCTATCCCAATTCCCATTTCTTATTTTTGTGAATTTGATAGTGGAATAAATAATTGGTCTCCTTTTATGGATCGATTGAATATCTAGAATGAATGATTGATTTGATTAGTTGTACTCTAGTTCAAAATCCATTCACAATTAGTAATTCAAAAAGTATATCATATAAGTTTCTTATTATCTAAAGGTGTAATGTTTTATTTTTATCCATACCTTTCTCTTATATAGTTGTTGGCACCCAATTTCATTTTACCACCTCTTTTGAATGCATTGACTATGTGCACATAAATTTTCTATTTTTCATTAATATTTATTGTTTAAAATGACCTTGACAGGGATCTTTAGTGACTAAGATATTTAATTTAATTCTTTGGTAGTTATTATAGGTGAGTATATATCTTTTTAATTAATCAATTTGATTTACATATCATCTTGTCCTTTTATTACTATGTCTACTTCAAAAATGATTCAATCATTTTGAAATGCTACATCATTAATGGTCTCACCTAACTATTCGCCTTTTGTTCACCATACATTTATTTTCATTGCCTTCCCTAACTTTATTACAATGATTTGTGTAGTTACGACCAGATATCTTTGATGAGTTATCTCTATAGTGTGATTGCATATTATGATGATGATTTCTTCCTAGTGGTTACAATGTGTTTTGTAGCAAGGAACATGCTATACAAACAATCTATCCTAAGAAAACAAAATAGAAACAAAAAACATAATATAAAATCCTGACTACATGTTGTTACTCAACACCCACTCAAATGTTTAGCATAACAACAGAGATTAAAAATGATATGGTTTAATCCTATAACCATTTATATGTCTTTGTAATATGGTTCCCTTTAAATATTTCATTACTATGGTTCCCTGTGGTGACACTTCATGAATTATTTATGGTCCTTTCCATATAATGCATATCTTTGTGGGGAGTGCTTTAAATCTTCTCTCATAAAGTAGTATTGTTTGGTTTAGGTACAATTGCTTGGATCACAAGTTATGATTATGCCATGCTTTTTGACTTTATTTGTTGATTTATTATGTACACTACATTCTTAATCTATTATGTTTCATCCCAGTGAAATATATTAATCTTTCCTTTAATGAATCTTGATCTTCTAATCTCATGACCATCATAATTTAGAGACTAGGCATAATATATTCGATAGGCATTACTATCTCAAAGACATATACCAATTGGAAAGGATTGAACCTAGTAGCTCTATTGTAATGTGTTTGATAAGCCCACAAAATCAAATAATTTTATCCTTCCAATGATATCTATAAACATTGAATTTTTTTGTTACCATATTCTGAAAAACATTGTTGGATGCTTATGCTTGTCCATTGGCCTAGAGATGTTAAGCCATGCTTTTATGGTGTGATATTATAAAATATTCAATTAGATTATTGTTATTATATTTATAAAATGTGTGCCTCTATCACTTACCAACATAAATGGACATCCAAGCCTCATGATGATGTTTTCGTATAGAAACTTTACAACATATTTCTCACTACAACTTGGAGTGGTAGCAACTTCCACCCATTTTGTGAAATATTCAATCATAGTAATAATATATTAGGCATGGATGTGATTACATACGGGTGTTATAGGTCCAGCGAATTTAATTCCCCATTTCTCAAAGTTTTTTTTCTCAAGCATGGGTACCAAATGCATTTTTTCATGTCAATTGGGCTTGCCCATTCTTTGACAGACATCGCAATGTTTAGCTACTATATGTGCATCCTAAAATGATGTAGGCCACCAAAGACCACTCTCAAGTATTTTCCTTGTAGTGGTTTCTCCTACAAAATGACCCCTCTAATTCCTTGTTTAGCCTCTTGAAGAAGTCTTAGGCACTCATTCTCTAGAGCTACTCTACATAATACTATTAGATTGAGCACAAATTTCAAAAGAGAATAAGACTGTATTACATATCACATATTATTATGAACCATACATGAAGGCCTATTAAATAGGAAAATAAAATAACCACCCAAGAATCATGGATAGTGTGTGTGAAACAACCTATGTCAACTAGCATGAAATAGATAACCCTGATAAAATAAACTTAGCTATTAACCCAAGAGATTAAAGAAACCAACCATAAATATATTACCTTAGTTAATAACTCAAGGTAGATAAATAGTCTATAACACCCTTCCTTAATGACTAAACCAAAAAAAGACCAAGTTTATCTTTGAATTTGATGAACTTATCTACACTAAGTGGTTTGGTTATTATATCGATTGGTTGCTCTGCAATGGGGTAGTAGAAGAGACTGATGTCTTAATTTGTAACCAACTATTAGATGTAATGTTGATGAAACTCAATGTGTTTAGCCTTGGCATTGAATAATATATTCTTAAACATCTTCAAAACACTCAAATTATCACAAAAAATCAGATTAGGATTTCATGACTCAAACTAAAGATCCTTCAATATTTTCTTTATCCACATAGTTTCACAACCTGCACTGACCACAAATTTATCCTCTATTTCTATTGAAGATAATTCCACTATATTTTATAGTTTGTTTTACCATGATAAAAATCCTAAACCAAAAGTGAAAATGTATCCTATTGTAGATTTTCTTTAATCTACTGATCTTTCCAAATCAAAATCAAAATATCCTAAAAGCTCAAAATCTATAGACTTCTCATGTAGTATGCCAAGTCAAGATTAACTTTTACATATCTTAATACCCATTTTTCTTCTAACTAGTGTAATTCCTATGGTTTAGACATGAATTGAGATATAAACATCACTTCAAAATGAATATCTGGTCTAGTGGTAGTGAGGTAAATGACACTAACCACTAGCTACTCATATATTGTTTCATCGACTGGAGGTGAAGGAGTGTGAGTTGAAATTTTGTCTCAAAATTCCATAGGTGTATGAGTTGGATTACAATTCATCATTTTAAACCTTTTCAGCATTGACTTGGCACACTTATTCTATGACATGAATACAATGTAATCACCTTGACAAAACTCAACACCAAAACAATATTTTAGTAGTCCTAAGTCTATCATGTCAAAATTACAACAAATATCAGTGTTCATTTGTTAAATGAGACTAACACTACTCCAATTTATGGATATATCATAAACATGTATAATGAGAATGAAGATATCATCACTAGACACCTTTACACATAGAGTAGGTTCATATTTACACCTTTTGAACCTTGACTCCCTAATATATGAATCTATTATCATATACCAAGGTCGAGGATCTTACTTAAGTCCATACAAGTACTTGATCAACTTTCAAACAAGATGTTCCTTACCAAGAACCTTAAAACCCTATGGCTAAACCATGTAGACTTCTTCCTCTAGATCACTATTCAAGAAAGCACTCTTTACATCCATTTGGTACACCTACCATCTAAACTGAGCATAAAGAGTAACTATTAAACAAAAACATTACCATCTTTGTAGTAGGAGAAAATTTTTATTCATAATCAACCCCTTCCTCTTATGCATAACCTTTTGTAACAAGTTTGGATTTGTATTTTTCCAAGGAATCATATGATTTTTATTTTACATTATAAATCCAGTTACAACCAATGGATTTCTTTCCTGGTGGTAGATCCATGAGCTCCAAAGTATTTTTTTTCATCAAGGAACCATATTCCAATTGTATGGTTGATTCTCATTTAGGCTTCCCTTTTGCCTCTAAAAAAGTATTAGGTTGAAATACATGTGAAACATTAGTTGTTAGAGCAAAATTGTCATCCTCATCTCTATTACCAAATTTCTTTCCTAATCTCAATCTTCTTCCTTCCACACCTTGTGGCAAGTCTCTGTCCTTTAGTGCTTCCATTGTGGCAGAATAACACTTTGGCTTTTTTGGTTGTTCTGTTAGAACCTCAAAATGACCTACATCAATTCCCTCCATGGAATTTAATTCCATTGATAAACTAGAATCCTTATCAACATTCGCATCACAACTTATAATAGAATCGTTAGAAGCAAATAATGACTCAATATATAAAACTATACCAATTGCTGTGAAGTATGACATCTATTCATTTACTATGACATCTTTATCTAAGAATACTTTTTGCATAGAAACATAAAGTAATTTGTAATCCTTTGACTAGTCACTATACTCAACAAACATGTATGCTTTACTTTTAGCATCCAAGTTACTTCTTTTTTAACTTGGAATAACTGCAAAAGCTACACAACCAAAAATTCTACAAGCACTTACATTTGGATTTTGACCTGACCAAGCCTCCTCTATATTTATATTCTCCAATGATTTTTAGGACTTATTTTGAGGATTTACACTATCGTATTCACTACTTCTGCCCAATATCTATATGGGGCATTTCTTATTTAGACCATACAGTGAGCCATGTCCATCATTTTCCTATTTCACCTTTCCACAACTCCATTTTTTTGTACAGTGTAAGGGGTAGTGTACTATCTATGTATGCCTTAAGTGGCACAAAACTCCTTAAATTGTTTGGAGATGAACTCACCCCCATTATCCATTCTTAGAGATTTCACTGACCATCTTGCCTATATTTCAACCATAGCTTTCCAAGAAAGGAAGTTAGAAAAATAATTAGATTTCTTCACTATAAAGTATACCCACTTTTTCCTAGAGAAATCATCGACCAACAACAAAAAATAATGGGCTATAGAAGAGGTAGGTGTCTGCATTAGATCATGAAAATCTACATGTACTAGATCCAATACTCACTTAGGTCTTAAAGATTTACCAACATCAAATGAATGTTAGAATTGCTTCCCCAAATAACATCCAATACATATATTATGACTATCCTAAATAGAAGGAATCCCCTTAACCATCTTAGTATTTCTCAATGTAGTCAAATATTAGAAATTCAAATGCCCGTACCTTTCATGACATAGTGAAATTTTGCTATCAACCACAAAAAATACATTTTACTTTTCCCTATGTGGATCTGTAAGCTTATACAAGCCTTTTTCACCAATCTATAGAAATAACCTTGTTATCTATGTCAGTGATTAAAAATTGTTGTCTCTGAAACTTTACAAAAAATTAGATTTTGAAGTGATCTCACTAATTAAAAGTATATTTTTTTCTATATCATGCACATACCTACTATTCTTAAATGTATACTATATTTTACCATTAAAAATGATTTGAACATTACCATATCCCTTCACAAAATTATTTCTACCATATCCCAAAGATATAGATTCATTACTACTATTATTTTCAACAAAATCCGCATAGTAGTCTTTATGAAATGTATAATGGTGAGATGCCCCTAAATCAAAGTACCAAGATTGATCCACTACAGAATTACCACTAGTATCCATGAGAACAAAATCAAGAGATGTTTCCTCACCTTCACTTCAGCTACATTCGCATGATGAGCTTTATTCTTAGGGTTAGCCATATCCTATTGTCTTTTCCTACAATATTTTTTAAGGCGACTAGGTTACTTATAGTAAAAAAAAATCCACTTAAAACTCTTATTAGAACCATTTACTTGTGAAGTTTCTATCAGATAACTAGTAGTTTTACCAAACTACTTACCCTTTATATTGATGAAGAATGAAATCTCTATAGAATTAGATGTGGAAAATACTACCTTCTCTTGCCATCTCTACTTTTATAATAGAAACATGGACAACTTTTCAAAGTCCAAAGTTTCCATCTCAGCAATCATGTGTAAGGACTCCACAAATGACTCAAATGAGGGTATAAGATTCTACATAACTAGATCAATCAGATCTTTTTCATCAGTAGGATTCTACACAGCCTTCAACTAATCACTGATGTCCTTGATATGCAAAAACAACATAGAAATTAATCCACCTTCATGCATATTAGTGTAGATCAACAAATTTTTCAAATACAATACCCTATCAACTTTAAAATCCTGATATTTAGAAGTTAGATTAGTCCATAAAGTTGATGCAGTGGTCACATTTATGACCTCTAAGATTAGATTATCTACTACTGATAGTTTTAACAACATAAGTTCTCACATTGACATTTATCATAGTCATTGATATAATTGGTAGGCCTTTACTCTTTAACTAACACTATTTGATCAAGATTCCAATATTCACATATCATCAAAACCTTGTGAGTCCACAAACTAAAGTTCTTGTCTATCATTTTTTGAGAACCTATTAGTAACATGTGTTTAATACTAGCCATTTCACCTAGCTTTTCATGAAAATAATTAAATATGGAAACCTACAACTGTAATTTAAAAAAAATCTTTCTCCTCCACATCAAAAAAACCATAGAAAATGATGAAATTTTTAACTTCTCAGATGCTTCCATGATTATTAATCAGTGATAGGTACCCAATAACCCATATTGGCTAAATTTTTGATTTATTTCAATTAAAAAATTAAAAATAATTGAAATAATAAATCTTTAGATTAAAATTTTCATGAAATTAATCAACCAATCAAAAAATTGGCCTAACTATGAAATTTTAGGCACAAATTCTGAGCCTGTTTCTCAACCAAATTAAAAACCATTTGCGCCATTAATCAATTTTGGACTTAACTCATTATTTTGAGATTTTTTTCACTAAAAATGTCAACATTTGAATTTTTTGGATCTCCCCTAAATTATATAGTGTTGTACACCATATGGTCAGCCCAAAAAAATAAACAGAGGCCTGAAAGCCTCTTAAACTAATCCCTCTTACCTCATTTCAATATTATTACATCTTTTGATCATCTTGGGTAGTATTCTAATCTTATATTTGAGATCATAGATTTCTATGATGCTTTCTCTCTACTGGGTGAATGAAGCTCCTCCCTAACAAGACACCAACCTCTCTGACTTTCATAGACCTCCATTCAAGCTCTACAAACCATGAGCTCTGATTACCATATTATATTAGGCATAGCTATTAAAAGAGAATAAGATTATATTAAACAACACATATTACTAAGAACCATACATGAAGGCCTATTAAATAGGCAAAAAAAATAACCATCCAAAAATCATAGAGAGGGTGGGTGAAACAACCTACATTGGCTAGCATGAAATAGCTAATCTTGATAAAATAAACTAACCTCTCAACCCAAGTGATTAATAAAAATAAACATAAATATATTACCTTAGTTAATAACCTAAGGTAAATACATAATTATGCTAACAAATACATCATATTTTCTAAGATTATACAATAATCCATTAAGAAGGCTATATGTTATGGCTCAGCAAGCCATTTTCTTCTTATCTTGTTCTGTGTATTACACAAGAAATGTTCCTTGTTACAATTTTATTTAATGTCTTCCATGTTATCATAAACTTTAAATGTTCTAAATAATTACACATTAGGGGATTAACCTTTGATTTCCTCTAGTTCCTCCACATTAGGAAGTTAGCTAAGGTTATCTAGTCCCATAATCTTTCATCGTAGTTTAATATTAATTTAGAATTGAAATTCCTAAAAGAGAATCAACTAATTTGACATTAATTCTCCTAAAATCAGCTTATTAACCAAGTATTTAAATACTTGGTGATCCATGAAAAACTCAAAAGGAGTAGTGATGCAGGAGCATCCTTATTGAATGACTCATTTTGATGTTTTCAAATAATTTTGGGTTTGAACAAGTATCTCATGCTTAGTTAGTATGTTTAGGATGATTATAAAGGTGTTATGAGTCTAAATATCCACATTGGAATGATTTTCAAGTACTTAGGAGTGTCTAAGAAGGTTATAAATTCAAATTGGAGTTTTGTACCATTTTGGCAAATTTGAATTTTTAAATAAATTAATATAGAATGGATGTTGTATGAGGATTTTCAAGAAGTCTTGAAAGTGGAAATTGGTTAGGAAATATGAATAAGACACCATGGATCATACCATTTGCCAAATGTCACCATGTATGGACAATCGACCTTGATGCCTGTGTCAAGGTGCAAACTCTCTTCCAAGGGATCATTGGATGGTAGTCAGGGTAGTTAGGTTTGAAATAAAACATGTAAAGTTTTGGTTTTGAGTCAGTTTTGATAATTTATTCAAGTTTTTATGGGCTCTAGTCCCAAAAAATAATGAAATAATTTCCTAAAAATTTAAGAGAAGTTGTTTGAACTCTATTTCCTACATACTTCCATAGAGACTAACTATTAAAAATTGTCTTAAATAAGGAAGACCTTACAAAGTTAAGTTTCTAATGTTTCATGTGAATTGGTGAGTCTTACTTCATATTGTTGAATGTGTTTTAGTAGTTTGTTTATTTTTATGTCACTTTTCATAGAGGATCATATAAACCTATAATGTGATGCACACTCAGAATATCATTGTCCAAAATGTTGCAAAGGGTTATAAAAAAGGTGTTAAGATGGTTTTTTAGTGATATTTATGAAGTTAAATTATACCCATTTAAGAATTCCTAGTCTTTTAAAACCGTTTATATGTCAATAATCTTCAAAACATAGCCTACAAACCCTACATGCTGAGTCTCTACATAAAATGAGACCAAGATCTTTGTATAAATGTGGAATAGAGGATTTGAGAAAGAAACTTACAGATTTGTAAGGGTGTATTAGGTTTATACATTACCTCACAAATATTTATATAAGAATGAAACCCCTTATATAACTTTGAATCCCAAGATAAGTGATCTCAGGTCAATACAAAGATTGTCAACCCTAAACTAGGGTTTTGAACTTGAAACTCACTTTAAAGGAGATTGAACTGATGAAATCACTTAAATTTTTTTAAATATGTGGGTGAGAATTTTTAAAGTATTTTAATGTTTTTTGGTTTAGTACATATGTGTACGAATGATTATTTGGCACTATGAGTAAACAAGGATGATTAGGTGGGAGATCAAAGTACAAGAAGTCAACCTTAAAAGAGAAATCAAGAAGAAGTTGGACAAAGCATAAGGAGGTCTATGTGTTATTCATAGACCTTGGGAAACATGAGGATATATCATTGTTCAGATGGAAGTTAATGTGAGAAACAGATGTTGATGAGGAGGTCACAAAAAGTTGGCAAAACTTTCATGGAAAGTTTTCTTTTATACCTCAGTAGTATGATGCAAGAGAATCCTTATTGGATGACTAATTTTGATGTTTTCAAACAATTTTGGGTGTGAAAAAGTATTTCATTTTCAATTAGTAAGTTTAGGATGATTAGAAAGGTTTTAAGAGTCTAAATATGCACCTTATAATGTTTTTCAAGTGCTTAGTAGTCTTTAAGAAGGTTATATGGAGTTTTCCTACCATTGTGGCAAATTTGAATTTTTAAATAATTTAGCATAGAATGGATGTTGGAGGAGGATTTTCAATAAGTCTTGAAAGTGGAAAGTGGTTAGGAAACATGAATAGAGACACCATGAATCATACCATGGGCCAAAGGTTACCTTGTACAGAAAATTAACCTTAATGCTTTTGTCAAGATACAAACTCTCTTGTAAGTGACCATTGGGAGGCAATTAACATAGTTAGGTTTGATATAAAACATGTAAAATTTTGGTTTTAAACTAGTTCTAATAATATTTTCAAGTGTGGTGTGGCTCTTGTCCTAAGAAATAATGAAATAAGTTTAAAAAAATTGAAGAGAAGGTGTTTGGACTCTATTTCCTTCATATTTCCATATAGACTGATTGTATCAGATTTGCTTCAAGAAGGAAGATGTTACAAAGTTAATTTAATGACATTTCATGTGAATCAAAGAGTCCTGTTTCATATTATTAAATGTGCTTGAGTACTTCATTTTTTTATTTTTATGTCACTTTGCATATAGGATCATATAGACTTGTAAGGTGATGTACACTCAAACTATCAAGGTATAAAATGTTGTAAATGGTTATAAAAAAAGTGATAAACTAGTTGGTTAGTGATTACTTAGTATGTATGAAGTTGTATTAGACTCATTAATCATTCATAGTCTTCTAAAACCTTTTATAAGTCAAGAACCTTCAAAACAGAGCCTACAGACCCTACAGACTGACTCTATATATATCGTAAGACCATGATCTTTGTATAAATGTGGAACAGAGGCTTTGAGAAAGCAACTTAATGATCTGGAATGGGGTTTTTAGGGATACACAATCCCTCACAAAAAGTTTGACCAAATTTGACCTTTAGGTCAAATTAGGGCACCCCTAGGTAAAAACATAATTTTTTAGTGTTTTAGGGGGTTTAATATTTGGTCGTAAGGTATATCACAGGTCATATAATGTTATTCAATGTTATATTAGCTTTATTTGTTAATTTCATTAGCCAACATGTCCTTTTGAGTCATTTAGGGGTCAAAATTAAGCATTTAATGACTTGAACAAGTTTTTAGGGAAGTGTGAAGGTTTCAAAATGTGTTGTCAAGTCCCATGTGTCCTTATAGTCTTAAGTAACTATTACTAATTGAAAATTGTTAGGTTCCTTATAAAAAGGTTAGTTTTCTTGTAAAACTTGAGCATTTATTAAGGTGGATAAAATTGTATGAACTCCTATAGTTTTATCAAAAACACCATACACTCACTTTAGTGATCAATTTGATAAAAAAGTTTAAAAAATGAAGAAAATTAGTTATCTTTCCTTATACTAGGCTTGGCAAGTAGAAGTGACCTACAGGTTTGTACTTGGTATGGTCAACATAACATGTTTCAAGAAACATTATCTTAGGGTTGCCTTATACACTCAATCAAATACCATTTGATGTTTGGTTTCAAAGGAATGATAGTCTGAGCTCTATGAACCATTCCTAAGAAGTTAACCTTTCAAATATGCCTACTAATCTATGTACCCTATAGGTTTTGCCTTGGTTTGAGAAATGATATATAATTTAGCTACTGATATTGATTCCTAAGGATTTTTACCTCCTTCCTTAATACTCCCCATGCTTTGTTTCAAGTTTTGATTTGTTTTGAAAGGCCAATCACCTCAAGTTTTCTAATTGGCCCCATTTTATGTTAGTAGTTTTTCACCATGTTATGGATCTTCATGCTCTATTAATGGCTCTAGGGAATTATGATAGATTTTTTTCTTATTTTTTCAATGTACTTTGATCTCATGTCCTCCCAAGTTCATTCTTTAAAGCATACTTCATGAGATTACATTCATAAGGATCATGTGGCTTATTTGCCCTATGAATGCCACACATAATTAGTCTTAGTAATTAACATGTTTTAAACCTTTATGGCATGTCCATAGAACTGTGTTAAATGTTTAAGGCCCTGGTGTATCCTTTATCAACTTGAACTAGTGATTCAAACCTTAATTTGATGCCAAAAGAGGGACTATGTAATCATATGCAACTTTTACATATAGTCTACCATTGGAGTATGTAGTTACAGGTTTGGAAAGGTTTCAAGCATTGATATGGTGTATAGGTTTGCCTAAAATCATTTACTACCATCTCCCTTTATTTGAATCTTTGTAAATTCACAGTTGGACATGGAATCAAACTCATCTTCATTTCCTAAAGTCAATCTACCCTCATACAACTAAATCTCCACCTATAGGTGGCCTGGATATAGAATTGAGGACTCCTTTGGGATGTTAAAACAAGTGATATAACCTTTATTATGATCATGGTAGGATGAAAATATTATGACAAGAACTTTTTAGATTTATGGATTTATAATCAAGTTTAAAACCATGATTACATTACTTAGGGACTTTGTCGCTAAAATGGAAAAACAATGATCCTTGAGGTTTTGATGATACCTCACAACACGGTTGAAATGATCTCTAAAATAGTTAGGTGAGTAAGTATTGTAGCTAATACATGGGATAAGTACTATTCCAAGTTTTGGAGGGAGGATGAGGAATGGATATTGGGTTTTAGATGGCCCAAACTTGTCAACTTATGCACTAATTGTAGGCAGTGAAACCTATAGGCCTAAGTCAAATAAGGAATTTTTCTCCACTCAAGTTGAAAATGAAACTATCCCCTATATGAAGGTGGTTTTAAATGATTAAAATTAAAATTAATGGTATAAATATATTTTAAGGAGAAATATATAGTGTTTTTTGCCTCCCATGAAACTTTTACTCCATACAAAAGGCTTGGTGATCACCTACAGCCAGTGAATATAAGCTCTAAGTGTGAAAGTTACTTTTCTCTTTCAATAGACAAGAACTAGGAAGGTTTAGTAGTTTGAAAGGTGATTGATAGATTTCCCAAAGTATTCAAGTATACTTATGAGCAAAAATGATGATTTTCCAATCCATACCAATCTATAGGTGTCCAATTTTTGAACACTTGCCTACAACATACCTCAACTCTTATACCTTCCATGAGAAATACTTGGACATAAAGGCACCTACACTATTCATGAAGGATGTTTTAAAATGGATTAAAAGTAAATATGGTGAATCATGGGTCATTTTTTATAGGTTCCAATTTAAATTTAAATCTACAAAAACCCTTACTCTTCCATACATAGTCAGCTACAGCCAACTGTAGTTGTCAATGATTCAAGTAGTGATTATTCTAGGCCTGAGACCTAACAAAGGCATGTCACAAGTGAATAAAAAGACTATGAGGTAGTATTTAAGGTGGTATAATACCTTAAAATAAGGCAATAAACTCTATATATGTGATTTACATCTATAAGGAGCAAAAATATGTAGGCAATCTCAACTCTCTCAAGCCTAGTTGGGCAAGAACACAATTTAAGATGTAGACATGGATGGGAAAAGTTTATAATCATAATGAGAATATGGATGATGATAGTGAATACCATTTTATACTATAATTACTTGGAAACAAGTGAATAAGAGGTTCACATCACACAATAATTTTCCTTGAATTAAACACAGTCAAATAGGAAACTCGGTCCAAGCCATGTAAGGTATATGAAGAGTATGAAGGGTGTTTGAGGGATCATGATTTTATACTATTTATTAGAGACACTATAGTATGACCATGAAAACATAAATAGGCATATTAAAATATATATCAATAAGATAAAATGGTTCTCATAACATAAGACACAATCCACTTTAGAAACTCTTGCACATAGTCCTTGTTCATAGAGACCAGTCTTGGAACTTGAAGGTTTAGAAGGTAATATGAGATGACCAGTACTTAAAATTTTGTAAAAAAAGTCCCAAAAAAGTGATAAATCCCATGTTGTATTCAAATTATTTAAAATAATAGGGTGAGTAGACCCTATTTTGTCTCAGATAAGGGGTACTTGCCTTTGAGCACAAACTGGCAAAATTAAGAGTCGAGGACAAAATGGATAAACCATAAGATAAGGAGACTCCTCAAAAGGTTTAGGAAGATGTAATAAACCAATATAAATATGGTAAATCAAGAAAACAAGGACTATTTTTAATAGGAAGGTCTAAACCCTTAGGGGTTACAGTCAAGTACATTAGGCAATTTTTGCCTAATGCCTAAATGGAGGGTCATACACAATTATATCCCTAAGTATGATTTATACTTTTTTGTAACATGTTTATAGGATAAATTATAGGTGTTTTAGTGATTTGGAAGCAAGGAAAACCATAAAAGTTCATGTTGAGTTGTAAAGTGCAGTCAAGCTTACTAGGCATGGTGAAGTCTAGATTCCAAATGAGAGGCCATGTGTATTTCTAACATGAGATATGCACTCCAACCTATTTAATCATGTTTATGGGATAAAATAAGATGTGTTAAATATTTTAGGACGTAAAATAAACCTTAAAGAAGCCATTTTTGTCTTAAAAACCATCTCAAACTTGTGCAAAATGAGAAAAAGAGATCGATATGCTTTGTATGGGAATCAAAGGAATTTGGGGAAGTTATAAGAGGTCTTGAACAACTAATTTGTGGATTTTTTATACAAATCCAACATTTATTTTTAATGAAACAACCATAAGACGTCAAACTACTCAAAAACCCTCCAAAACCCTTGTAAGGATTAGTCTAGATAAATCAAACTAGGGATGCATTCTAATGGAAAATTTTAACCATGAAACCTATTAATTATTGTAAAGGAATCACTCAGGTTCCCTTCCATTCTTTTTATCTATACAAAATCTATAGGGACATGGCATAAAAAGGTATTTTTGACCATTTTGTGTGTTTTTAAAGATAAAAGAGGTTTAAAGAGGTAAAATAACTTTTTAGAGGAAGATTAGTACTTTTAATAACCCCTATGTCAATTTTATTCCAAATAAAAACTCCTAAGTGTCCAAACCAGGTGTTTCATCTCAGCTAGTCAAAACTAGCATATTAGACAAGCTGGTGAAGAAGGTGGAAAACTTCAAGTGGGGTGATTTTAATGTGTGCCTATGCTTATAAGGCCATGGAGGGTCTTTAAAATTGTCATCCACTCCATCCCATTATTTTCATGATCAATTTAATCCAAATTTGAAGACAAGTGTGTAGGGTGCATAAAGGAACAATTTTTTGGACTGCAGATGATGATGGCTCACATCCATGTGATTCCAAATAACTAGGTCTACAACCAATTCATGGAGATGAATTTTTTATGTCCTTACCATTCATCACAATAATTATACCTGGTCTTAGATATTTATGAGGCATTAAAATAGGGCTAATCATAAAGGTAGTTTTTTTAGCCAACACAAGGAGTTTCATGCCACTTTGTAAGAATTATATGACCTTTGTTGACACTTGTTCTTCCTAAAATTTCATGTTTAATCCCATATCCTCTTCCCAAGCACAATTAAATCCTCTAATTATCTTGACAAGTGGCCTTATCACCCTTGGACTTCTCTCTTCTTCTCTCACTCTCTCTCAATATTTTTAAAGTGTGTAAAGAGATGTATAGTGAATGGTTTGGAGATATTCATTTATCCTTACTTTCTCTCAATCCTTACATGTTTGATGCAAGTGATTCCATGCCTAATAAGTCATGTTAATTGTTATGAAGTGTATGGAGATGTTCTTAAGTGTACAAGGAAGTCTTATCATCTCCAAAATGATCTAGTTTTCCCACTTACCTTGGATAGTCTTCATATATGACACCTTCATATTGAAATATTGATGTTAGTGCATTCTATGACTCTTAAATTAGTGTTTTATGTATTTCAAAATAATGGAGTAAAATTGTATTATGGTAAACATATTGTCTCATCACCACTTAAAATAGTTTTTATTTCATGCCAACTCTCTCTTTTATCCATAAGTAATTAGTTAGTATAGGTGGAAGCATTTCAAGGCACATCTATGGAGCTAGCCCTTCATTCTAGAGATTCATCACAACAAATTGACTACCCACAACAAGTGATATATTTCCATTGTGCTACTTGGATGAGGATATATGAGTCATCTCCTCAAAATGTGAAAATTTAAGTGAAAATATTTTATGGCATGCCTATTGGGGCTCTTAGTCTAAGAGGTTGAAGTATTTTTGGTGTTGTCTTTCAATAATTAGCCTTTAGAGGCATCTATCTAAGCATCAATGGTGACTCTAAAGTTACATCATCTGGTCAAGTATTCTAGGTATCCTTTTTTAAGGTTTTTTATTATAATTCCTTATTTTTTTCCTTCTTAATGTAGTTCCATGGCTAACCTTGGCGCTGAGTTTTATTTTACACAAGATGGTGAGACAATTCCAGGTTGTGCCATTCCCTATCAATAAGAATAAGTTCTTAATATACCTTGTCATGAAGTGTACCATCTCCAACATGAAGTGTATCAGAACATTCAAGAATAATATTTCTGGTAGTCTTATAACCTTTTATTTCCTTATCCATATGGACACTATGTTGTTGAATGACCCTATGAGTATGGCTACCAAGAGAACTATCAAGAAACACCTCTCTATCAATCCCAATATGAGCCTTATCCTTCATATCATGATGCCTATAACCCTTAAGAGTATTCTTATGAGTCTCATCATATGAAATCAGACATTTCCTTGAATTACACACAATGATATCATTGGCAATGTATAACTCTTACTCATGTAAGTGTTTCTCCTTCTAATCAGCCTAAGAACTCACTTCCATATGAGCTTACTAGTGCTTTTGTTTTTTCCAAACCCACTCATAAGCTTTCTCCTTCATCCCACAATAAATATTCAACTCATTTACCTCTCACTACGTCACATTCTCTATCTTCTTCATCTCAAATCCATGAGCCTATCTTGAGAGAAGTTAGCAAAGAAGAACAAATCTAATTCATGGTTGATCAAGAGGATCTCATGAATGACTATGAGGAAGATATCATCATAAGCACTCTTATTGGTGAACAAAAGGACAATCCACAATATTTTTCCTCCATATTTGAAGGAATGTGTATTCATGAAGAATGTGGACAAGACTTGAAGACAAAGGTATTTAAAGAAGACTCCATGTTTGATCAATTGGCTGTGAATGGCCATCTCAAGCATGATTTTGAATGTGCTATCAAGGATGGAGAAAAGTTTAAAATCAATCCTCAAGAAGTGTTAGTCTTAAAAGAGTGTCATGATACCAAGGTAGAGGAAATAGCCCTCGGATATGGCATCTAGGTGAAAGAAGATTTATGGCAGAAGTTCAATGTCATATGCAAGGAATTTGATAGTTTGGGTAAAAAAAAATCTTCTCTAAAATATTACATAGATAACAAAATTTTTGATGATGATTCTAAGCATGATATTGAGTGTTAAATCAAAGATAAAAATTAAGTTCTTTTTGTTGGTCAAGAACCTATTATCATGAAGTCATTTGATGATGTTAATGTACAAAAAGTTCTAGACATGGATAATAATGTCAAGATAAATCTTGTCATGTCTAACACATAGTAAAGATCTTCATATAAGGTAAAACCATATTTAGGGATGTGGGAACATGGTGGAGGGAATCTTGATGCTTCCAAACATCAAGCACACTATGTCAAGGAAGAGGACAAGGCTGAAAAGACTATCATATTATCAAATTTGCACATCAATGACCAAGTTCATGAGACGGATGAAACTATTTGGATGCAAGAGGAGTTCATTTCCTTGGTAAACCTATTTTTACCTACTTGTTTCTCATTAAACCTCATGCCAATGAAGTTGGCAAACACCATGAAGAAGATAGAGGCATCAATGCTAAATGACAAAAGGCTATATATCTCACTAAGAATCTCATGTCATGAAGCAAAGAAGGTTTCAAATTTCCCATTTGATCTAGGAGGGATTTTTTATCTCAGGTTAGTTAGTGTTTGAATCAATTTTTTAGTTTGATGTGTGTGTGTTCCATAAGTGTTCATAATCACAAGTGTGTTTTCTTAGTTTCTTGTCTTATGTGTTGTTTCTTGTTGTCATTTTTCCTTGTGTTTTGTGTTTTTCTAAATGAAATGTATGTGTCAAACTTCATTAACATGTGACCCCATATCTCAATATACTAATAAGGCTAATGGTCTAGTTAGTATAGTAGGCATACTACCCCTATAAGTCATCAATTTGTTGACCAAATTCTACTTTTAGGTCAAATTGGGGTACCCCTAGGTAAAAACTTGAGTTTTAGTATTTTAAGGGGTTCAATATTTTTTCATAAGGTATATCTTAGGTCATTTAATGTCATTTAATGTTATATTAGCTTGGGTCATTAATTTCATTAGCCAACATGTCTTTTTGAGTCATTTTAGGGGTCAAAATTGAGCATTTAATTACTTGTATAGATTTATATGGAAGTGTGAAGGTTATAAAACATGATGTCAAGTCCCATGTGTCCTTATAGGTCATAAGTAACTATTACTAACTAAAAACTTATGGGTTCCTCAGGTAAAGGGTAGTTTTCTTACAAAACTTGAGCATTTAATAAGTTGTATGGAATTGTAAAACCTCTTATAATTTGGGACATTTCAATAATGTCCCTTTGTCTTCAATACACTCACTTCACTGATCATTTGTATCATAAACTCCAAAAAATGAATAAAACTACTTATCTCTCCTCTCATTAGGCCTGGTAAGTAGAAGTGACATATAGTTTTGTACTTCGTACGGTCAGCACAAGAGGTTTCAAGCAAAATAATATTGGGGGAATCTTATACCATGAATCAGATACAATTTTATTTTTGTTTGCATAGAAATGGTGGTCTGAGCTTTATGAACCATTCTTAATAAGTTGACCTTTCAAATTTGCCTACTAATCTGTGTACCTTGTAGGTTTTACCTTTGTTTGAGAAATTATATACAATATAGTTATTGATATTGATTCTTTAGGATGTTAAAATCCTTACCTAATTATCCCAATTCTTTTTTTCAAGTTTGGATTCATTTTTAAAGGCTGATCACCTCAATTTTGTAAATTGGTCCCATTCTATGTTGTTGGTAGTTTTTCACCATGTTTTATATCTTCATGCTCTGTTAATGGATCCTGGGAGTTGTGATATATTATTTATTATGTTTATAATTTTATTTAATCTCATTTCCTCCTAGGTTCATTCTCAAAATCATACTTCACGATATTACATTCACAAGGATCATATGGCTTTTTTACCATGTGACTATCACACATAGTCAGTCTTGGTAAATCACATGATTTGAAACATTATGACATGTCATAGAAGTGTTTTTAAGTTTTAGGACCCTTTTTTTATCTTTTATTATCATAAAATAGTGATTCAAAACATGATTTTATGCCACATGAGGAACTATGCAATCATATATAACTTTTGCATACAGTCTACCACTGGAGTATGTAGTTATAGGTTTGGAAAGGTAACAAACATTGATATTGTGTATATGTTTGCCTCAAATACTTTAGTGCCATCTCCCTTTATTTTAATATTTCTAAAAGTATGGTTGGTCATATATTCAAACTCATCTTTGTTTCCTAAGGTCAATCTACCCTCATACAACTCAATCTCCACCTATAGGTCACCTGGATAGAGAACTAAGGACTCCTTTGGGATGTTAAAATAAGTGATAAAACCTTTCTTGAGGTCATGGTAGGTTGAAAACATTATGACAAGACCTTTTGAGATTTATATATTTTTAAGCAAGTTGAAAACCACATTCATAAAGATGACTGAAGTACTTAAGGACTTTGTCCTTAAAATGGCAAAATAGTGATCCTTGAGGTTTTGATGATGTCTCACAACATGGTGGAAATGATATATCAAATAACTAGTTGATTAAATATTATACCTCATGCATGGGATAAGGACTATTCAAAGTTTTTAAGGGAATATGATTAATGGAGATTGGGTTTTAGACGGCCCAAACTTGTCAACTTATGCACTGATTGCAGGTAGTGAAACCTATAGGCCTAAGTCAAATAAGGACTTTTTCTCCACTCAATTTACAAATGAGACTATCCCCATATAAATGTGGTTTAAAATTATTCAAATGAACATTAATGGCATAAATATCTTTGAATGAGATATATATAGTGTATTTTGCCTCCCATGCAACTTTTAGTTCATACAAATGGCTTGTTGAACACCTACAACCGGCTAACATAAGGTCCAAGTGTGAAAGTTGATTTTCTCTTGCAATAGATAAGTACTAAGAATGTTTAATAGTTTGAAAGGTTATCTAAATATTTACTAAATTCTTCAATTATATTGATGATTAAAAAAATGATGATTTTCCAAGCCATACCAATCTATAGGTGTCCACTTTTTGAATATTGACCAATAACAGACCTCAAATCTTATTCCTTCCATGAGAAAGACTTGGACATGGAAGAACCTACACTATCCATGAAGGATTTTTTCAAATAGATTAAAAGGACATGAGGATAATCATGGGTCATGTTTATAGGTTACAAGAAAAATGTATATCTACAAAAACCCCTACTCTTCCATAAATAGTCAACTACAACCAACTGTAGCTCACAGTGATTCAAGTAATGATTATTTTAGGCCTGAGATCTAACAAAGGCATGTCACAAGTGAATAAAAAGACTATGAAGTATTATTTAAGGTTTTATAAGACCTTAAAATTATTAAATCAACTCCACAGGTGTGATTTACACCTATAGGTATCAAAAATATGTAGGGAGGCTCAACTCTCTTAAGCCTAGTTAAGCAAGAACAGAGTTCAAGATGTAGACATGGATTGGAAAAGTTTATAAGCATAATCATAAAATAGATGATGATACTAACTACCATTTTATACTATAATTACTTTGAAACAAGGGAAAAATAGGTTCAATTTTTTCATCACATAGTACTTTTCCTTGAATCAAACAAAGTCAAACATGAAACTCATTCCAAGCCATGCAAGGTATATGGAGACTATAAATGGTGCTTAAGGGATAATGGTGTTATAATATTTATTTGAGACACTATAGTATGAAAATTAAAACATACATAGGCATATTATAATGGATATCAAGTAGAGAAATATGTTCTCATAACATAAGACATAGTGCACTTTGGAGATTCTTGCACACAGTCCTTGTGCATAGAGACTAGTTCTATAACTTGAAGGTTCAGAAGGTCATATGAGATTACCAAGATCTAATTATTTTTGAAAATAGTCATAATTTTTTTATTAATTCCTTGATACATTCAAATTTTTTGAGATAATAGGGGAAGTACCCTTTATTTTGTCTCAGATAGGGGGTACTTCCCCTTGAGTACAAATTGGCAGAATTGAGAGTCAAGGACAAAAGGGATAAACCATAAGCTAATTATACATTTTATAAGGTTGAGTAAGACTTAATTAATCTATTTTAATATTTTAAATCAATAAAATAAGTAATATTTTCAATGATAATGTCTAAACCCTTAGGGGTTATGGTCAAGTACACTAGGTAGTTTGGCTTAATGCCCAAATGAAGGGTAATACACAATTATAGACCTAAGTATGATTTATACCTTGATTTAAATTATTTATAAGATCATATTAAAGGTGTTTTATATATTTAAAATCAATTAAAACCATAAATATCATGTTGAGCTTTAAGGTGTAGTCAAGCTTACTAGCTAGCATGGTGAAGCCTAAATTCTAAATGAGAGGCCATGTGCATTTTTAACATGATATATGCACTAAAACATATTGAATCATGTTTATGTGGTAAAATAAGATGTGTTAAATCTATTATCATGCAAAGGAAACCCTGAAGAGGCCTTTTTTGGCTCAAAACCCAACTCAAACTTGTGCAAAATGAGAAAGAGGGCTTGATAAGATAGATTTGAGCACTCATATCTCTCTTGATAATTTACATAGGATATAGATAAGTTTTGGGAAGTTATAATAGGTTTTCAAAAACTAATTTTTGTAATTTTTTTATAACTCTAATGGCATTTTTTTATGAAACAACTTTAAGAGGTTCAACTACTTAGAAACCCTCCAAAACCATTATAAAGACCAGTCTGGAGAAATGAATTTGGAGATTAATTATAATTTCATAGTAAGAAAATGAAACCTATTTAACATTTTATAGGAATAACTCATTCTCACTCCCATGATTTCTACGTACATAATCTATATGGACATGGAAGACATGGGGTATTTTTGACCATTTTGTGTGTTTTGTACGATACATGAGGTTTTAAGATGTAAAATAATGTTTGGGAGGAATATAAGGAATTTTAATAACTCCATATGACAATTTTATTCCAAGTAAAAAATATTAAATATCCAAACTAGGTGTTTCATCTCAACCAATCAAAACTGGCATATTAGACGACCTAATGAAGATGGTGAAGAACATTAAGTGGGGTAACTTTAAGGTGTGACTGGTGCTTATAAAGACATAGAGGTTATTTAAAATTAACATCCACTCCCTCACACATATTTTAATGATAAAATAAGTCCAAATTTGAAGACAAGTGTGCATGATGCATGAAGGAGTAGGTTTTTGGACTACAGATGATGATTGCTCACTTCCAAGTGATTCTAGATAAACAAGCCTAAATCCAATGAATGGAGATGCATATATGATGTCCTTAACCTTAATCCCAATCATCATAACACTTCTTATTTAGTTATGAGGTGCTAAAATAGGGTCAATTATTAAGGCACTTTTTCTAAGCCAACACAAGGAGTTTCATGCCACTTTGCAAGAGTTTTATTTCTTGTTTGGACCCTTGTTATTCCTAAAATTTCATGGTTCATCATATGTCCTCTTCCCATTCACAATTAACTCCTTTAATAATCTTTAAAATTGTCCTTGTGACCCTTGGACTTTTATCTTCTTCTCTCTCTCTCTCTCAAGCTCTATAAGGTGTTCAATTTTGGCCTTTGTAATCTAATACCACACCAAGTATGGTGAAGCCCTTCTAGTTTTGAAACTATACTTTAATTATAAAATAAATTAAATTCTATGTTGATTTGATATATCATATTTTTAATGTGTGTGAAGAGATGTATAGTGAATGCCTAAGAGATATTCATTTATCCTTACTTTCTCTCAATCCTTCCATGTTTGATGCAAGTTATTCCATGCCTAGCAAGTCATATAAAGTGTTGTGAAGTGTAGGGGCATGTTATTAAGTGTAAAATTAAGTATTATCATATGTAAAATGATCTATTTTTCCCACTTACCTTGGATATTATTCATATATGGCACCTTCATATTGAACAACTAATTTTAGTGCATTTTAGGACTCTTAAATTAGTGTTGTATACTTTGTTTCAAAGTGATGGAGTAAAATTGTATTATGGTAAACATATTGGTTAATAGACACTTATGATAGGTTTACTTTCATGCCAAATATATCCCTTTTATCCATAAAAAATCAGTTAGTATAGGTGAAAGCATTTCAAGGCACATCTAGGGATCTAGACCTTCATTCTAGAGATTCATCTCGTTGAATTGACTACCCACAACAAGTGAGATGTTTTCATTGTGAAACTTGGATGAGGATAAATGAGTAATATCATAAAATTGTGAAAATAAAAGTGACAACAAAATATTTATATAATAATTAAACCCGTTATAGAACTTTAAATCCTAAGATAAGTGATCTATGGTGCATATAAAGACTGTCAACCCTAAACTAGGGTTTCGAACTTGAAACTCAATTTATTAGAAATTGAACTAATTAAATCACTTAAAAAAATTTAATTAGGTTTTTGATAATTTTTTAAAATTATTTTTATGCTTTTTTGTCAAGTAAGTATTTGGATGAATGGTTATTTCACAATTTGAGCAAATAGGGCTAGAATAGGCCTAATAGTGACCTGGAATGACATAGAAAGGTGTTATAAAATAATATTTGGCCTTGTAAATACATGAGAGGATGAATATTGATATAGTGTATCCTAATTAATCCTTTATTTCTTATATTTCAAATGTATAGAACCGTACATAAAGAATTAGCCCAAAAAAAGGCTACTAAGATTGTGCATAAAGCAGGCAGAGTTGTGTATGAAGAGAGTTGAAGTTTGGAGAATTTTGTGAATGGAATGTAAAATTTTACTAAAAACATTGAATCTAAATAGTTATTTTAAAACCAATGAATGATCATTGAACCAATTAAACATTCTCAAAGTGTGCAACTTGAAACAAGGTAAAGTGTGTGATTGTTTTGTTATCTCTCTACTTCAAGTAGACAATAAATAATTCCTAAACTATTTCAATGAAAATATAATGGATATTTATTATCTCTATGGTCATTTAGTTCTTTAATACAACTTATAGTTTCATTATATCAAAATGTATTAGGTGATCTAACCCGTCATCACTTGACTGTGGTAAGGTATCTCCTATTACGGTGCCAAAAGAATCCACATGTATGTGGAATAGATTATTTCAGTAAATAAATACTAATACAAATTCCATTACCAACCTTTTATTTAACTTAGTGATTTATTTTTGAAGTTATGGTATCCATTCAAATTTAGTATCCTTGCATAGTAGTTTCTCTATAGGCATAGGTATACTTGCATACCTTTTTATAAACTTACAATAATATTAGATATGACCAAGTAAGGTGAGAAATTTAGTTGAGTTAGTAGGTGGTGGCATTAATAATATAATATTAATTTTAGTTGGGTCAACCAAAATTCCATCATTATGCTACACTCTTAACCACTGACATGTCTATGGATATGTTTATTTGAATTATGGCTTTTATTACCCTTTTGCATATTATTTTACATTTATTTATGCATTAACATACTTATTAGGTTGGCCTATGGGTATAACATTACCTTTTTAGACTATATATAAGAGGTAGGGTTAGTTATGCATCATCATAATTGAGTATTCATTCTTATTAAAAGCATTTGGAAAGTTCCCCCCTTGAAGTGGCTTATCTATTATTAATATTTCTTGATATAATTCTATATATACATTCTTATTTTGTGAGTTAATATCATTCTAAGTGGTATCAGAGCATCAATTTGGGCCATAATCAGATCAAAAACCCTAGATCTTGAAATTTTGATATTTCTTGCAAATGAGTGTTAATTTATTTGCAATTTTTTACTAGAGTTGATAAATAATTAAAGTAGGTTTCCATTAAAATTTCAGATAATTTGGATCTATTTTTCAAATTTTATCTCCATTTTAGTGTTTTTTAAAAAAATTCTCCATAGCTCACAATTTTTATAATTTTTCCACTTTTTTTATATTTTTGGAAACCTTGAAAAAACTTAATTTGGTTCTATTCTTTGATATTTGTGATTTGAGGCCTAAATATTCAAAAACTTAGTGGTCGAATGTAAGTCAATGGGGAAAAATAAGGTTCACCATCAAACCTTTGTATAGCTGGTCCTAACATCCATGGATGGGGGAAAGGAAAAAAGGCCCTAAAACCCCTTTATGGGATGATATGGAGTCTAAATCATCTGATATTTTTTTATCAAATCCAATCAAACCTACATGGCCTTATGTAGAAGGATGTGCAAGTACAAACTCAAATATCAACAATACAAAGGGAACTTAATGGCATGAATAATCATTTCCATCAAATCATGACATACTTGGATACAATTTCATCTCATTTACCGCTCAACAACCCTCCACTTTTTCCTTCTAGTCCTCCTCATCTTAATACTAACACTTCCAAAATAAGGATAAAACCAATGTTGCCAAAAGTAGACTTGTGCAAGTTTGATGGTAAGTGTCCACTCACTTGGATCACTTAGATTGAAAATCTATTTGATTTACACTGAACTCCTAGATCTCAAAAGGTGGTTGTGACATCTTTGTATCTAGAACCTGAGCCATTCATTTGGTATTATTAATTTTATGCTCAAAATAAGAAGACCGGTGCTCATGTTACATGGTCAATATTCTCTAATGAATTAGTGTCTCATTATTAGAATAGTGTTTCTAAAAACTACATTAACCAATTAGTCAAACTATGACAAACATGAACAGTGACATATTATATTCATCAATTTCAAAACCTATCTTTACGTGTGGAGGTTATCACTGAGGCAAATATTACTAACCTTTTTTTGGGTGGACTAAAAGACAGTATTCAATTGGAGGTTCATATGTTTAACCCCATAGTTTTATCTAAAGCTATACCAAGGGCATGCTAGGTAGAAGAAAAAGAGATGATCAAACATCATCCTTTCACTACTATTTGATAATGCACCTTCGTAAATCCATCATGACCTCAACCTACCAAATTAACACCACAATAAATTGAGGATAAGCATGTCAAAGGGTTATTTTATGGTTGTGATAGTTAATTGAGCAAAGGTCATAGATGTGATGAAAAGAAGTTATTTTACATTGAAGGGGTTGATGAGGATGAAGAAGATGAGGAGGCATTTATTGAAGGTTTTAAAGAAACTAAGGTTGAAGCTATATTTTCTCAACCTAATATCTATTAACATTCCCTTGTAGGTATTTCTACTCCTCAGACTCTAAAGGTGGTGGGTTTTATTAATAAATATAAGGTCATAGTGTTGATTGATTTAGGTTTACTAAGTTGGATGCTCATTTGAATTATTTCATCTACCCAGCCCCAGAGTTTCAATTCATGATTGTTGATGGTGGTTTAATTAATTGTTATGGAAAATGCCATGGTATTAAGCTAGCAATGGGGGGAATATCTTCTATATTCTCTTATGTTTTCTATTACTATGAGAAGGACTTATATTGTTTTGGGAGTACAATGGATCACCACATTGGGTACTATTGAGATGAATTTCCATAAACTATTCATGCATTTTTAATCTGAAGGCAAGCTAGTGGAATTATGAGGATTAAAATTTAAATCTCTACAAATGAGTAGTTCACATCAGACGATCAAGATGCTAAAAAAAGGTGCTAAAGGATTTGTGGCATGATTGTTTTCCATCGATGTCCAACAAACTGAGTCTACCCATACTAAGTTACAATAAATATTGGATGAGCATTCAGTTATTTTTGGACCCATGCTAAAAGGTCTTTCTCATAGTCGTACTCATGATCATGCCATCGGAATCATTCTTGGAAGTACACCACTGTATATCAGACCATATAGATATCCTTATGCCCAAAAGAGTGAAATTGAAAAAATGGTATAAGAGTTGCTAGAGGCAGGTACTATTTTCCATAATCAAAGTGAATATTATTTTCTAGTAGTCATGGTATGAAAGAAGGATGAAAATTGGAAGATGTGCCCATATTATAAAGAGCTCAACAAGTTCACTATCAAAGATAAGTTTCCTATTCTTATAATTAATGATTTTTTAGATGAATTACATTGTGTTGTTTATTTTAAAAAATTAGATCTTTGCTCTGGGTATCATCAAATCTAGATCTACGAGGAGGAAATTCCTAAAATAGCCTTCCATACTCATCAAGGCCATTATGAAATTTTGGTCAAGTTTTTTGGTCTCACCAATACACCATCCACCTTCCAAAGTTTGATTAATATAATTTTTAGGCCATTTTTGAGAAGGTTTGTACTTATGTTTTTTGAAGACATCCCTATTTATAGGAAAATTTTGGAAGACCACTTACGTCATGTGAAATAGGTACTCTCAATTCTTGAATAACATCAGTTGTATGATAAACCATCCAAATGTGCTTTTGGAGTTCAGAAAGTGGAATATTTGGGTCATATTGTATCACATGAGGGAGTAAAATTTGATCCTAAAAAAATCTAATCCATCATAGAGTGACAGATTCCCAAGACACTTAAGAAACTATGGGGATTTCTAGGGATAACTAGGTATTATCATAGCTTTGTCAAAAATATGGTAGTATTGTATCACCACTAACTTCTTTATTAAAGAAAAATTCCTTCTAGTGGACTGATATAGCTACCAACTGATATTGAACAACTTAAAATGGCTATGTGCACCACCCTTGTATTGGCTAATCCATTTTTTTATAAAAAAATTTATGGTGAAATGTAATGCATCTGGATATGGTATGGGTGAAGTACTCATGCAAGAGGTTAGGCCCATTGCCTTTGAAAGTTGTCAACCGAAGGGTAAAAATCAGCTCAAACCCATCAATGAGAAAGAGATTATGGATATTCTACATGAATTCAAACAATGGAGACCTTATCTATTAGGTCATCACTTTCAAGTCAAGACTGATCATGATAACCTTAAATATTTTTTAGAACAATAGTTATCCTCTAAAGAACAACAAAAATGGGTTACAAAAATTTTAAGTTTTGATTTTGAAATAGTCTACAAGAAATGAAAAGAAAATGTGGTGGTTGTTGCACTATCTAGGTGAGATGAACCAATTTAGACATTGTTATGTGCCATGACCATTTGTCAAGCAGACTGGCTAAAGGAAGTGAGGGCATATTGGGAGAATGATAGTATTACCCTTTCAATGGTTTGAAATATGCAATAGGGTTTCAATGGTATTGAAAAGTTTACATGGAAGGGTACTACATTATGTTACAAAGATAGATTATATATATGTCAAAATTATCTTCTCAAACATAAAATCCTTCAAGAACTTCATGCATCTCCACTTGGTGATCACTTGGGATTTTTGAATACCTATCATAGAGTCAAGAAGGATTTTTTTTGGAAAAGACTCAAGGGGGATGCACAAAAATATGTGGTTGAATGTATGGCCTATCAATAAAATAAAGGTGAAACCATTAAAATCCTAGGTCTTTTATAGCCCTTATCCATCCCTAGTCAATGATGGGAAGAGGTATTTATGGATTTCATTACTGGGTTACCATGATCTGAAGGTAGGAATGTTATCACGGTTATTATTTATAGATTCAAAAATTATTCTCATTTTTTTTCTTTATCTCAACCATTGGTGGCCATTATAGTAGATTTTTCCTTCCTCAATATAGTTCAAAAAATTACATGGTAATCTGAATATTATTGTTAGTGATCGAGATCCCATATTCACTAGTAATGTTTGGACAAAATTATTTACATGTTTAGGAACCCAATTAGCTCATAGCACATCCTATCATCCTCAATTTGAAGGACAAAATGAGGTAGTCAAAAAGTTTTTGGAAGGGTACCTTCATTGTTTTGTGTCAAATAAATAAGATAAATGGGCTCAATGCCTACCATTGGCTGAGTGGTGGTATAATATGTCAGTGCATAGTTTATCCAAAATGTCTCCTTTTATGGCATTTTATGTATGCCATCCTACATTTGTCACTTCACCCTTGAAGACCCACCCAAAGGTATTTTCAATGGAGGAAGACCATCAACATTAATAGAAAGTCCTTGCTATTTTACATGAAAATTTAGCTTTGTCCCAAAATTGCATGAAGTAACAAGCAAATCAACACATGAATGAGATGGATTTTGAAATTTGTGATTGGGTGTTTGTTTTATTGCAAATATATAAGTATATGTCCTTGAACTAATAGAAAAAGGATAATAATTTATCTCCTAAGTATTATGGTCCTTATCAGATCTTGCAAAAAATTGGTATTGTGGTCTACAAGTTGGAATTTCCTCCCTTCACTGGCATTCATCTAGTATTTAATGTATCTTACCTTAAGAAGGTCATTAGACAAATATTTACCAATCAAACTAAGTTTATATAATTAGATGAGGAAGGGAGGTTTATTCTTGATCTTGAAGTGATCCTTCAAACATGCACTAAGTAACTATGGTCCAGACTAATTCTTGAGTATCTGATCAAATAGAAGAATCTACCTTCTAAAGATGCTATCTGGGAGGATGAATCATTCATTAGAAAACATCTGATATTGATTCAATGTTGAGAACATCATTTTTTTGAAGGGGAGGGGCATGTTACACCCTTAACTATTGGTGTGTCTATGGATATGTGTAGTTGACTTGTGGCTTACATTACCTTTTTGCATATTATTTTACATTTATTTATGCATTCATATACTTAGTAAGTCAACATATGCATGTCACATGGCCTTGTTAGAATATATATAAGAGGTAGGGCTAGTCATTCATTATCATAATTGAGTATTCATTCTTATTGAAAGCATTTGGGAGGTTGCCCCCTCGAAGTGGCTTATATATTATTCATATTTTCTACTATAATTCCATATAATTATGATATACTAATGTATATATTCCTATTTGGTGAATTAATTTCATTCTAAATTACACACAACATGGCCCATCATGACACCAAAAGGTGTAAATAATAGACACTTCTTTAAATTTAAAGCGATGCACAAATCCTGATATCACTCCAACATCAGTCTTAGTTTTGAAAAATGTAATTTAAATAGAGAGAGGATAGACCAATCATCTAGATAGACTTCTAGGAAATCATGAATGAAATATTTTCATGAATTTACTACATATATAAAAAATAGATCATGTACATTCATTAAACTAAATGGCATTATTTTGTATGCAAATGATCTGCATTTAGTAGAAAAGGTGGTCTTAACCTAATCATCCTTGGCAATTAAAATTGAGTGATATCCACTAAAACCATCTATAAATTAATATACCTCATGCATATCCATGGGTTTAAAGACTTCATCTGTGAAAGGAATATGAAATGTATCATTAATATAAACATCATTGACTGTGTAGTAGTCCCCACACTATCTAATTTCTCCTATTTTCTTATGTTGAACAACCATGGGACTCACCCACTCTGCCTTTTCCACTGCATAAACAATTCCATCTTCTTGCATTTGATCAAATTCACCATTTACTTTGGTCTTCATATTAGAATTAAGCATGTAATGTCCCTTTTTTATAGGGTTCACATTTTCTTTTAATTATATACAAATCTATCCTAGATATGGATCTATGTGTTTTACCTCTAAGAATTTGCTTGGAAACACATCATGATAATCCCTTAATATCTATAAAGTCTTAGATATTAGATCTAGACCCTAGTAATCTCCCACTATTGCATGTTTCAAGGCTTATTTTATCCCAATATTTCTTTCAATATTTATAAAGTTTCATGTTATATCATACCTAATCCATTAGGTAAAGTATCTTAAAGAATGCATTTTCCTTCACATTGAATAATGTAGATATTGCATAGTTTCCCCTCTTCCATTTTATCTTTTATTTACATTGGCTTGGGCTCATCTTCATGTCGAGGTTAAAATATCCCTTCTACATAGAGATCTCTATCATTATCACTATTACTTAATTGTGTTAGATCATTGATTAATCTATTACATGGATCACCCGAGTTGTTCTTTTTGGTTGGTTTTGTAATTGCATAGTGAGAGATCCAAGTTTTATGCATCCTTAAGATGAGATGTTGATTTAACTATATTTGTTAAATATTTTTCATGTTCATGGCATTTAAGAATTTTAATTCTCTGCAAGGCATTATTTACTAGTGGGTTTTCATCTTTAAATACAAAAGTTTGAAAGAAATCATGTTGAAGTTGTGACCAATGTTAAGTTTCGCTTCTAATCTCTTTATGCATATACCAATATGTTAGAAGAGTTGTAAGGGTGTGATTAAACATGTGTATCCATTATCTTGTTTCTACTCATTATGTGGTCTATATATATCCACGATCTGATAGATGTGCAATTTTATACATTGACTCTCTTGAAAGAGAGGCCATTCTTACTTAACACTAGATGGTAGTTGAAAATTTTCATGTAATATTTTACATGATTCCCCTCACTAAATTTATATGTTTTTTTTATGGCCCACCATATCACAATAGTTATTTTTAGTATACAAATGAGGGCATTAACTCATTATCCTACCTCTATTACATGGTATTCAAGTATCAATATGAATTTATTGAGATCATCTATCACAAAATATTGAGGTGTCTAGAATTATAAAATAAAAACCATGCAAAAAGGTTGTAACTCATGATATATGTGAGACCAATTCAATATGTGTGCATCTAAGTCACCACATATGGTGATACAAAATCTAAAAGTAGAATACATTCTAGGGTTGGCTTAGTATAGTACCTCATAGTTGCTTTATTATTATAAAGTATGTACACTTCACAAATTATCATCGAATTCAATAAAGGAAAAACATAATCTTTGATGTGAACCTACCTAACTAGATAATTTGTTATAACATGTTTTAATACCAATTGTTTTTACTGTACAATACCTAGTTTCTAATTTTGACATTGTAAATAACACACCCCATTTTTATTTTCATCTTTACCCTCTTTAAACCAACTATTTTCCTCATAAGCAGAAGGAGACTCTAGTTTTTTAGGGATGATATATGGCTTTTGTTCAAACATATTTAAATTTATGGTCACTATTTTATCTTTTTGATGTGCTTCTAACTGATTATGCATAGTGTTGATAATTATTTGGACATTGTAGGCCCATTTCTTACTAACTAAGGTAATGAAATGGGTCTCTAGTATCTTCATGTCAATGACCTCAAAATAAATTTGCATGTTGAGCTCAACCACTATATTTTTAACATAATCTAACCATATAATGGATTTAACCTTGCCACATTCCATCAAGCTCAATGTTATTAGACTAATGCTCATAGTTGTTTGGCTTATGACTACCCATGTTTATTAGGGAATCATATTGACTATAATTATAAAGTCAAATACTACATTTGGGATTTCATATCTATCCAACTCAAAATACATTCACGAATCCACATCCCAATGCTTCTTGGTCTTAGCATACCAAACTACTTTATCAACCTTTGTTTGTCCTCACTACACATAGCCTATGAGATTGTGTAAGAATTTAGTGATATCATGGGATATACCCTCATTGTGTAGCGTACTGAGTAGCTTCATTAAATCCATTAAATAAGTCACAATTCCATATTATTGCATTATCCTAATAATTTTTCCATAAACTTGATCATCAATAGATATGTTTACTATCATCAAAGTTTTTTATTATATTTCCTATAATACCTATGCAGTTTGATAGATTAAATTATTTTTTGTAGCAAGATCAAGATAGTTATCCTAACAAACTTTTATAATACCATGATCTTAAATAATTTTCAAAGTAGGTAAGCCTTGCTCATCTCTTTGTTTCCTTATAACGACTTGCACAAATGCATTTTCCTTTGGTTATGCTTTGATCATATTTACATTATGCACTGGCTTTTCCTTTCTTTTTTTTATAGAATAGGGCAATATTCTATTTGATGTTGACCTTCAACCCTATAGTATACATAAAAAACTTGTCTCTAAGGATTGGTGGGATAATTCCTTTCATAATGATTATATGCTTTGCATATAAAACATCGCATATGGGGTTTATATTATTAATTATTTTTGTTATGACCTCTTTGATATCTACCACAATATCCTCCCCTATATCTCCATCTATAGCCTCCTCCATTCTATTGATATCCCCAACCTTCTGAATGTTGTCCCACATATCTTTCTTGTTGATTCATTTTCATATCATATCCCCATACTAATGCTAAGGGGAACTTGGAGTCTACTTTGCCTAATGTTGCTAAATATTTATGTTGTTCCAAGGTTACACATACTGACCAGAATATTGGTATGAGGGAGATGACATACTATTCCATATAAATAGGCCTTGTGGTTGATACTACTATGATGAAGGCACATAGTATCAAGGTAATGAAGGCACCCATCCCGAACTACCTTGAATCAGATTTTTCATCTTCACATCTAGTCTTGGAATTAGTTACTTTGTAGTGGGTATTTGTTGAGCTACAACTATGAATACATTATTTTTTATATATTGATTTAATTACTGAAAATATTAACATTTTTTTCATCATGATTTGTATATTTTTAAAAATTAAAGTACATGATGTGTGAGTTTTTTAGATATTTCTAGAGATACCATGCATATTTCACATAATTTTGTTTGAATTATTGGACTATCATTCCTATGATGTCCCTCATGGACACATCATATGCTACATAAGCCTAATTTAGGCTTATCATTTTCATTCATTACTTTCATATTACACATAAAAACATCTAACTTAGCTTCTTCTTTTGATCTGCTCGATGGAAGATCTACATAATATTCTATCTATTTAACTTTTATGGAAACAAATCGAGGATTAGCCTTGGTGGAGAAATGGGATTACATAATAGCAAACATTATTCTTGTTCATAGGCCCTATACTAACCAAGAAGCCTTATCTTTTTCTTCTAAAATAAATTCAATTTTTATCATCACATCATAAAATCGATGATCATATTCTCCAACCATTTCTCCATATTTTTGTCAAATTTCCTTCAGGTCTTGAATAGTTTTACTAGAATATTTTACCTTAAATTTTGATACTAGCACATCTTTAAATTGTGTGAGATTGCAAGTATTTACATTCATTTTGAAAATGAACTCCAAGACACATCCTACTAAATCCGCTATGATTTCACACTTCTTCACATCATTCAATGTTACCTCTTTTAAAATCCATTTCATTTCACAAGTTACCAAGTATTGTTTGGGGTATAAATACCCATCATATGATATTAAAGTTATTGACATACCTACATTAAGTACCATAGTTAATATACTGATAATTGTTATTACAAATGTCTAAATACTAACAACTATGACTCATGGTGATTGCACACTATTTATTGCATTGTTAGGTGATTGTGTAGTGTTTAATGTGACTATATGATATTGTGCACTAATATTTTCAAGAGTAAAAATAAATACTTCTTTTTTCAGATTATTTATTTCTAATGGTCACTTGGTCTATATACGGATCCTTTCGAACTTGTTGGTAAAGGAATCAAACCAAACTAAATCAACTTCTCTCTATGTACATTTTATACCTTCTATAAATAAATTGGGCTTGGAATATGCATATCCTTGAAATGAATGATTCTTATTTCAAACTTATTATAGCTTTAAAATTGAGCCTTCAATATTACTACCTTAATTTTTAACATTTTCTCAATAAATTTCCTTTCTGGTTCCAAAAAAAAACCCTCCCTTAACTATAATATATATCTACTTGCTAATTGTTTTACCTTTATATCACTGCTTCCTACATCCTCTTTCTCATTGGGATTTTTATTATTTTTTGCATACCCTATTTGTTCAATATTTTCCACATTGTATCTCAATAACCTCTCTTCTATAGCATATTTTTCTTGTCTATCTCCATCTCTATCAAATTTTTCTCTACTCCTAGTCCTATTCACAGTTATTTCAAGGTCATTTGTCTTATTCCATCTTCTTTATTGTCATCATTCCCATTATAGTTCCATAATTTTCTTCTCACTCTAAGTCTTTTCTTCTTCCATTTTTTGGGATCAGGTATAAGTTCTTTTTACTTAGATCTTTGTCATTCACTTTCTCCCACATGCACCCCCTTGGTGCCAAAAGAGACTACTCCATATTGGCTGGAGTAGGAACCATAGCCTTTTCAAAAACCAACATCCTTATCAGCAAAGGTATTCATTACAAATATTTCAAAATGATTCCTTGGATAAATTTATTTAGTACATTCTAAAAAGCTATGTATCCTTGTATAGTGAAATCAATGATATATAAAATGATTTTAGTATTTATCTAATAATCTATTACTTGGGACCAATCAGTATCTAGGTTATGTAATCTATCTAATTTTTCCTTGATCCTAACTATAAATTTTTTCTCTTTGGGCTAATCAAATAGTATTATAATATAGCAAGACATGAAGCTAACAATCCTGGCATTTCACACCAAAAACATTTCATAGATTTTTCCATAGAGATGTTCTTAGCTAACCCCTTATGTAGTTTTTATTACTCTTTGTGCTTCTTCTTATGCAAAGTTCCATATGCTCTCATCTAACCATGTTTGTGCATATCTCTTCCATGGAAACCATCTTAGCATATTTCATCCAAATAGGTTTCATACTCACTACACCACTGTTAGCAAAGGTTCTTAGAAATAATCTAGAACATGCTAATTATAGGGATATCTTATGCAATGGAGAGTACCAATAGGCATAGAAAACATGAAAATATTACCTATCATATATGATGTAAAATGATGCACCTAATACCAAGAAGAAATAAATTCTAATAGAACCCAGACCATAACTAGTATAAAATTCAATAATATATTAAAGTAAAATAGCATACTCACTGCACATTAACCATATATGAAAAGATAAGGAAGACCATAACAGAATGATTTTATTAATCTATATCAACACATCAAAACTAGATTCTATTACATCAAAGTGTTATACATATTCTTTTACAATTATGGTGTCTCTTCACATTCTAACCTTACAAGATATAAAAGGAAACACTCCTCACATTATTCTATTGTTGGATTAGGCTTACAAGGATAAATAGATACAAAATTTAAACAAAAGACAAAATCATATACTTCACATATGTGTCACTATATTATACTTAACGGTTTTAATATACTCCATTCTTCATCTAATAATTCCATGTATTGGATGTATATCAAAGAAAGAATGAAATCAACTATGCCATGAAGTGAAATACTATGACTTGGTGAGAAGTACATAGAGAACAAGAGTTGCAATGGGATGAAGCATGTGGCTTTTTATGATCACAATTTCATTTACCACTCACTGTGAGAATATAGTATCAATTCTTTTAATAATTCCAATATTATAAACTATGCATTCATATATTTTTATATGGTTTGCACAAGGTGTTAATACAAGATATTCAGTGCAATATATGCATCAAGAGTGCAAAAGGGAGACTAAACATTGAGTATAGGTATAGAAATATTTTATTCATCCTTTTGTGTTTTTGTTTAACCCTAAAATGTTTTGGACTAAACTAATCTTATCATTAAACCTAGACTCTCCATTAAAGGGGTATATATAAATTAAGTGGTACAAGGGTGATAATTAGATCTTTAGTAGGCCAATTAGATGCTAAACTCATATATAGGCCTACACTGAATTTATTATGTTGAGATAGTCTAAATGTGAAAAGTAAAACTATGCTAGATATATAAATGATAAAGAAGTGATTTACTTAGATTATTCTGATTACAATCTAGTTCTGGAACTAGAATATGTATAAACTAGGCTAGAAGGATATTTTAGAACACTCATTATATTCTTGTTCTAATAATTCAAGTGATATATATACCAATATCAGTTTGGGGCAGTTATAACAATCATACTATCGAGGTTTGACACTATTGTCCAATATGGAATACTTACTGGAATAAGATGTGACCACCTTGATGTTTATGATTTTTTCTTTGCCTTCACTCTAGTGGATTCATTATTAAGTCATATATTTTTTCTCCTTATTAAATTTAAAAACCCTAGTTATCTATATTCATTGTGACCTTGAGGACAATGGATTAGTGGCGACATGTTGTTTAGTTGACCCCAAATGCCTCACTATTAGAGGGCATTTCTTACATGGCCATTAATCCATAAGAGGGCATCATAATCATATAGTTATCCCTTATGTGTTGGATTGTGTGTGAATCATACAATATGTGCAAATCAAGCACAATAGTGACCTATCTTGTAATTTTGAAAATTAGGATCTTGGGCTACTCTTTTAGTAATTTAGACCTATATATGTGCAATCCCTATTATTGGTATGGAAATAGGAATAAATAGGGAAGATTTGTTAAATTTAATGCTATTTGAATGATAAGTAAGGAATGAATTATGGTTGATATTGTATTTATATCAATCTCTATGGGGTAAAAAATGAAATTATATCACTAAGGCCAATAATTAGTATACATTTCATTTGAAAATTGAAAGACTTCATGCCACTTGATACTTGCATAGGGACGTGATAGTAGCATCAATACTGGTATTAATCATGGATTTTATTCTCTAATAAGTATAAAATCATGTATAGATACATAACCTATATAGATGAAAGGTAATTACATTTTAAACATTCTAGCTAATATACAAGACCTAGGTCATTAACATAAGACTAGTCAGACTAAGAGATATAGGCAAAATGTCATAAAGATAGAGTTGATGTGAGACTTATAGAAGTGGCAAAGGTAAATCACTTGATAATAACCATCAAGGCCTTAGTTTTCCAAGAATACAAGACTAAGGTGCTATATGATCATAATATATCATCTAAATTTACCTGCTAATTTAAGGTAATAATGAAATTATTACTTTAAACTAAAGGAATATATACCTAGGTTTGTGTGCACACCTTATATTTACATATACACAACTTGAGTATTTTTTTGGTGAATTAATTAAAACCAAGATAATGTTGGAGTATAAACCTAATGCATATAATCTAGGTTTTAAGTAATTAAATATACTAAAATTAAAAATTCATTGTTTAGTATGACACTTGTGCGTCGATACAATTACATTGCCTATTAGTAATTTAATTTGAAAAAGATTTATAATTATAATTATATAAAACTAAGATTATGAAAAATATGAATATATATTTAAAGTTCGTATATCCAAGGTGAGAGAGAGATTGGAAGGTGCGTGCCCCCAATTTTTGAAGCAAAAGTGAATTGCCACTTAGAAGTTAAGATTAACTCAAACATGCAACCAAATGATACTTATAAGTTATTGAGGTTGTAATATCAATTATAACCTTAAATTTTGGCAATATGGAGTGATTTGATCACCTCTCCCTTACCAAAATGTAAACCAGTTACTATAGTATTTTGACTCAAATAAAGGCAGTAAAAGTTCACAAGGTATTAGTATACAAAATTTTGTGATATGGAAACAATCCATAAATAGTTTTGGAATCTTAAATATATTTTTATTTTTTAATACTATTCACATGTTGTATAGCATATGCACCTTAGATATGTCTCATGTTTAAACTATGCATAATAATAGTACCAATGTATATAATTCTACCACAATCATGAATTTGAATCATATAACTATGTATTGGCCAATTAAAATAATTGTTTAAATGTGGATAACAAGCTTATAAATCATTCCCCTAATATGTATGTAGAAATCTAAAAAATAATATAAGTACCAATGTGGAGGACATGTTTCCAAAACATGACCTCACTATAAACTAGAGAAGTTGAATATTGAATAGGTGTGGAGAACATGCTTTGAAAACATGCCCCCATTGAATATGGGAACTATGAATGTGTGAAATCCATGCCCATATGACATGCCCCTACTAAATTTTAAAACTAATATAAATAAAATATATTGAATGAATGTGTATAAAATACATATAAAGCATTCCTCCAATGAATCTAAAAACTTATATAAGTGCCACATACTAAATTAATGTAGACAACATGCTTCTAAAGAATTTTCCAACTAAATATTAGAAGTGTTCCAAATGTGGAGAACATGCCTCTATGACATGCCCTGACTAATATGCACCCCCATTTTAGGTTATGGAAATATAGGAACTGGTAATTACCTCACCTCAAAATGATAAGACAACTATAGAATCAATTAATGTAACCATGTATCATATAGAAAGAATATGTCTCATTAAATGTATCATTGAAGTTAATAGGATCACCATGATCAAAAGTAGGATTCATATGCATGATAAATAACATGGAAAATTATAGATAGTAATATTACAATCTCAAGAAAGAAACAAGTCCACAAATAAGATCACTATAAATAAAGTGAAAAGGCAATGGTCCAAGGAGACTAGAAACAAAGGGTATGCTCAAATGTTGCACAATCAAAGGGACATGACTTATTCAAATGTCCAAAAAATATAAGGATGAAATATTCAAATTTCCATAAAACAAACAATAACATATACAAATTTCAATGAAATCATACATAGGCACATGGGATGCAAACAAAGGATCATATTCAAATGCTCGAACAAGGAATACAATATCGAGGGAGGACACTCAAGGAAGTACTTAAAGGAAAGCATAAGAAACCATCATAAACATGTTATATTATCCAATGGATAAAATTTAAATTTCATAGCATATAAAGTAAATTATATAACATATAATCATGGATAAAGGCATCTATAAGTATATATGAAACTTAACCATAATAATGTAGAATGATCATCAAATTGTATAACCTATGTGTATCATGATAAAATAATCAAATGCACCCATGTTTATATAACATGAGAAGAGGGAAATAATATCATCCAAATTAGGTATGTATAATATATCTATGTATATCTTTATCACATTTAAGTAGAAGTGTGACACACATGTGTGTAGGAGTAACTGAGTATGCCATACATTAACATAGAAGTAACACATAGATTGTATATGAACTAATATAGCACATAGGAGATTATTTTATTTTATTTTTCAAATGATTTAATTTTTTTGGTATTTTTGGAATTTTTAGAAATTTCAAACAATAAAGATCATCCTGTGATCCCATCATATGGATATCCATAGATATCTTTCCCACTATGAACCATAAAACCTTAAGTTGAATATTTTACATTGTCTGCATCATGATTAGATAGGTTGAAAAGGCACTTAGTATGTTCATCCTCATTATTTACATGTGTATTAAAAGAATTAATGTTATCATTTGGAATATGTATTTATTTTCTAACATGAGGATTGTAAATACCTTGCTAAAATGGATTGTTGTTTGCTTCCATATGGTATAGTGAAAGAGTTACTAATGTAAGTGCGTGTGGAGATAAGGTAGACATAACCAAAAAATATGTTTGAATTAATTTAGGACGACAAGAAATTAGTATTTTTATGTTTCCAAAGGATTCTTTCCAACCTCCATTATTTTGTAAGTTTTTTTTTAATTTTGAAGCCAATTTTTTTTAAGTTCAGCATACATTGCTAGTAGTTTTTGATCATGTAGGATCAATATGGTTATGCCAAAAATAATCACCATCCATTTGTAAGGTAATTGTTAAATCTTGTTGGCATGGATGCTTTTTTTGTTTTTCACTTTGATATTCTTGCATAAGATGTGGATATTGAATTAGCCTTATATTAATTAGAATTTGCACTTTAGTCATATAAATATTAGGAATACCACATTTTTGTGCATAATGTTCTTTAGGTAGAATTTTTCCTTCATTTTTGTGAGGCATAAAAATTTTATATCTGGAGGGAGATACGTTTTGTACCATTTAATGAGTAATTATGAAAAAGGCATATCTATGCACATCATTATATAATATTGCTAAATGACTTATATTTTTTGTGCAACATCCTTTCCATTAATGGGGAAAGAAGGCCTCTACTAAAGGTAAATTGTAATTCCAAATATGAGGGTCTAAATTATATATCATATGACATACTTTTAGATTAAATAGTACAATCTTGAAGGGATTCATCATCACATTATTTGAAATTATGAAAATGTTCTAATGTATGTTTTGACACCTTATGGATATTGTAAGACATGAATAATTCATCTTAAAATTGTAATAACATATAAAAAGAACCCTTAGGTAAACTATAGATCCAATTTTAAGCCTCATCTAAATTTCTCATATGGAAAAATGTTAGCTATAGTTTCTCAAATGGTGCCCACCGACCAAAAAAATGTACATATCTAATCATGTGGTAATGCAAGAGCATCAAGAAAAAGTAGTTAATTTGTGTTTTGATCAATAGAGAGAGTCAAGTTTGGTCAAGTTTGAAGTTAATACATATAAGGGACACTCTTAAGTCTATTTTTGCCTTATAAATTCATTATAGGTCATAAAGATGTGTTACATGGTCTTTAGGTGTTTTCCCTCCAAAACAAGAAATTTAATAATTCAAATATTTGCATTGAGTCTTGAGGGGTCACTTGCAAGTTTGAAGTGTTTAAATGAGTCCTGTAGGGTCAAGTAGTATAATAAATGTATGAAATTGGTGATAGTGAGTCATATTTGTAAAACTCTTAAAGTGATATTTATCTTTTAAAAGGTAACCAGGCACCCATACATTGGGTTCAAGATCAAGAATTGGTTTGTAACTACTTTCCATGTCTATGTTGAAAAATAGGGAAGAGAAGTAATTGGAGAGATAGATGGATTAGAGGAGAGGTAGGTGGTCTCTAAGGAGAGGGGAGTGTCTGAGAAAGAATAATTTGTAAACAAAACTCCTTAAAAAAAGGGAGTTCAAGCCCTTGAAAGGACTATTTTGTAATTATTAACAATGTTTTGGAATAACATAAAGAGTTTTTTGTGGCTCATTGTATTTATTTCATATTGCTTTAAATTATCTCAAGACCTTAAATGTGATAGTCTATGTGTAAAGTGTAGGTTGACAATATTATAGGGTGTAGGACTGTAAGTCACAATTAGTAGGAATGAGAAAGTAGATAATAATGATAGCTTTGGGTCGATAAAACTGACATTAAATCATCTACAAGTTTGAGAATAGATTGAAAAAAATTTCAGTATGGATTATCAGATAAAGAGTGCCAATAGTAACACTATAAAAATAACCTATTATTCCATTAGAGGTTCTCCACGTGTTGAACTAGCAAGTGACATGTGAGTGCATTGAAAAGATAAGTCTTGAAGAAGTATGTGGAATTTTTGGTAAGGTATTAATGTTCATGTGTTTTTTTGATACGACATATTATCAATTGTGTAAAGACAAAACCTTGATTTTTCTATACAAAACCCTATTTTGTAACCTTGTTTCTCATTCAAGAATCCTTGTTTAGATGGTCAAAAAGGATCTATACGTTGAAACAAGGAGATAAGTATGTGATAAGAGTATTTTTTCATGTATGAAAGGGATAATATGGAATAATCATGTAAATTATGAGAGAGTAAATATTTATAATGAAATTATGTAAGACACCTCTGTATTAAAGGTAATTAATACATAAACCCCTATTTACTGTGTAATCATCCTTACCTCATAACTATAAACATTATCCTTAGATGAATAGTTGTGTAGACTATTATCCTTAAATTGATGGTATGAGAAGATTATTAAAGAATTAAAACCCTTCTTAGAGATTAGAACAAAAAAAAACTTTAACACTCAGTTTCTTGAAGGAGTATTTTGTGTATGTACAATTTAAAGTTTATTTGTAAGGTAGAAAGGAATGAATGTAAGAGTGAAGGGAATGTAGTAAAATTGATTAATAGGTGTATTGGGTTTGTGATATAATTTGAATAAGTAATAAAATAACCAATATAAAACATTGTTACTACTAGTGAAACAAATAGAGTATATAACCCCTATCACAGTATTTTTAGAGTGAGTTGGAAACCTGGAGGTAGAAGAGTTATCAATAAAATTTTCCAAGAAAAGAGTTTGGAGTTATTATAAATGTCTTAAGGGATTATACATACCTAATGAAGGTCCTACAAGTCATAAATAATACTCAGAGTTTCAAATATTTCTTGGGAAGTCTATTCTACTATCTACAATTGAAACTTTGTATATAAAACAACTAGGTTTTCATTGTAAGTAAGCATATAATGCATTAAATAGGTCTAATAACATGAATGGAAAGTTATCTAAGATCATCATTGACCTTATGGAGGTTATTTTGTCTCTTAATACATTGTAAATCTTAAGATATATATTTAAGAAGGCTTTCGGCTTGGATAGGGTGCATAAAACCCTATAATTAGGGTTTTGAGTATAAAATGAGTTTTAACCATAAAAATATATTTACAATTGGTATTATTACCAAATAAAATGTCCTATAATATAATATATCAGTTTTAGACTTGTACGAACTGATTAGTATGGAATTTGACCACTATGTCAAGAAATTGGCCTAAATAAGCCTTAAAGAAGGGCATTTTACAAAGGAAGCCATATCAAGAAAGGGTTTTACGTGATGAAATTTTATTCACACCTAATAAGGGATAGAGAGTGCCTGAAATAATAATCAGATCTTTAAAATAGGTCATAGATAGTTCAAAAAAACCATAATTATATTAAAAAGGCAACTAGCCTTAAGAGAGTATAATGAGCCTTAGGAGTGGAGATCCAAGCTAAGAGGGGTTTGGAAATTTTAGAAGTATTTATAGAAGGTATCATTATAATTTAATATCATCTATGAAAATATATTGTTCATTGGAATCCTAAACTAAGAATTGGTCCTAGAGACCTAATGGACTGCATAGGGTGGAAGCTAGTGAACACCCAAAGAGAAGTGTGTGAAAGGAAAAATTTATGTGAGTTGGTTAATGCATAAGAAATAATGTTAATATTTTTATGTTATCAATACATGATTTAAGGATAATAGGATACAGGTATATATTCAAAGAGATAATTTTAACCTCATATAGACAAGGAAGATTGAACTAGACATGGGATTTTTTGTCAACAACTCATTAAGAGAATGAGAACAGATTGGATAGAGAATCAGATGATGAAGCTATTGAGATATTATCTATAATGATATAAATCATTTGGTATCAGATTTTTTTAAGGTATGCTTGGGTCAAACATTATGTTTTAAATTCTTTCCATTTTATTGATTGAGATAAAGATAACATGTTTTGAGTTAAGTATGAGCAGTAAATTGTAGGGTGTTAAGGGAGAATATAAAGTGTAGGTATGATCCATTGTTTTCATAAAATAGGAGAAGAATATTGATATATTAAGGAGATAAAATCCCCGAAGTCCTTTGAATAGGACAAGAGCGAGTCAAGAAAAGGCTAGAAGAGTTAGAGGAAAAGAGAGCATTAAAGATCTAAGAGAGAAGAGGAAGATAAGAGAATCCAAAGAGATTCAATAGATCTAAGAGGATATCCTATATAGATAACTCAAGAAGAAAAAGGCCCACAAGAGGTATAAGATTCAAGCTTAAAGGACTTGCTAAGGAAAAGGTCTAAATAGGCCAAGAAAGTAAAGAGAAATGGGGAAGATGGATATAGACAAAGAATTAAAAGAGATAAGAAAAGAGTTGGGGAAGATATTTTATAATGTTGACCTCATGGTTAAGCTCATGAGATAACAAGAGATCCAAAGGATAGGTTTGCATATGAAACATATAGTAAAGTGGCCCATAGAGTCACTTGTGAGAAGAAGGCACAAGAAGAGTGTCTTGAAGAATGAGAAGAAGAAAGAGAGAGTAGCCCAAAGAGGCACAAGAAAGAAGATGTTTCCAAGTGAGAAACAAGAAAGAGAAGTAGATAAGAGAGTTCTCATTGAAGAGAATAATATGATAAGAGAAGTGCCAAGGAGAGAACAAAATAATGAAGATAAGAGAAGATGGACCATGCCTATGTTAAAAGCATTCAAAGAGACTATGTGGTCTCTAGTTTTATATGATAATATTAATTTTGAGTTTGTGGTTGTAGGTATTAATAAGAAGTTGGTGAAGGATAAGAATGAGGCCTCAAATATTATGCAAGATGATCAAACAATAGTACCCATAGAAGAAGTTGGCGAAGGCTAAGCATGAGGCCTCAAAGATGATGAAAGATGATCCAAGAATAGTACCCATCAAGTGTCAAGAAGATGATAAAGAAAAATAAATTGATGAATAAGACAAAGTTTTGGAGATTGGATTCATTATACAAGATGAAAATGAAGAGAAAGAGGAGTTTTATGATGCATTACCATGCATAGCAGTTGAGACAAGACAATAAGCATGCAAATAAGACATGAAGGTCACCTATGAAGACAAGAAGAAAGAGATGAGCTTGCAGTAGTTGTCCATAGAGGTAAATTAATTTTTGAATATTGATTTTGGTTGTATAAGTGAAGAGGAAAATAATGATATACATGTTGAAATAAAACATGATAGATTTCAGTCCCCAAAAAGAGAAGAAGGCCATGGGTATGTATGGCCTAAGTGGCTTAAACAAGTAGGTATGGAGAAGGAAGAGAAGAACCAAAAGTAAGAGGTAAAATATCACAAAAATATGAATGGGAAGGAAACACAAATGTGGAAACCAAAGATAAATGACAAGGAACATAAGGTTTCCAAAATAGATTACCAAGGCATGAGGCATGAGATTGATGCAAAGAGAGGCAAGTGGTAGCCCAGGAAGATACAAGGCAACAAGTGGGTGGTAAAAATCAATTTGAGAACACAAGAGGATCAAGATAAAAATTTACTCCAAGAAAGTATGAAAGCTGAAGAAATTGATATGCCTCTAAAGTAAGCAAACAAGGTTGTGCATGAAAACCAAGAAATTGAAATGAAGGTACATCCATGTGAATGAGGTAATGAATGCATAAAAGAATATAAATGTTTTCAACAAGTTTTTCAAATTTTGTTATATGATGGCATATTTGACTTTGATTTCAATAGTGAAGATTCCTTGTACGTAGAAACTATGGCATTGATGGATGAATGTATAATTTGGAAAGATGAGGAAGAAGCACCTAAAAGAGTGTTTGAAAATAATGGTGTATAGAAAGAGAATGTTGGTATGACTCTAAAAAATGAAGGAGTATAAGGAGAAAATACATAAGATGTCCAATCAAGTGAAGAACAAATTAAACCAAGGTTTGATGAAGCAAGTGAACAAGTTGATGCATTCAAGTTGTAAGAGGAGATAAGGATGATAGAGGACATGCTTATCCCATCAAAGGATCTGCCAATAGGTGAGGTATAATAGGTAAAAGTCAAGCAAGAAATATAGAACATATCAAGTAAGGAGCAGCAAAATGAAGTAAGCAAGCAAATAAATGGAGTGTGAAGAAGCACATAAGGTGAGTTACATAGTGGATCAAGTTAATTCTGATTTTTCATTTGATAAAAATGAATATGGAAGGCCCAAGATGATTCAAATAAAAGTATAATATGTTGAGGATGGAAATAAAAAGAAATTACTCTTTCATGGTGACCAAGATGATGGGAAAAAGCATTAATAAGAGAAGAAGTCTAAAGAAGTGGTAGAAAAAGAGAGTACATATAAGAAAATTATTAAGTTTGACATGAAATAAAGGATAATATAGCCTCATGAAAAATATTATAACATGACTAAAACAATAATTTATAGACAAGCAAGCCACAAGAGAGATTGATGAAGAAACAAGTCATGACACAAGCATGAGGAATATATAAGCACACAAGTTGGTTGCAGTTGAGTGTGAAGAACCTCCAAATGATTTGGAAAAATTGAAATATGTAGCAAATATAGAACTATAGAAATGAGAAGACCTCATGGAAGTGGAGGATGAATGGATACAAAGAATAGACAAAGCCAAGAAGAAGAAGAGCAAGCATTTGGCAAGAAGAATAGAACCACAACAATGGACCAGCATCATGAAGAGTATGAAGGACCCTCAAAATATCAATTGGAAATCAATAAAGAAAGTAGGTGGTTCAAGTTTTCTCCCCCCCGGGGAGTATGATGTAGGAACATGAAGCAAAAGTAGATAATTTATGTTATGATCAATAGAGAGAGTAGATTTTTGTCAAGTTTGAAGTTAATGCATGTAAGTGACCCTCTTAAGTACATTTATTCCTTAAAAATTCATTAGAGTTTTTACATGGTCTTTAGGTTTTTTACCTCCAAAATGGGAAATTTGAAAATTCAAATATTTATATTGAGTCTTTAGGGGTCACTTACAAGTTTGAAGTGTTTAGATGAGTCTAGTAAGGTCAAGGAGTATAATAAAGGTATGAAATGGGTGATAATGAGTCATATTGTTAAAACTCATAAAGTGATAGTCATCTTTTGAAAGGTAACCAGGCACCCATACATTAGGTTCAAGATCAAGAATTGGTTTATAGCTAGTTTTCATGTCTATGTTGAAAAATAGGGAAGAAAAGTCATTTGAGAGATAGATGGTGTAGAGGAGATTTATGTGGTCTCTAAGGAGAGGGGAATGTCTAAGAAAGAAGAATTTGTAAACAAAGATCCTAAAAAAATGGAATTCAAGTCCTTGGAAGGACTATTTTGTAATTATTAATAGTGTTTTGGAATAACATAAAAATTTTAATGTGGCTTCTGTATTGATTTCAGATTTCTTTGAATTGTCTTAAGACCTTTAATGTGATAGTCTATGTGTTAAGTGTAGGTTGACATGATTATAGGTTGTAGGACTGTAAGTCACAGCTAGCAAGAAGGAGAAAGTAGATAATAATGATAGCTTTGGGTAGATAACACTAACATTAAATAATCTATATGTCTAAGAAGAGATTGAACAAGTTGAAGGATGGAGTATCAGATAAAGAGTACTAATAGTCACACTATCAAAAGAACCATCATTCCATAGGAGGTTCTCTAGGTGTTGAACTAGCAAGTGACATATGAATGCATTGAAAAGATAAGTCTTGAAGAAGTATGTGGAATTTTTGGTAAGGTATTAATTTGC